>JBBMFX010000001.1:21905258-21917971 GCA_037832545.1 Rhabdalestes septentrionalis
AAGCAACTAGTCGAAGTTTGTGTTAATGTCCCTATATGGGGGGGTGTGTGTGTGTATATGTGTGTGTGTGTGTGTGTATATGTGTGTGTGTGTGTGTATATGCAAAAGAGAGCTCATTTTTAGCTCAAGCGGGGCAAGAGCTTTTATAAGAGGGTTTCAAACTTTAATAAAGAATTTTTTTTAAATAAAAATAATAATAAATAAAAACTTTAATAAAGAGACCGGGAAACACAGCAAATGCTGCAAAAAAAAAAGCCAAGAGAGACTGCTGGCAAAAAGTAGCTATATATAAGAATATATATATATATGGGTGTATATATGAGTGCGTGTATATGTATATATTAGGGGTGGGAATTTTACGCATTAATTGCGATAAATTAATTAAAAACCATTACTCATTTAATCACTTGTTAATGTGCAGTCCTAGTGGACCGATGACATTGATGCCCAAAACTGGAAGAATCGGAAGAAAGTGAGGGCGGTATGGTGGCTCAGGTGTTAGTTGTAAGATCCCTCTGTGTGGAGCTTGCATGTTCTCTTTGTGAATGCGTGGGTTTCCTCCATTTTGAGAATGTACTTAAAGTATTTAAAATAGTACTTTATTTTTAAATCTACCCAATTTTAGGCAGGTATATCATGTTTTTGTGTTTCTGTTTCAAATTGAAATGCAGTTAAATTGTTGCTTTTTTTTGTTTTCAGAAATTAAGAGTGAGTTTACCATATTAATGTCAGTGTCTACTGTTTGATTCTGTCACTCACTAAAACCCTTTTAAAGTAAAAAAAAAAACATTTGGCAAATTTTCTTCTGCGATTAAATGTGATTTTAATCAAGATTAGTTCATTACAAAGCTTTTCATTAATTTTAATTGAGACCCACACCTAAAATATTTATATATATGCATATATATGCGCGCGCAAGACACTTTTCTTTTCCCACATGAGTCAGTCTGTGTCACTCGTGCTCTTTAACCAATCAGATGTGACCTCACCAGGGGCGTAGATTTAGGGTTGACGGAGGGGATGTGTCCCAACCAATATCCTCCGACCATTGAAATGTCCCCACCAATAATTTAATCCACTTAAAAAAATAATAAATAAATCATGCTGTCAACATTAACCTAGACATGCAGAAAGGGATAAATCACATTCTCTCCTTGAGTCCTCCCGCCCCCAAAACACATAAACATTTTGATTGACTTTGCCTTTCCCTGCTATCATGTGAGAGGCTATGGCTGCGTTCAGATACAAGCATCGCCAAATGCAGTGGATTTTTTTTCCCGTGCAAGAAGGTGTGTTGGGTGACATACATGTAAGCTTCCCGTCGGGTCCTGATCACACTGTCGGGTCTTATTTCTGCGACAACTACAGGCTACCTGTACATTATCCCGCTTATAACACGGCTACTTGCCACATAAAGAAAAAAGCTGGACATGGCATACTTGTTTTAATTAAAAAATTTTATCCTTCCGCGAAACGATATAGTAGCACGTGACAAACATTCAAACATTGGCGCGGAGGGATTATAAATACAAGTAGTAGCAGCTATTACTTTGGAGCGGTTATTATTTGAAAAGAATGAACCTGCAAATGTCGCAACTGACCAATCAGAATCAAGCATTCAAGAGAGCCGTGTAATAAGTGAGGATGGGGGCAGCAAAAAAAAAGAAGCTGGACATAAGGAGCTTTTTTTCAAAGAAAAGTGTCACTTCAAGCAGTTAACGTTAATGCTAGTGGGGTTTTTTTGTTTGTACCACTTTGTTGCACATTCATTATAGCAGGGCAGACTATAGTCTGTGAATACGGACTTAAAACTAACAGCAGATAAAACAGCTAAATGTAAAAGTATAAATATGATCCCTGTCAGTTCTCCTAATCTAATGACGACTATCTGTCTAGTGAAAGAAATTGTCCCCACCAATGTCCACAGAAATCTACGCCCTTGGACCTCACTATTTCAACCAATCATAACCTGACAGGAGTGCAGCCTGAATCCCGTTTATATGAAACAAACCTGCTCCTGAGCAGGTTTAAGCTTACGGACATGTTGCTATGACAGCAAGTCCGAGACGTGCATCGAAGTACGAAACAATCCAAGATCAGGACAAATCCACAACAATAAAATCCAGCTAACTGAGTTAGCGAGGTACGAAGAACGGACCCCTGATTGTGCATTACATGTGACAAAAATCTCCCATATTCTCCATATGTCTTGACTGTAGGGCAGGATTGCAAGACTGAAGCCTTTACTTACAATAAAAAGGCGCGGATTAAAATTAGCAAAGAAAGTGGGAAATGTCTCCTAAAAACTAGTGGGAAAATGCTCACAATTCTGGAAGGTATGTTTGGAGCAAAAAAAATAATCATAATTCACATCACCTGGGGATGCGTTTCATCTGCTGGAACTGGGGCTTTAGTGAAGGTGGAGGGAACTATGAACAACTCAAAATACCAGTCACTTTGGGATCAAAGTCTTCAGGCATGTGTAAAAAGATGAAGATGAAGAGGAGTTTCACTTTTCACACGACAATGATCCCAAACATATCCAAATCAACATAAGACTGGCTTCTTCAGATATTGCCAAGTCAAGATGTGCCATGCTGATGGAGACCTACCAAAAAAGACTGAATAATGTAATTAAGGCAAAAAGGTGCTTCAACAAAATATTAGTTCGAGTGTGCACACCTTTATGCAGCCAGCTAATTGTGTTTTTAAATATTTTTTCTCTACCAGATGTTTTCAGTTGAATTGTATGGTACAAATAAAAGCAATTCAGGGACATCATATGACAAGGACAAGGACATTTATGTTAGATGGTGAATTCCCCCGCATCAGGACTGTATCAAATGCATATATAATAAAAACGAGGGGGTGTGTACATTTTTATTCTCTTTTTAACTGTATGTATGTATGTGTGCGTGTGTGTGTTTATATCCGGCACATTCATTTACTTCCCTTATGGTGAACATTTTGTTCACCTGTGTCTTCCCGAAGTATTTGGAGTTACACCATCAAGCACTATAGTAGTATTTAGAGCACATTCTGGGTATCCAATGATGTGTCAATGATGGTTTGCATGCTGGGAACAAGGACTGCAATGGCAAGACAAATGAGGTGCAGCAAATGCAATATGATTCTCTGCAGAACCAAAAAGAAAATGTGCTTCCAGGACTATTACACCTAAAATATCAAGAGGATGTTCTATGACCTAGAATTCTGATACAGAATTATATTGCTTTGATCAAGTTCTTGTGTTAATATCACTTTTCTCATTTTCTTAATTCGGTTCTATTTACACACACAAATTGTCTTGTTGTCCTCTACATCAGACATGTTGGTAAATTTAAAATAAAAATATAAATTCAAAGAAATTTAAATTGTAGGGTTTTTTATGCCCAAATAGATAGAAAATCAAGCAAAAAAAAATGTTACACTTTTTTTTCTTTCAGTTCACAGGTGGATATCTGTCCATCTGTCAATCCATCTATCTTTTGTATTTAAGTTACATCATAATGCCCTTCTTCTCATCAGCTCCTTGGAGACCGGTCACTGAGAGTGGACATTGCCGAGGGCCGGAGGCAAGAGCGGGGTGGAGGGTTTGGCTTCCGAAAAGACGAAAGAGGTACTGGTCATAGATGGAAATAAACAATCTATTACCTTTAATTCTACAAAGGGCTTGGTCTTTCATCAGCTGACTGCCCACTCAAATCCAAGTCTGTATACATGTGCGTTATACACAAAACAATTTGCAAGACAAGTGTTTGTCTTTACTTAGAAAGTACTTTTTCCAAAAGAGCTGTTGGTCTTCATCACCTGGGCGCATTTGATTTTTAACTTTCATATAGTATTTCTTATTTACTTAAGTTTGCGCTGTGAAATTATTTGCTGTGTCTGAATTGTATATTTGAGTATTGTAGAACTGATTGGTATTTTTAACTTGGATTTGAGTGACTCTATTCACTTCTCGCTCATTCTTCATTCATTTCACTGTCCTCCTTTTTCCTTTATTCTTCTTTAATAATAAAATAATTTCTACAGTTTGAGCTTTCTTGTTCTTTTCTCTTCTGAGTTTCCACTAACAAAAGCTATTTTTCCAAGGCTGTCTTACCGTCAGTTGGTTTCCGTTTTCTTTTCTTTCTTTTTTTTTTTTAAAACAGTGCAACTAACCAGGGCGTGGCAGGAACTCTGGTCATTTTACCAGAACCAGTGGGCGGGTCCCTTCTCCCCCACACATTACATTAGATTGCAGCTTGTTTTAAACAGAGCCCCTGTCCGTTTCAGGCCGCGGTGCCTCACGAGGGTCCAGAGGAGGGGGACGGGACTCTAGAGACGACTACGACCACTCTGCAGGAGGTGCGATGAGCGGGAACAAAGTCAGAAAGGCATTTGTCCAAAAACACCCACACTTGGGTGATGCATAGGTGTAGATAGCCTAGCAAGTAGCTTTAGAATGCACTCAGCCTTTATCACACAACGATAAGTTTTTATAGCAACACTACTTTTCCCTGCTCTACCTGTTTGGACCTTTTTTGTTTGGTCATTATATCACCTTCATGACCTTACTGGGACTCCATCTCATTGCTGTCATTCATATTGTTACAAGAGTCCTATGGTTGATGTGGAAATAAACCACTCATGTTGATTTATGATGCTTATCTGTGAATTTAAATGCAGCACTTGTTGTGGATCTGTGTTCTAATAGTTGGTTTGAGAAAATGTTTGTTCAAATAGTAATGTGTATGTGTGTGTGTGGGGGTATTTCTTATCTTTATTTTAAGGCTTTAGAGAGGACGATTTCATGGGGAGGAATCGAGGAGGCAGTCGTCCAGGCGACAGACGGATGGGTGGCGGAATGAGTGGCGGAATGAGTGGCGGAATGGGTGGCGGAATGGGTGGCGGAATGGGTCGCTACAGGGATGGACCACCACCACGTGGCCAGTCTGATTTCAGAGAACCCTCTGATGGTGTCGCAACTTTATTTCTTATTAAATCATTTTGCCTTTTCACGATGCTGTTCTGTACATTGTCTATGTTCCTGACATGCTTTTCATAATTTACTGATTGGTTTTATATTTAGACTTCAGAGGATTTCATGTATGATTTTTATATCAGTAAAAATGCTCAGAAACATAGAGGTTTGAAGGGTAGTGCTGAAGTGTAGACCCAAGAATCTAGAAGTCTCACTTGTTCTTTGTGCCTATCATGCTAAGGTGTGTTTTGTAGCTCATGGTTTCATTTCAAGACCAATCCTATGATTACTAATCCTAATCCATCTTGATTGTCCTAACAGTTGTCTGTTTATGCTGCTGTTTTTTTTGTTTTTGTTTTTTTTACTAACAGGCTTTATTTTCATTGTCTTTCAGAGGAAAGAGCGCAGAGACCAAGGCTACAGTTGAAGCCTCGCACAGTCTCAGAACCCCTAAACCAAGTGGCCAATCCAAACTCTGCCATCTTTGGGGGAGCCAAACCCAGGGAGGAGGTAATATCCAAAGAAAAACATTGAGACTGCAGCCTCCCTCAGTGCACTGAGACGGACGAGGGGAGGGAAGGGATGGGAGGGCAGAGGAAAGGAGTGGAGAATGCAGGACTGGGACAACAAGAAAAAAAACAAACACGTATCATGCCAATGGGGAATAAGATAAGGCTCTGTCATCATTCCTACTAGATAGAGGTGACGGAGTCCCTCTTTCTTGTCAATCCAATTGGAGTGAAAATATTTATTCAAGAAGGAAAAACATTTATTAAAAACAACACAACTTCATGTCACATTGCACATGCACATACACAAAATGAGCAGCTCGTGAATGCATGTCAAACTGAAAACATTTTTTTTTGTCCACCTCTGCTTCCCTGTAAGTAGTGCCTGCTCTGTGCTGTAGTTTTTGTTGGGGGAAGGCTCATTCACATTCTTTGTGACACGAAAAAGGGTCTGATAGAGCTACTCTCTTAAATGGAAGTCCGAACAGTAGTTTTAAATATTTTGGTTTGCATTTTGTTTTTACGTGTACATAAAGTACTCAAATTATTCCCCATTACAGTACGATGGAAATAATGCGGGTTTGGATATGGATTTAATTTGCCACGGCTCTTTGGCTTGCAAGTGGTTTGATACATATGACTGCTTATTTAATCCATATTCATTTTTGTGATGGTGATGCAGGTTATAATGTTGGTGAATATCTCCCGCCCTTTCCTTTTTTGCATAGCTCTCTGTAAACAAAAGCATAGTTTTGCTGTTTTCAGTGGAGTCACAAGCAGTGTCATGTCCAGCGTGGTCAATGCAGTATCCTTCGCCTGTTTTTGGACAGCCCCTGCTGTTAAACCAGACACAAACAATTTAATGCACACTGGGGCGCTTTGCTAGCCAGGATTGTGTGTAATGTTGAATTGGCGCAGTAAATCAGTGGAGGTAAAAGTGTACAGGCAGAGTTCAGTTTTGGGGCCGTGTGAATGTAAAATTACAAGCGTAATTGGTAATTGACATGGTTCATTTTATCAGTAATCTCCTATTTACATGTAACTGGTTTTCTATTTTTTTGTTCATGTGCAGAATTGTGTTAAATTTCAGCTCCTGTGAAACAGGCCCTTGTCTAATGATTGTTCTTGTTTTTGTTTTCCTGTTCTCTAAGAATTGATAAGGCCGTGTTGCTGCGTTATTCTGGAAGTCTAGACTGGATCTACGGGCTTTGTCCACGAAAAATCTTTCAAAGGCATCTCTCACAGACATGTGGGCAGAGAGGCAGAGCTGCCAAGCTCCTCCCTTTTGCACACTAACCCAAAACAAGGCCTCGTGCGATTGGTTAAAGAGAAGCCGGACTCGGGGTCTATGGGGGGAGAAAGGCACGGCATAGGCTTACACCCACCCGTGTCTGTCATCTATATGTGAACCCCGCCCACCTAACCAAGACTCAAAGGACAGTGGCTTCAGTTTGATTCTGTTGCCTTTGGGTAAGGACCTTACCGTGTGTATTCTTTTCTCTCCTTTTCCCAAGGCATCTTTATATGTTAAACTTGTTTGAAATTTCAAGACGCGTAGGAGTAATTGCAGACCTGCTGCGTCTTTTTATATTTTTGCTTCCAAAGTATTTGCTGCTCCATTTCTGAACTAACATTTTGGGCTTTCAGGATCCACTGTCTTAAACATTAAATGGTTGAAAAGGCAAGAGAATCTGAATGTTCGTTTCTGTCTAATACACTCTTCTTGCATAATCCTTTTTGAAAGATTTTTTTTGACTCAGTCTGTTTTATCCAGGTCAGCAAGGCTTTCTTCAGAAATGCAAGACAGCCAGTTTGTTTAGAAGAGTGAGAGAAAGTGCGCTAGATTTTGAAAATGGATATCAGCTGCAGTTGCAGTCAGGCAATTGTTAACTTCCACAGCTTGATAGTAATGTATTTCATCAACAACAAGAAAAATAAAGTTAACTATGGATCCACTGTTTAACATGGTCAGTAAAACTGCCTTGACATAGGAAGCTTATTGAACAAAAAAGTAAGGCAACCGCGCATTTCCAATCAAAGTGATACCAGGCACTAGTCTTGTCTAGATCAAGTATAGATTTCACTTTGGATATCCATGTGTTGCAACCATTTTATTTTACATTTTACTGGACATGAAAAGGAAAAAGTAGAGCCTTTTCTTACTGTACTATAGAATGATTGGCTGTTTTTATTCTTTTGTTTTTCTTTTCGTTTTCCTACACTGTTTATGGCAATAAAATATATCATCTTGAGTGTTTCAAATGAATGTGTTTAAACAGGCAAAGTGTGAAGTGTACAGCAACTGTGAGATGTGTGCCCTAGAGACACACCCTGCTAGCCTGCATATTTGTGTTTTCTGTTTTAATTTTTAATGTTTTAATTAATTAAGTTAAATGTATTTATCACAGGAGGCTTCCATAAGACCACAGGTGAAATGTTCATACCAAAAAAGTCTTCATAACTATCACTTTTTATTGGTCTGAAACAAAAAACTGGGGATTTTCCAAACACCCCCACTCCCTAAAAGGATGAGACTTTGCACGCAGGCAGCAGGTTTCAATGGACTCTAATGGTAAATAAGTCACACCAGTGAAGCAAGTGACTGCCTACTGTGAGGGCGTAGTTCTCCGCTTCAAAATGACTGACATAACATTGAAGCTTTATACATAAAACACATTATTTGCTAGAATTCATATTTCTTCAGAATGACTGACCTAACATTGAAGCTTTACACATAACACATTATTTACTAGAATTAATATTTCTTTTTATATTTTATTATTAATCTACGAGTGCACAGAAGGAAGGGCATTAGCTTGTTATTTTGAACGCTTGCTAGGGATCCCCACGACCACCAAATCCCTGCTAGTATGGCAGTGATTCACCAGGAAGACCAGGTGGGTAGATAAAAGTTGGTGAGAAAGGTTGGATATGTTTTCTTGGGATTTAGGAATATTGTTAATTATATAGTGTTGAAATAAACATTACTATTATGTGTTAAGATGTGCACAATAAAATACTATTTATATTTTTTTGTGAATTGGCACTTAACTATGAGGAGATCTGTGGAAGAGCAGGAGAGAGAATTTTCATCAAAATGTGAGGCAGCAAATGCAGATCATGGAGGTGAAGATTAAGGGTGAGGTACTGAGTTTGTTTCATGGTGAGCGCTGGGGATGAAGCGAGTCTTGTTTTCTCAAAAATATTGACAAGGAGCCACAACTGGCATATATTAATGTGAAGAGTGGTTAAACTCTTTCAAGGGTATGGTTACCTTACACTGACACCCCAGATGTAGTCGGTCAGCCAAGGAATCCAATTTTATTACCTGAGTTTAGAACAAGATGTCAATAAGTCATCAGTAACTCCATTTGTTTTCTGTAAATCCATCTCAAAACTTCTCTCAACCTCTGTACCCAGATCTTTGTTACGGTGACACAGACTTGTGGTTTTACATTCCAACATGACTTTACAGAATTTTGCTGTGTGGCGAAATTATTTAAAAAACAATTTGGGTACTTCATGTGTGTGTCAGCCACGTTAGCCTAGTAGCTTCTTTTCTAAAGTAAAGCATCTGAGGTAAGTGGGAATTGTACATTTAGATCATTGAGTAATTTAGCAATCTTAAGACCTAAAGAAGTTTTTTATAAGCCAAGGACAGATAATGTCCTGACCCAGTACCAGATGGTACATCAGAATGATTTGTTTTAATGTCCTTTTATTTTCCTTAATCTTTGAGGAACCTTGAAGAGAATCATGTCATTCAAGTACATGAAGGTAGAAATAAAAGGTATTTACAGCACAAAATAATTATTATTCAGTATGAGGAATAGGTATCTTTTTGATGAGAGGCAGGCACTGATAAAAAAAGAAATAAAATTGTAGTTGAATATATGCAGGACATTGATCTCTCAGGCCTTACTTTGGACTTGAGCTCTGTGATATTCACCAAAATGTACATCAGGTCTGGAAGTGTAAGAAAGTGCTAATAATAATGAAACTTTTTGCATAAAGGGAAAGGGCCAGTCTGCTAGGTAAAATACAGAGAGCTATTTAAATGTGTTGGTTTTGTAATAGATTTGAAAATTGTCTGGGGTTTTTTAAATTTATAAATGCAGGAGTAATATTTGCATTCATATTTACAAACACCTTTTCAATTCTAGAACAATATGGCCCCTCTTTGTATCTGGAAAGACATTGCAATTGTAATATTTAGCAGTATAGTAGCAATACTGATATTTCGTCCATTTTGTGTTGCTTTTATTGGGATTGAGTGCAGTTGTGGGTAACTAGTCTTTCAGGAATCGCACATCAAAACACCCTAATATTTGAAGCCAGGTTGTGTCAGATAAGTGTGCTGATCTTTCCCAGAATATGGGGAGCTCACAATACAATTTAAATACAAAAATTCTGACACAGTTTTACTCTTAATTTGTGTGAAAGCTGCTGGAGCAAAATTGTTTTTAAATCCTTTCTTTTTTTTAAGGTTCTATTGTAAACCCATTACACGAGAAGCTGAAACTTGTGCAATGGGTGTGCAAAGTTCTCCCTTATAATTGAGCAAGTTATCATATAAGCTGTCTGATATGTCTTTCTACTGGACCACTTAAATGATTGATTCAGAATTTTTGTTCTTTAGGGAAAAGTTTGCAAATGGTATTTATTAGTTTATTAACACTTGAACAAGCCATGGCACTATATGAACAATGTGAAATTCTTTCTCTGCATTTTAAACCATTCGCCAAGTGAAGCCGCAGGCTGCAGCCAACAAGGGGCACCTGGGAAGTGTGGAGACGGTACTCTGCTCCTCACCTCGGTGGTGACACCAGCATTTGGGATTCGAACCCCCAACCTTCTGATCGTAGGGCAAATGTCCTAAAACCTAGACCGTCCAGGTGCCCAAAGAAACTTGAGAATGGCTTTAAGCTACGTTGTGGAGTTTAGCAGGAGTAATTACTAACACAATTTGTCCCAGCTACTGTATGTTTTTGTAGGCAAGCTAAACAGTGCTTTAAATAAAAAGTGTAATTAAGCCCCACAGTGGGAGAGTTCAAGTTTCTGGTGGAAAATATGTTTCCCTTTCCATGTCATGTGAGATCAGTGGTTTTCACACTCCTACAAATGTGATCATGTTTATTTATGGCCCTAAAGCAGAGGAAGGTTTTTTAAAGATTATAAAACTGCATATTATTGCACCCTCATTATCTCTCAAAACATTCACAGTTTGGTGATAAATTTTGAAATATTGTATGTGTTTTATAAAACTGACCCCAAAGAACACTGATGCAAAATATGTACAGGACATTGAATAATTGTTTTACCAATTTTCTCCCCATTAAATGAAGTCATTTAAAGGAGACATTATACAAAATGGGCTATACAAAAGATGTCCATGAGTGGCTATCCAACCCTATATGTTTGGATTTGTGTTGTTATTTGCAGCCAACAACCGAACACTTGATGTGTGACATTGCCGGTAGCCATAGTGCTAGGCATCTTATGTGTGCGTATAAACAAGCAGACAAAAATGGCGATCTTTAACTAATCTAGTGGGCGGGGCTCAACAGATGTGTGGTGGCTCTATGCAGAATAAGGGAGCCATCGAAATGGCTCGTAGAAGCATATGATTCCTGACCGCAAAATCTTTCAATTCATTCACATAAAAAGGATGGATGTTTTATTTTCACACTTGGAGTGTTTATAGGAGCAGTAGAGACCCAAATGGAAATACAAGAGGATGCAAAAAGTGAGTTTTGCATAATATGTCCCCTTTATACTGAACCAAAAAAAGGTTTTATCTAGACAGACTTTAAATTAAGTCACATTGACTTCAGATATAAAATATGGGGAATTAAAAATAAAACAAATGAAAACAACTGATTGAAATGTGCAACAATGAGAGAAAAACAGTTCAACAAAGAGTACATTATTTAAAAAAAAAAAAAATTGGCACATGGGCATAAGGGATCCTCACTGGCAGTCCTGGGTTGTGATCCCACAGCCTTCTAATCTCAGGGGCAACTCCCTAACAACCATGCCACCAGAAAGGGACTTTTTGGTTTTAATCATGGATGCACCTGGTCAAAAGTCCAGTGGAACACGAAGTGTGAAAAAGTCTTAAATGCAGGCACAGGAATATGCAGAGGACCACTGTGGTGATGCCTAATCAGAAGCCTAATCAGAAGCCTAATCATGGTGAGAGTTAAAGAAGAGTTTTGGGACTCCATTAGTCAAAATCAGTTTGATATGAAGCAAAAGCTATTGTTAAAAATATCTTTGAATGGGGTTAAACTGTCCCAAAATATAAATGGTGGGATACATGAAAAGGTAAGATAAAATGTTGCTGCACATGGACAGATCAGACCAGAATTTAATTGTAAGAAAGTATAATGACAATAAACTCACATTCACCATAATACATAAAGAAGTAATAAACTAGAGGGAAAATACCTGAGGAAATTATGAGATAGGACTTATTTATTTGCCCAGGATGAGCAGGTGTTCCCAATAAAGTGGCTGGTCTGTTTCATATGAAGCTTTGTTGATGTGTGGGGGAGTAATGAGTAGAACATTCATTTAAATGTTTAATGGACTGAGTGTAGTTAACCATTTAAGTGTACTGAGCTTAAAACAAAACGAGAAAATATATTGCACCCATTCACCTGAACAGGGGCTGTTTTCTGCTGTGATCTGCAGAGGTCACAGCGTTTCTGTTCTAAGCCCGTGTTGCGTGCGCGCTCCCGTGTTCGTGACGTATATGAGACGTACTGCGCACGCACCGATAGCAACGGCTGTACGGTTGAAGTTCGAGGCGGAAAGGGTTTTCCAGATAAGTTTTGTTTTTATACAAGAACACAAGCTTAGTCGTTAATACTTGAGTTATCTGGAGATTTGTATGCACACAAGTGGTCCCATTCAGCGGACGAAGACTGCTATTTTTCGCTTGAGGGTGTTCTGCCAAGTTTTGAACATCCAACAAGTTTGGAGTAAAGTAATTGAACATCTCACCAGAATCTGGAGAGGTAAGTGGGGTGACAGAGAGGTCTCTGACATTATTTAACGTTATTTCTGTAGAAGCAGAGAAAGTTTCAGCCTGTTTTTTGCCCTTTTCTGCCCTTTCTCTCGGTCATCCTCGTCAGGAAACCGGAGTTTGACATGAGAAAGTCGACAAGACAAAGTCGATTAAACACGAGATTGTCGATAAATCAAGACAGATTTGTTTGTATTTATGTATGTGT
>JBBMFX010000001.1:21956982-21967758 GCA_037832545.1 Rhabdalestes septentrionalis
GTTCTAGATCGCTTACATTCACTCAAGTTCTAGATCGCTTACATTCACTCAAGTTCTAGATCGCTTACATTCACTCAAGTTCTAGATCGCTTACATTCACTCATGTTATAAATTGCTTACATTCACTCATGTTCTAGATCGCTTACATTCACTCATGTTCTAGATTGCTTACATTCACTCATGTTCTAGATCGCTTACATTCACTCATGTTCTAGATCGCTTACATTCACTCGAGTTCTAGATCGCTTACATTCACTCGAGTTCTTGATTGCTTACATTCACTCGAGTTCTAGATCACTTAAATTAACTTGTGTTCTAGAGCAATGTTTCTCAACCTTTTCAAGATTAAGGCCCACCTGTCTATCACAGCATGTTGCCAAGCCCCAGATGATATTAAATAACCAATTGTGGACCAATGGCCTGGCTCGATTTTAGATTCACGGCCCAATCAAAAGTTTTCGCGGCCGACTGGTGGTCCCCGGCCCAGTGGCTGAGAAACCAGGTTCTAGAGCACTTATATTCACTCATGCTCTAGGGTGCAACCTTGGGATCTAGAATGCTTATGCCCACCCATGTTCTAGAATGCCTATGCATGCGTTCTTGACACTCACATGCCAGAATGCCCTGTGTTCCACCATTCCAATGCACACTTGTGTTCTAGAATGTTTATATAAACGATGTTCTTTAACTAATACACACTTGTATGTTGGAACACACGTGCACATGTGTTCTAGAATAGCTTTGCACACTACAACATATATGTCTCCCTTGCTTTCTAGAACACGTATGAAAAGATTGTGTAACTGTCGCAACTGTGCATTACTGGGCTCTGGAACAGTTACACATAGTTGTGTTCTACATATGTACAAACTTGGCCATCATTGCTAATGTGTCCAACTGGTTACTGCAAAGATACTTTGCATCTTTCGGTTCTGTGTTCCCCTGATTGGGAGGAGAAGTGGAACACAAGGTGGCAGTGAGTGTGTGAGTGAGTGAGTGAGCGAGTGAGTGAGCGAGTGTGTGTGGATGAGTGTGCATGTATCAGTGTGTGTGTGAGCGTGTGTGTGTGTGTGTGTGTGTGTTTGTGAGCGTGTGTGTGTGTGTGTTTGTGAGTGAGTGTGTGTGTGTGTGTGTGAGTGAGTGAGCAAGTGTGAGTGAGTGTGTGTGTGTGTGTGAGTGAGTGAGCGAGTGTGTGTGTGGATGAGTGCGTGTGTGTGAGTGAACGAATTTGTGAATGTGTGTGAGTGAGTGTAAGTGTGTGAGTGAGTGAGTAAATGTGTGTGAGTGAGTGTGTGAGTGTGTGTGTGAGCGTGTGTGTGTGTGTGTGTGTGTGTGTTTGTGAGTGAGTGTGTGTGTGTGAGTGAGTGTGTGTGTGTGTGTGTGTGTGGTAGCAAAAGGGAAAAGAGAACAAGCATGTGACAGGAGGTGCTAAGCCCAAGCTTGGCACAACTGTTAGGACCTTTTAGAACCATGTGCTCAGCTTCTCACCTTTCTGGCATTTAAAGATGCTTCTGCATTCATTTATAAACAGTAGAGAGCGAAGGAGCCAAAGAGAAAAAATCTGAGTGAATGTTTTTACAAGGGAACATGGCTGAAGACTTACAAATATTGAAACCAACAGTTATTCCATGCATTGAAACACAGTTTAAGTGTAAAATAAAATGTAAAATGTCACAACAAAAATAAAGACTTCAGCCCGGTCTGCTTGCTGAATGTACAGGGTAGTCAATTGGGGACAATTATATAAGTTGTTTGAAAAAGTTTGGAAATTAGCCCTTTAACAAGTCAGTGGTGCTGCTGCTCCTCAAAATAAGCCAACAAGTATCTACTGATCAGGCCAATGTGGAACAATGCACATGCATCATGTGGGAGTTCAGTCCCATCTTGCACTGTCATGATTTATTAGTGGTAAGTTATGCTTGTCAGAATATTTTATAAAGGCTCCTTCAGTACATTTTTGCAACAGATCTGTTAGTATGGCACTCGAGTGAATTAATTCTTCTGCACTTAAAAACAAAGAAAACTGGTGTGAGCACAGGCCTCTTCCGGTATTCCAAGTTGTTCTCCCCACCTCTACCCTATAGTTCCTCAGTAGCAACAAGTTCAGGGGGAGGGGAGGAGTGGTCTACCCTGTGTGTGTATGTGTTGGGGGACTCGGCTTGAAGCTTGAGTGGAAGACTTTTGAAAGAGAGATAGACAGAAGGAAAACGGTGGGAAGTATGGAGGTACTGCTCGTTCCTCTTCAAAAACAAGCAGGTAAATAATGTAGAGTTTCTAACGATTATATTACTCTAGACAGACGGTTTAGGTTTTTTCTTTTGTCCTCTTATTCTGTGCATGTAAAGTGTTGCAGATTAAAATGTAAATTTTATTTTCAGATTTCCTCTTGAAGTACTTTGGAACCATCTTATATGGGTCTTTTGCTCTCTGCCACTCTCTCTTTCCATTTGGCAGTGTGAATATTCTCTGGTAAATGCAGATATCCGAGCTGTAAGTTAGGGTTTGAATGTATTTGTGTGTGTGTGTGTGTGTGTACGTGTGTACGTATTGCGTATGCACATTTACGCAGGCTGGCCTGAAGCTCAGCTGTATTCTAATGAAGCAGTGCTCTTTGTTGCTCTATAGAGTGAGGCACTGACGCATTCCTCTGCTGAGGCCCATCCTGCTGCAGGCGTGTCTAATGCACACAGGCTCAGCTGCCGGCACAGCAGCAAAAGGAAAAACCTTCTACTGGGGGGACAGATTTCTCATTGTTCCTACGTTAACAGCACAAGTATTTGACACCTGAGAAAATTTCATTTAAAACTATTTTAGCTGAACAGAATGTTTTAAAAGCTAATTTTAGAAAATATACAAATATTAAAACAGTAAATAGTAGTGATGGGCTGATCCACGTGTTTTCAGTTCCGATCCAATTCCGATACACGACTGCTTAATATTAATATTAGCATTATACCTGTTTGAAATTGTACTGTTTGTTATTAAGGTTAAATTACAGAATAAAGAAACTACTAATCACTTATTAGAGGAGCCAAAAATATACACACCTTCACAAAATGTAGAGGCATTCCACAATGTATTTACACTTCAGAAAAAGGGAAATGGGCTTATGGGCTTATATTCGTTAAAGGTAAAGTATTAAACCGAGTTTAAAATTAAATTAAAGAGTTTTGGTATGTCTTATAATTTTTTTTTAAGAACCAGAATCACGGAAACTGCAGATATCATCCTCATTTCTTTTGCTTTTGCATGGCAATATATTATTCTTCATGCATTTTAGTGCTAAATTATAACAACAAATATGATTTACTAATGTGACAAAAATGATTGGTGATTACCTGTACATTTGACTATTTTATTACTAAACATTACACTAGTGTATTACTGTATTTATCTGTATATACCAAAGGAAATGATTAACCTAAAACACAGTGCGGTTATTCACTATATACATGTGCTCTTGGAACATAACACTTGCTAAAAGCGGGCGAATACTCTATGTATAAAACTTTCCAATGTGCTCGGGGTCTAACGGTGCATTTCTCCCCGCAGCTCGGCCGCGGAAATAACAGCTTTAATGGGAGGCATACTAATATACACACTTCCACCCAGAACCGGAGAAACTTGCACGTTAACCTTCACCAAGCTGTACCATTATTTTTGACACCTGGGACTTCCGAACCACATAGATCCACTGAGCATGCACCAATCCGCCTCAAACTTAATAGTAAAAAACATAGCTTTCATCGGAGGCACACTAATATACAATGTTCAGTGCTCCCTAGGGGCGCATCAAAAAGAAGACCATGGTTTATCCTGTTAAAACAAGTATTTTTAGCCTGAATTTGGATAAAAAAAACACCACAGCAGGACAGTTAGAAGACTAATGAAGGTGTTGGATGGGGATTTGTGACAAGCAGTGAGGATTTTTTAGGAGAAATTTTAAATGACGCACATTGAGTCCCAGAGAGAGTCACCCAAGAGCCACGCGGTGAACTGCGAAAAAAGTAAGAAAAAGGGTTTATTTTGCACTTTGCCGCCAGTGTCTACAGCTGGCTGGTGGTGGAAAAAATGCATTCGAGTTGGTTTTGAGATGTTTTTGCGAGTTATGAGCGAGATTTGTCGAGTTTTGTGGCTTTTTGTGAAGATGCTATCTGGCTAGCCGGTTCCCACTGGCTAATACTCTGCCGAGGAGCTTGCCGGTCGGCCGGGTCTTGCGGCAAATTCAAAACGGGCCATGTGGCTTTTGAGGTGGAAAAAGAAAAGCTGTGTTTAGCGGCTTGTTTATTTATAATTCTACTTTGAAAATATGCATTTCCGAATCCAAGATGGTGAGTACAAGATAAGAATACATTCAGCCCCCTCCCACCGAAGCTTTGAATATTCGATGATTTTCACTACCGAATACTCGAAGCTCAAAAAATGGCATTCGGACCAGCCCTAATGCAGTAAGAAACTGAATTTCAAATCAAAGTTTTTGTGATGTTACATCCTTTGGCCTACAGCATTTATGCCCACCAGTTCAAGTCAGAGAAGTGTTTAGTCACATGCTGCCCTCAGAATAAAGCAGGGTAGATAATTAAAAATACGAGCAAAGACAAGTAAAGTGATGATTAGCGGACGATATTTTTTGTGCAACTGCGATAGTCACATTTGTCAGTGATGTGAGCTTTGTGTGTGTAGTGTGGGGGCGGGTTAGATGCGCTGGGTGCACGCAGTGTGTAGGGTTCTGTCCTGAATAAGGCCCATTTGTGTTGTCTTGCATTCGTATGCAACCGTCTTGATGGTATTTGCATTCCCATTCAACACAGGCTCCAAGGAAATTAACTGATCTTGCCCTTTGATTACGTCACATCCAATGTTTTCCTGTGTGTTCTACTGAACAACACTAAGCCTTTTTAATGGTATTGTGCCACAGCATCTCACACATGCTCCTTTATTGCAAACGATGCCCTTTTAATGTTGGATTATAGCGTCTTTCTGTTCCTTCAGTTTAATCGGCAAAGCTGTTGTCAGTTCCTTGTAAAAAAGGCAGCATCTTGCGACACCTTTATAAGAGCCAAAACTGTCTGTCACCCAGTTAGGTGCTTTAGGCTGACATCTGTTTAAAAAGCATTGTGTAAATGTAACAAGTATATTGGGTAATGGTAAGGTTTTTTTTGTTTGTTTGTTTTTTTACTGATCGTAACATATGCATGACTTGGTTGCTTGTGTTTTTTTTTCTGTAATGCAGGTAATATTTCGATTGTAACGCCATCCAACTATAGCACTGCCACGAAGATTACTTTAGGAGCAGTGAACTCGAATGTGGGAGCACAGACGGTAAGCTTACTGCCTAACAATCTCTTATGTACACAATGGTACACATATTTAATTATTTAGTATCCAGTATGATGCCTCTGGTGATAAAGAAACAACATTTAGTAAATGATTAATAAATCCTGCCCTGGTTCTACAAATCTAGAGGCACTAGTAAGGTATTAAATGCTTTTTTGGCCAGTTCTTAGGATAGTACATGGTTCTTAACTCATTAACTCTCATATGTTTAGGTGGTTGCTACCAAAGGTGCCCAAATCTACTTTTACCCAATTTTAAAATATATTTGGTTAATATTAATGTTTGATTCTGCATGAAGAACCCTAACATGATGGGTTTAAAATTTAGGCTCAACAAGAGCTTAATAAGTTGATTAGTCGCATTGAGTACATCGGAGCAGGGCGAATACTTAAAGGGCCTGCAGGGCTGGAGATACAAACGTTAACAAACCATGTGTGATGTGGGATAGGTCTTCTTCTTAGTTCACTACTGCTAATTGGGTTCCTTTGTATATTTTTGTATATTTAAAGTTGGTCTTTATTCATGTTGAAACAATTAGCCATGCAGTCTTTCATTCATCATCGTCATCCTCACCAACTTCATGTTCAGAGAAGCTTTGCAATCATAGACCATTAAAACGGGAGGGACACAGGAAAGGGTGTGGTGAATGTTTCTTAAATTGAAAGGCAGGTAATATTTCCATGCCAATATTTCTATTTATGCTCCTTCTTGTTTCAAATCAAATAAGTAGATATATTGGACAGTATCATAGGGCGAGTTTTGTTTTAAATAAAGCTTATTTAAAATGTTGTCATTAATATATTTGTATATTTATATTTCACAGTCTCCTGGCTGTTCCAGGATCACATTTCACTACAAGTTGTACTTGAATAATGGTGTGTGTGGCAAAAAGTTGTGAATCTTAAATCCCCAATCGGTAGTTAATTTCAGTTGTGTTGTAATCTCAGTACAGTGTGTCCTTGAGTTACAACAGTCTCTACATGCATCTTTTCGAGTTTATGATGATCATTCCCATAACTAGTTTAGTTGTACATGGTAGAAGAATATGCAGAATACACAGTAATGCGGCGAATGAGTGAGGGAGTTACCCCGCCCCCTTTTTCAAGTTTGCTTACCTAAATTTCTTTTGCACTGTTAAAAGCGCAAGTATTTTTACACATGTTTTTTTAATTTTTCTGTCACTACACTGCAAGTAGAGCATAATTATATTAATTTACTTTGGGGTGTGTTTTGACTAATACCAAAATACGGGTTATATCATTGTTGTTGGAACGGATCTTTGCCTTAACTTGAGGACCCCCCATAGTTGTAATTGGTCCACCTGCAGTGCACTTTGTGATCAGAGGGTGGCAGTCACACGTAGTGATGCCTTGCATTTGTTTCCCACCCGGCTTTATCACTCCTACAGAGACCCTGCATGTGTGTGGTTCTGAGCTGAGGCACTGAATGCATGCATGCTGGATGAGAAGAGAAGGAGGGCTGGGTAGGGAAGAGAAGAAAAGAGAGTGAACACCAGAGGTCAGTGGGGCTCTGCAGGAGTGACAGGGTACACTCTGGGTGAAAAGGGAGAGGAAGAGGAAGTAGCAGGATAGAAGCACTGGAGCATTGAAGAGAAGGTCAGGAAGGACACGCACACTAAGGTGTAGCCAAGCGCTGAAAACTTGGAGGAAAATAGGAGATCCCATTTAGCTTGGTTAGTAGAGAACTGAGTGCTGTGTGTTTTGCACTTAATTAATAAGATCATTAGCAACTTGGGGAGGACATGCATGACGTTCCATTTACAAATCCATGCAATATAGAGCAGCCCTCCCAGTGGCATGGCAGTCACACATTGGCTCACTGTATGCTATGTGAATGGACGAGAGGGGGATGGAGAGAAGTGGAGGAGGTCATGCGTTGCCATGCATAGCAAGATGGATTGAAGGAGAGAAAAGGGAGGAGGAACACATCATGGAAAGGACCAATGGTCTGCTTTATCTTAGGTTGTCCATTTCTCTAAAGGATCGATCGTAAAATCATGATTGGCCAGGCCCTGAATTAGAAGATGTGTGTATGTGTGTTAATGGTGGTGTTTTTGTTGGGCCAAAGTCATAGACACTTGAAGAAATTAGGTTCTTCAACCTGAGGAACAACAAGCATTAGCACACCATGTGTGATTCAGGGTGGGACTTGCAGTTTTCTGCTGCTAGTTGGATTCCTTTATATATTTTTGACAGATCTTTAAAATAGTTCTTCATTTATGTTGAAACAATTAGCCATACAGTCTTTCTATCAACATTGTCAACCTTTGTCTTTCAAACCCGCTCAAAATACATCAAATACTTCTAATAAAATAAAATAAAGATATCAAGACTTTTTCTGCATTTATTCTTATGTTTACTGGTGTATTTGCTGACACTGTCACTCACTGCTCTAAAAATGGTTTTAAACAGTTTACACATGAGACTTACACAGTACTGTGTGTGTAAAAAGACTTTTGACTGTATGGTTTTGTTATATTAGTATTTTGTGGTCCATGTGTACATTTAGGTTGCTAATTTTAATTCTGGATATTCTTATTTGTCCTCTTCAGATTATAAGCACTCCTCAGAGAGTGGCTCACTCAGGAAATATCTATATCGGCAGCCCCTTCACACCACACGCTACACCTGCTACCATGGTAATGCAAGAATGCCCATCAGAAGGCAACAAATGGACCCCAGGGTGAGTGTCCCTTTAATCAAATACACATTGAGACTGGAACGTCTCAGAAAATCCCATACACCACTTCCATTAGGGTGTATTCCTAATGGAAGTGGATGGAGAGATGGAGGTTGATGGAATTTGAGCACCACAATTTCATTATCTTTTGCTCTGGATCACATTTTGGTGCAAAAATATGATGGTTTGACAAGCATAAAATCTTATCTTTCGTACATTGAGTAGAGTAAAGAAATTGTTACTGTGACAGACTGCAATGTCCCTAAAGATACATGGTGTGTATATATAAAGGTGTTCCAGTTACTCAGCATTCAGCACCACCAATATACTGATCACCACCTGATCATCTGCAATCATTAGCACCGGTTTCTTCACTGGTTTAGGCCTTAAGTGAGATGTGCTTTATGTTTGAATGATTTAAAAAAAGGGTAACCAGTCAGAGGGTAACCAGTCAGTGTGATTGGATAAATATATGTGAGTGATACTGACCATTCATGTGTCCCTTTATCAGTTGATGCCACACAGCATGGAAGAAAACATTCTAAAACAGTACCAATTAAATACAGGAAAATATTGGAAAAGCCTTTCTTATGAAAATTAAAGTATAAAAGAAGAGATTAGAGCCATTGTGGAGAGTACAGAGCAGTATAGGTCAGTATAGGTGTACTAAGATAGTTGTACCACCAGGGATGGAATTTTTAATTTGCACAATGAGGCGTGGGAGGAGGATGAGGGAATTACGCTTTATGGTGATAATGTGATTTTTGCCTTGCCTTGTGTGCAAGATGAAGTGGTCAAACATCAGAAGGCATTCAGGGGTCACTACACTGTGATCAAAACAAGATATCTGTCCATTTCTGTCTTTCCTAGGAACAAGAAACGGACCCATGACTTCATAGACTCCTATTACTCTGATAGGTGAGTGGCAGTTAATGCTAACTGCAAGACGAAAAATATCACTTTAACCATGCCAGGAATTGTTGGCACTCTTAACAAGCACCAAAAGTACTGCCAGAGATGATTCTGTGCTTGAAACGGTCATGTTTAGTTCAGGACTGGTGCTATACAACAGTGGGGCTAGACAGTGTAAAACATTTTGGTTTTCAAAAATAGTGTAAAATTTGTTATTTTTGAACACCATGTGACTACTTAACTGGGCCATTTATTAAATTGTTAAGAATGCCAATAAATCTACATTTCTATAGAAAACATACATTGTTCATCCTTTACCACAGTTTGTTACCCATTTCCATTTTGAAAAACATGTTTTTGTCGACTATACTAAGTGTCATGTTGTCCTGTTTTGTTTTATTATTTTTATTATTTTTATTATTATTATTATTATTTATTTCTTACAATATTTCTCTTGTTCTATTTGCAGTCTGTGTATTTCGTCCTGTCTGTACATATGTAGTCTTGTGGTGTTTGTTTTTATTCTTGTGTTGTTCCATGGTCCTGGTCCTAATTGGTTGAAAGGACAAGAAACTTCTTGACTTTATGGAATGCTACCGTTCCTATTATTAACTTGGAACCTACAAATATGCACTTGTTTTGTAACACTAAATAAGAAATGTTTGTTTTTTTATTTCTAGCTAAGGCTAATAAATGTCTTAATATATTTTGCAGGGATGGACTGTGTTCTAGTGACTCCTCGTCAAGGTACATGAACCATTCTTGATCTCACTGAGTGTCGTGTGTGTGTTTGTGTGTGTGTAGAGACCAAATTATTAGTTTGCCTCTGTGTGTTTGAAGGAGAGGACAGACATACCTAAATTAGTGTGACACCACGTGTGTGCATGTCACATGCCATGTAGAATACATGATCAGATGCTCTCCTCAGTGTAGTCAGATTTCTGGTCAAAAATTGTCACATGCATTGTTTTTTTCTGTTCTTTTTTCTTAGTTCATCATTTAAACATCACTTTACAACATTTAATTTAGGCATTTCTTTGAGAGGTGTAGTCCAGTTTAACCAGAGGGCTTGAGTGAGGCTCATTTTAGTGAATTATTCAGTGCATAGTACGAGAGAGCAGAGCCTGTCACCGTGTCACACACTTACCCAGTCACGCACCCTGAATTCACATTCTCACGCACACACTCATGTCTCGCTTTTGTTTGTGGATTCACACACAAGTGCTGTGTTGCTGAAGCTGCATGTTTCTCTCCCTCCCTTCACAACCAGAGAGATCTTGAATGAGCTTCCTTCTTGTAGGCATGGGCAATACAACTATGTTAGTCCCAAAATATTTTGTTCCTAAAAACGGCATATAGATAGAGCCAAAACATAGAAAGCTGTTTGGAGTAGCTGTAAAAGTAGCACTGCGTGGTCTGGCTAAAAATAATTGTATATCACAAGTTAGTTGTACATGTCTTAGTACAGTAAACCTCCACTTAATCAAGGTTCAGCTGCCGCACCTTCAGTATCGCGTGTATTTTTTTCTTAGAACTGAATTAAAAAATTTTTTTAACTTTCGCACTATTGTGGAAAGCATATATCTTCCACATTTTTGGGTGCAGCAGTTAGCAAGGCTAACAGATGCACCTGAATAAAATGAGCCTCTGCTGTTCAGCACCACGCCCAGACATAAACAACCCAGGATGAGAGCGGGTGTGGCGGACGAGGCCCATAGTCTGCTTTATTCAGAGGTGGGAGGTTTGAAAATGTGTGTGTGTGTGTGTGTGTGTCTGTGTGTGTGTGTGTCTGTGTGTGTGTGTGTCTGTGTGTGTGTGTGTCTGTGT
>JBBMFX010000001.1:21970687-21981285 GCA_037832545.1 Rhabdalestes septentrionalis
TCTCTCTCTCTCTCTCTCTCTCTCTCTCTCTCTCTCTCTCTCTCTCTCTCTCTCTCTCTCTCTGTGTCTGTCTGTCTGTCTGTCTGTGCAGTAAAAGGATGAAAAAGGCTGATAAAAATGGAAAGGGTCTCCGGCACTTCTCCATGAAGGTCTGTGAGAAGGTGCAGAAGAAAGGTACCACATCTTACAATGAAGTTGCTGATGAACTGGTGGCTGAGTTTGCCAATGCCAGCCTCTCACACACACATTCAGTGAGTACCACATTTGCAGAAAGGGGAATACTAAAAATGTATATTTTCTTTTTTGGAATAAAGCCTTACTCAGTTTGAATCACTACCAAAAATGGCACATGGGGGTTTTTTTTGGTTGTTTTTTTTTTTTTGCTCACTTATCCCACCCACTCACATATATTAATTTTGTTCAACAAAATGTTTCTCTGTACATTTAGTGATCTGACCTTGCTAGACCAGATTCCAAATGCCCACAGTACACATTACATCCTCAACTGCTGGTCTTTAGGCAGCTCATGTATGGGTGTAAAAATGGAAAAACTGATTATCAGGTCTGGCTCAACCCATGCCAGGCACATCTTATTTTACTGCTTAACCCATTTCTAAGTTGCAGCTGAATGTGCCTTAAGGCAAAACCCAGTTTGTTGCTCTCAAATCAGTTACGCTCTTTGTTCAGTTTCTTCAGCTGATTGTGGTTTTATGAGGGATGTAGGTCCAGGGTCAATGGTGAAGGACCTCTTCTTCCTGGAGCGAAGGGAGTGTGTAGTAAATACTTTCCGGTATTAGTTCTGTCAGGACACCCAAAGTTGCCTGGGCTGTAGTTTTAATCTCCTTACCACTCTTGGAATGTTAAAATAATAATTAAAAAAGGTTTAATGTGTGGTGCAGGAATAAGGTATAGGGCCTAACAGGGGAAGAACTGTAGAGAAAGAATGGGAGATTTTGTGTTAATTGTGTGTGTTTGTGCAAACAGCAGGTGTATGACCAGAAGAACATCCGCAGACGTGTATATGACGCACTGAATGTGTTGATGGCCATGAACATAATCTCGAAAGAGAAGAAGGAGATTCGCTGGATCGGTTTGCCCACAAACTCAGCACAGGAATTTCACAACCTGGAGGTGGGTTCAAGAGGGAATTGGGCAAATGCACACACATGGCTCTCAGGCTCCAAGAGTAGTACATTTTATTAGAGTAGTGAAAAATACCAGAATATATGGATGCCTCATGACTGGGTTTGGGAACCATTTGGTTAGATGTTTGTCCCTGTAACATTATCTTAAAAACTTATTCCCAAGGGTAAAATCCATACTTGTAATACTTATGGGGTTTGGGACACTGCTGGAATAAGGGAGAGTCTCTCTCTCTCTCTTCCCTCATTAAACATAAAACCAGCTGGCTATGCTGAGTGTATTTAGCCACTGTATGACCAGTAGCTTAAAAAGATGCCAGTTGTGTCCTGGCCTTTGTTTGCTGGAATTCTCTTGAAGTGGAAATTGACCATGGTTAAATTAAAAGCTATTAAGGAGTTAGGGCACATACAGTGGAAGTGTCTTGACTTTGAAAACTGTTTGCATATTAACTACTAATAATGCCCTCTAAGATGCTGTAGAAATGTTAAAACTCTAATGTCAGTAGGATTTAGAGGAGACTGGACTAAGCTTGAAAAATTGACATCAGTTTTAAATCTTTTTATGCCATTCTTACTGGCAAAAATCCTCCAGTTCTTGTAAATTATTGGGCTGTCGTGCATGAACTGCAGGTTTAAGGTCTCCCCAGAGTGGCTCAATGATAATTTAGGAAAATTGAGCTCAATTGATTGATTCTCCACCAGAATATATGTAGGAACCATCTTAGGCAGATTTATCACTACATTTGTTAATTGATTAGAAAAAAAAAAATCAATTATTGATTAATTGTTTTTTAATTAGGGGGTTTCTATCAAGCAGGGATATTAAATACCAGTGTGAACTATTTGTCCAGTGAACTTGTTCAGAAGGGATACAGTAATTAACCACGCAATTAACTAGAGCTTTATAAAGGTTAAAGAGTTTGAGTAGGGGAATAGGGGAATCAGTTGGAGACATTTTAATCATGAGTGTCATCACCATTCAACCAGAGGGGGGCGTGTCACACTGACATTTCATAATTATTCGTTTGGACCGCCCCACATTTAACTTAAATAATTAGTTCACCCAGTGCGGATGAATCTTGAATCTTTCGCGAAATAATCAATTCCACTAAATCTAGAGAGGAAAACACAAACCACTGGAAATCCGAGCATCCTGTCTGTGCACTGACGATACATTTCACTAACATGCGGTGAGTTGGCGGCAAACCCGAGCGGATTTCCAGTGGTGTGTGTTCTTCAATCGATAAATTGGAGTGGTTTCTTTTGCTCAAGATTCAACAGGGGTTTCTAAAAACCTACACAAAAAAAATCTTCGTCCCGATCCAAGCAAAATGTTTTGGGCAGCATGGAAAAAAACATGCATTAACCACCGCACTCTTCAAGAAATGGCTTATAGACCGGAATTTACGGTATATACAAAAAGTATTAACAGAAGGCTTTTCCAAGGCAACAATTTCATTAACAAAGCTTTAACTCCAAGGCATGGTTCAGTAAAGCTTGCACATTATGTATACAAAGCGTTTCGGATACTTTAACTGTTTTTGTTGTCCAGACTTGCCGTAATTGGATGGTACAGCCCCAGAGCCAATTCCCCTTCAAATGAACTCGCAGTATGAACATAAATCTAGTGTTGGGATGTTTGGCTCTTTTCAGAGAGCCGGCCCTCATGGCACGGCTTCCAAAGAGGAAGCAGTTCTTTCGGCTCTCAAATGGCCCTTAGTTTATTATCATCTGTAGCCTAATATTTTAGACTTCCTTTGCAAATATGAATGCTTTTTTGTTTATAAACCGTTTGGCATTTAGTGTTTTAATGAGAAGCCTTGAAATTGCCTAATTTAATGTGATTGTTCTATTACAAAAGCAGGTATTCTTACTTTTGTTTAATATTTTAAACAACCTTTCATTTTTAACACTGCAAACAAATCCACAGAACAGAAACAGAACCAAACTCAGCAACCAAACAGTATGTCCTCAGTGCAGGCTGACATTCAGGAAAATCAAATGCCTCAGCTTGGATATAGAAGTTCTGCCATGAATAGTGTTGAGCCACTGAAAGTGGGAGCTTAGCAGCAAAAGGGAAAAAAAACAGTGGGGAGCTGTTGATTCACTACTCCCTTTAATAGCCATTCAAACCTGTTTGTCTCAAGTTCTGTGCATGTTATCAGGCCAAATCACTGGGGTATGTGAACTTTTGGTCAAGGTCATTTGGGTAGTTTGTGTTGTGATTAAGATTTTAAAAGGGCCTCACAGTTAGTATCTACGGACGTTAGTATCTGCTCTACCTGACTGTGGCGTCTGTTACCCTCTCTGTTTTCACATAAAGGTGTGATCCTATATCCTCACATGTGATTGCTGCCAAACAAATAGAAGTTCTGCTATGAATAGAGCTGAGCCTCTTAGAGTGAGAGCTGAGCAGTAAAAGGAAAAAAAGGGGGGGCTCTCACTTGATGGGAGTCAGCTCTTTTGATTCACTACAAAGCATCGGCTCCCCTTTTCTGTCAGTAAACATTTTGGACCACTTCTAGACGACTGAGTTTGGTTTCTTAAAGACTTTGATCTTGTAGAGTTCTTCTGAAGTTGCAGAGGTGAATGAAGCAGTGGTGAGATCGGTCCCGTCCAAAAGCTCAGCAAAGTCTTTTTGCAATTTGGCTTCTTATATACTTTAGTGCATGGGGGTCCCTGCCCCCATCCTCCTGACTTTTAGCCAATCAATTTAGCCAGATTTGTCAAAGGGGGTGGTTCCCTCCCTTGGGCCCACAGAGCTCAGTGAAGAAGCCACTTTATGTCTTTGGAATTTTTTAAATGTTCTTGTTGATTGAAAAGTTTTGTACCGTTCATAAGTGGGCATCAAAACGGGTAGCGTCATGACTGGGATGTCCAGACAGTTACAGTGTCACCAGGCATGCCAAATATTAAATAAGCTTGACCAATTATGGCATTATTTACCTACACAGCATACTTTAACAATAATTATTCAATAAAACAAACTTCAAATACGTGAACATCATGTTACAGTTCCAACCAATTCTAATTTCTACATGTTCCAGAAGTTTGTGAGTCAAAATCAATGAAAAATCTGTGGCTCATTTGTATGGCTCTGTGGCCACATGGCTGTCACCCTGATTTATGACTTGCTAAAGCATGGCTTTCTTTAAAAGCTGAATATCGCATCTAGTCTTCCAAGGCCACGTTTTGAAGAGAAATGGATATTGTATGGGTATTATACCTCAATGATTATTTTTAAATCAAACATGACAAGGATATCTTCACACACTAAAGACTTATTTTCTATTTAAACAATACCTAATTGTTTTAATTATAAGGATTTTTCTCTAAATGGTAAGAATTAACATACAGGATAACTTTCCCAGAAGTCACATTTACATATAAGTTTTTTTTTTTCATACACAAAGCACACAAATGCAGCTTTTCTCTCCTCATTGAAAGATTCAGTCCGTGTTTGTGTGTATGCTGAAATATCTTTCTCTCTGGAGGGTTCAGGGAGAGGAGAATCTCTTGGGGGCTGGTATGATGCACAGTTTTGTTTCTCTAAGTGCTGAAATTGTGGGTCATAAAATGCTGTTCCTGCTCCTTCTTGTCAGGGTGACAGGCTACAGGTCTGTTCAAACAAAGGGTTCTCTGTCAGGTTAAATGAGCTTCTTCCTGGTGCTCTAGTGATCATTACTTGCATTAATCAGAATTTCTGATCCTACAAGAATCTTCACTTTACTTTGCTGTAGCCAATGATAGGTTGACTTGGCCTTGTTTTTTGGATCATTGTCATTTTGGAATGTCCAAGTACATCCCATGTGCAGCTTCCGGGCTGATGAGTACAAATTTTCCTCCTTTTTTTGTAACTAAAGTTACATTTTAGTCTCATCACTCCAAATGACTTTGTGCCAGAAGGTTTGAGGCATGTCTCTGTGCTGTTTTGCATATTGTAAGTGAGATAATTTGTGGCATTTGCACTGTAATGGATTTCTTCTGCCAACTCAACCATGCAGCCTGTCTTTCCTCAAGGGCCTCCCTGTTGTGCATCTTGAAACAGCAACACCACATGTTTTTAGGGAGTCTTTAATTTCACCTGAAATTATTTGTGGGTTTTATTTGCATCCTGAACATTTTTCCTGCCAGTTGTTACTATCAGAACTATCAGTTGGTTTCATCAGAACCGCTAATTTTCCACTTCTTAGAGTTTGAACACTGCTGATGAACACTTTAATTCCTTTGTTATCCTTTTTCTGTTTTATAGAGTTCAACTACATTTTCCTGCAGATCCTTTGATAATTCTTTAGCTTTCCCCATGACTTTGAATCAAAAAAAATTTCAGTGCAGCACTGCAGGAGGCTAGAAACTCTCTTTAAAAGCAATTCAAACCCGTTTGTCTCAAGTTCTGTGCATGTTATCAGGCCAAATCACCAGGTTATGTAAACCTTTGATCAGGGTAATTTGGGTAGTTTGTGTTGTGATTATGATTTAAAAAGGATAAGCACAATTGTTTGACAATACATTGCTTTTGCAAACCACTAACCGTGTGTTAAAGAAAAGATTGTGTTATCATTCATATTTTCTGAAAAATGGTTCAATCATAAATTCTGCCAGGGTATGTAAACCGCATAATTGTATATTTATTCTGTGTTTTCTGATGTGTAATTATGTGGGTGTTGTGAAAGGTTTTCTGGTATCTTCTGGTACCGTCATGAGAAATATGTTGGGGCTTTGAAGGAGGCAGTGGAGATTATATCCTAGAGAGAGGACAGCATACGTGACTGTCATACATTTCCAATACTGCCCAACACATGCTAGTTTTCACACTTTCACATTACTGTTCATAGATTTTCTTCCATAAGACTGTAAAGGTTTGTGCACACTAACATCAGCAAACATACTCAGATTCACCTGTTCTTCTGTGAATTTCTTTGCATGCATTTCAGCTTGAGAAGCAGAAACGATTGGAACGGATCAGACAGAAGAAAAGCCAGTTAGAGGAGCTTATACTACAGGTATGTAGAAGCCTGGGATGTGCGTGTTAGGATTGGTCATTAACTTTATGATGTGGAATGAATGGAATGGTCCCACTAGGTAGAATGAATGGTACTTCCATTAGCTCTCAAAATAGACCATATTCATCATCCCAGACCCAGGATAGAAAATATACTTTATAAATCTTAGATTATGGCGCTGTTCAACTGGCCAAACTTTGCTCCCCATTTGGGTGCATTCTAGATAACAATTGCAGCAAGATTTGTCCCCACTTGTTTTAAACAAGTATATATAAAATGGGTATTAAAAAAATTAATTAATTCTAAATTAATTCTAATCTATATTAATAACATTTTTACACATTTTAGCTGAAAAAGTATTTAACAATTTAAATTATTTTTGGCATATGAGGGACAATTCAGACTATCAGCATCTCTTATTTAATAACTTTTTTGCACTGTTCAAATGCAATAAGGGTCACAACAATCTTAAATATGATGTAGTATACTAAGGGAAAAACTAAATGCTTCATTAAGACCGATGATACAATTAAGTCCCTCTATAAGGTACAGTTTAAGATAATGTAAATACAAGCATGGGCAATTTTAACTGTTATGTCTAGAATGGGTGTGAGAGGAGAGAGCTGTAGCGTAGAGATTTTCTGTGGGTGGTGTGGGATGTCTTGCATGTTTCACACATACAAAACTCTGTGTGGATAAGTGGGAAGAGTGGGACTAAAATAATTATATTTAAAAGTGTGTGTGGGGGGGTACGTCACGCCTAATTTAATGGTTCCAATGATCATGCATACAAGGCTTCTCAAGCCACAATTATAACCAAGAAGTAACAATCGAATAACACTCATTCACTCTATCTTTTAGTACTGCATGTGACCAAATAAACTCGGCATTAGAAACCATTTTGCGGGGGATTTAGTTAGTTAGTTAGTTAGTTAGTTAGTCAGTCACAGGTAGACTTGTTCTGTTTGGGTCTGAGTGCCTTGTCGAGTTTGGCTTGAGGAGCCAGGCTGCTGGCACTGGCTTTGACCACCTGGTTCGCTCCTAAATGCTTTGTGCTCCTAAACTGCATTCTGAAGTTGCGAAAATTCCTTATTGTATAAATTGCAGAAATCTGCCTCTCCCTTCATAGAGTGAGGACCGTATGTATAAGAGAGGGTTACTTCATGCACTAACCACTGCATCTCTTTCGTCAAGCAGCAGATAGCCTTTAAGAATCTAGTGCAAAGGAACCAAGCGAATGAAGCATTATCAAGATCGGCGCCTCCACCTGGATCTGTCATTCAGCTGCCCTTCATTATTCTTAATACAGACGTACGCACAGTCATCGACTGCTCCATCTCCAGTGACAAGTATGATGGAATGTCTTATTGTATGCCTTAGCTCTCTGTCACTCTCTCTACCCCTCTCCCTCTCTCTATAAATAATTAATGTTCTCTTGCATAACACATTTTAATCACTATATACACTTATATACTATACTAGTCAACTTTTAGAACACCCCAATTGTCCAGTTATTTATTGCAATTCAGGTTGTTCCTATGAATAGCATCAAATGGTACAGAGGTAAGTGTTGAATTGAAAGAGGGTTTAAAAAAAAAAAAAAAAAAAGTTTACCAAAAACTGAAAAATAAAGTACATTTCAGAATTAGACAAAAAGGCCTTTTTCAGGGAACACAAAATGGGTTTACAAATGAAAGCTTTTTTGCATCATTGAAAAGCTGATGCTACTAATTCCTACAGGTGTTCCACCTTTTCTGGATTACCTACCATCCCCTCTGTCTGCATAAATGCAGTGTTTGAACACACTGTGGTACCATTCCCTCGTGAACATCAGTTGAACATTATTGTATTGCAGAAAGTAGTTTGTTGTTACAAAAATGGCTACGGAAAAGGCCATCAAAAATGGAAGAGACAGAACACCAACATAACACTTAAATGTAGGTCTTTCATACAGAGAAATTGCACAGAAAGTCAAGGTGTCAGTAAGTACAGTTTCCATTCAGAAATTAGGCCAAACTCTGACAGGAAGTGGTCTGGCAGACTCGAATCCACAACTGAATCAGAGAACTAGTTTCTGAGAATTAACAACTTGCATGATAGGCAGCTGACAGGACGGCAGCTTCAAGCACAGCTTAATAGTGTCCATAGTAAGCAAGTTGCAGTTTCAACTGTGAAGCGAAGACTTTGACCTGCAGGTTTCACTAGATGAGTTGCAGCATGTAAGCCATTGCTAAGATGTCAGAATAAGACAAAGAGGCTAGCCTGGGCCATGAAACACTGCCATTGCATTACTGAACACTGGAAGAAGGGATTATTGACCGAAGAACCAATATTGGAACACTTTGGTTCATCAGGCAGGATCTTTGTAAACTGTTGAGTAGGTGAAAGGTGTGGCATCAACTGTCAAACATGGTGGAGGAAGTGTGATCTGGGGCTATTTTGCTGGATCCAGGGTCAGTGACTCGTACAAAGAGGCTCCCTGAACCAAAATGTCTACCACAGCACGATGCACCTAATTGGTCAGAGGTTAATCCTAGAGCAAGATAGATACCCAAAACAGAAGTCGAAGCTATGCCAGAACTACCTCAGGATAAAAGATCAAGATGGTAAGCTGGAAAACATGGAGTGATCAGAAGTCTCCAGACATAAACCCCATTGAGCTGGTTTGGAATGAACTGGACAGAAGAGTGAAAAGCAGTCTCATATTTATGGGAAGTTCTACAACAGATGTGGGAGTAACTTTCCGAAGAATATTTGAATTCCATTGTAGGAAGAATTCCGCAAGTGTGTTCAAATGTTATATCTGCCCAAGGTGGCTTCATTGATCAGTCGAAAGTTTAGAATACATTTTGGTTCATAAATGGATTCCATGATGTAGTTTTTTTTAACTCCAATAGCTTATTTGTACTATGCTCTCATTTCAGAGTGCAATGAGACACTAAACTGCACATTTATCAATGAAAAACTGGAAAAATTGGTTATAAAACATGTGTATGTGTTTGTATATATACTGTGTGTGTGTGTGTGTGTGTGTGTGTGTGTGTGTGTGTATATCAGTCTAATAACACAAAAAAAAAAGATATAAGTATGTATTTTATTATTTTAATCAGTTTCAGAGTGCGATGAGACACTAAACTGCACAATTTTCAATGAAAAACTGGAAGAATTGGGGTTTAAAAATATGTATTTACACACATACATATATGTTTGTATGTATATTTACTGTATATATATCTCGGTCTAATAACACAAAAAAATATATATGTATTTATTATTTTAATCAGTGATAAATGCTCATTAATTTTCTCTTTGTTGCAGATGTGAATACCTCTTTAATTTTGACAATATGTTTGAGATTCATGATGACATTGAGATTCTGAAGCGAATGGGCATGTCTATGGGGTTGGAAAATGGCAAATGCACCCAAGAGAACCTCACTTTTGCCAAGTCTCTTGTGCCCAAATCTCTGGAGAGCTACGTCATTGGTAGGCCACTCATTCTACTGCATGAGCAAGTTGAAACAATGTTGTCTTGTTATGTTTTTCCTGGATTTTCATTTGTAAGGCAATTATAGTATATTTCTTGTTTTGAGTCGGGTCACACCACAGCTGTGTAATAAGCTATAATTAGCTTTCTCATGTTTTTCTGTCATATTTTTTATTCAGACACATCTACTGATTTTGTTCTCTTAATTGCCTTTTTTCATTCACCAAAAGCAAAATAGCTAGAAATGAAATGTTCTTGCAGAATGCACATGTCTGTGCAATCTTAATTAAAATGAAGTAGTTAATAAAAGATGCAGTGATAAAAATAAGCAATATAGTTAACAGAAACATAGTTTATTTAAAGGTTACATAAACTGTCCATTACTATGATTATCAGCAGCAAGCATTTGATTGATTGATTTATTGTATTATTTCAGTGACAAATTATATATTTTTTTGGCTTCTTTACTGTTCCAGGCATGGCCAGGAACACCAACAGAACACTTCTAAGTCATACAAGGTACATTTTCTTCTTTCAGCATGCTTCCAGTGACATCTTCCTAACAAGAGTAAATATGCATATGATAATATATGCATTGGCTCAGCAGACGCAGAGATAAATTCTGAAATAAAATTTGTCCACGTATTAGTAGGAGAGCTGATCTAGGATTGGTTTTAAAATAAAGTAAAGGGAACCTGATGCTAGATGCGTTCTGAGTGCGATGTGAAAATCAGGTCTGGTATTGTCTGGAATGGCTGCCTATTACTGTGAGTTTTAGTTCATTTTTATTGTTCAAAAGTGATATTGTATTTTGAAAAATCTCGATAAATGTGTCCCCTTAAGGAAGCGCTTGAGGCATTTTGAGATTTGCAATATGTTTTGACTGACATGTAGAGCTGGGCGATATGGCAAAAAAAATTATCACGATAATTTTTCCTGTATTGACCGATATCGATAATTATCAATA
>JBBMFX010000001.1:21995455-22007732 GCA_037832545.1 Rhabdalestes septentrionalis
ATATATATATATATATCTATATATATATATACATATATGAAAGTGACCATCATGAACACACCACAGCACACAGTATGAACAGAATGAAATTCTTTCTCTATATTTAACCACCATTGTTTTGATGTATTCACCAATTTAAGGTACCTCAGAGGTGCTTAGTGGTCATGGGAATCGAACCCACGACTTCCTAATCAGAGGGGCGAATACCCCAACCATTAAGCTACCAGCAGCCTAGTATATGTATATAAAATTTTAATTTTTGCTAAAACATTGGTAAACATTTATTCTTAGTGTGTAAGTTCACAGGTAAAAGTAATGACTGGGATAATATTAAAAATCATGATTTGTTACTCAGAAAAGATTGGAACCTTTGAAGTTAAAAATCCAATCTCAAGGCACTGTGATTTGTGTATGCTTGCAAAGGTACATAGGCCCACTCTACCTTTTCCGCAGCTCCTGAGTGTCTGAAGTTTGACGCACTGACGGCTCACCCCATGCTGCAGCTCAATAAGGACCTCACACGTGCTGAGTGTGGAGCCATCGTCAACCGGCTGCCCAACAATCCAGAGAGGTTCAGCTACAGCTACTGTGTGCTGGCCAGCCGTGGCTTCTCCTCAGGCAAGCATTACTGGGAAGTCCACGTGGGAGAAAAGCCTAAGTGGCGTCTTGGCATAATCAAAGGAACCACGTCCCGCAAGAGCAAGCTGCCCAAGAGTCCGGAGGGTGGTGTTTGGCTAATTGGGCTGAAGGAGGGCTGGCTGTATGAAGCCTTCGCCAGCCCACGGGTCAGTCTGCCTCTCACAACCCACCCCAAACGTTTGGGGGTGTTCTTGGACTATGAAAGAGGAGATGTGACCTTCTATAATGCGGACAGTCCGGACGAACTGGGTTTCATTTATTCTTATCAGGCTGAGCTGCAGGGAAAAGTGTTCCCACTGTTTGACGTATGCTGGCATGAGCGCAGTGCCAACAAGCTGCCAATCTCCCTGCCACAGCCACTTGCTGAGGTTTGACCTACCTCCAGTCATCTCCTGCATCCTTCAAACAGATTGCTCAAAGCCCTGGTCCTGAGTCCTTATGTGACACTACGGCTTGCATAATGGAATATTATATAATGATTATTTTGTTTTCATTGTAGAGTTTTTAATTAATGATGCCTTGTAGCTCTGTGACTGATGCTCATATTTAACCCTCTTTAGCTTCTGATTGCACAATTCTATGCTGTTATCACTGGGAACAGTATATTTTTCACAGTAGCAACATCATTCTACTGATAGGTAATGGCCATTTGTTATCTAGTGACTAGTGTTAAATTGTAAATAATATAGAATTTAAAACACAGACAGTAGTTATTTAAGCAATACAACATGAGGGGAAGTGAGAACGTGAAGACTCTAATGTTATTCGTAACTAGGGATGTGCAGAGCGGCCACTATTCGTATCTGTGTTTGTATTTGTTGAAAGGGGGAAAACATTCGTATTTGTGTTCGTATTCGAGTAAAATTCTTCATTCAGGACGCAAACTCTGTCCGCCACACCCCGAATCCACTCCTGAACTTGAGCGTGTGATGGGGGAGCGGAGTATCTAAAAGTGAAAGTAAACATCAGTCATCACGAAAATCCTCCTCTGCATTTAACCCATTCACCAAGTGAAGCAGCGTGCAGCCATGGGGAGCAGTGTGTGGGGAGCAGCATGTGGGGACGGTTGCCTCACTCAGGGCATCTCAGGGGTGCCTAGCGGTTTTGGGGAACGACCCACGACTTTCTGATCGCAGGACGAGAGCCCTAACCAGGCGAGCGCGGGTGTGGGGGCGGGGTTTGGTTTCCGAATACAAATATTTTTAAAGTATTTGTCAGAATAACGTATTCGTAAAAAACATGTTATTTGTGCCTTTCCGAATATCCCTATTCATAACACACAGCCCTGACTGGTGTATTGCTTTTATACAACAGTTCTGGAAAATAAAGAAAAAATGATCACCATCATTGTACGAACATGATTGTACAATGATGGTGATTTTGAGTACAGTTTTGAGACATACTGATTTTTTTTTCCTTTATTTTTCTTCATATTCCAGAACTGTTGTACAAAAGCAATAGACCAGTCAGGGCTGTGTGTTACGAATAGTATTATAGCCTTCATGTTCACACTTCCCCTCATGTTGTATTGCTGAAATAACTACTGTCTGTGCTTTTCCTGAAAGCATGAGAGCACATCACTTACAAATTGGTTCTTATTGTTGCCCTATAATTGGAAATGAACTATCTTGCATGTAAGGATCTTTGCATACAAATGTCTGCCAAAATAAAAATGTTAACGTGGAGATGGAAAAGTAGATAAGGTGATGAGTCGGCTGGAAATGTTCTGAATACAACGGTCCTCAGGTTATGACAGTCTTGACCTATGACATTTTACATGGCTTACACTCTTAGGCCAGTACTTACAGACTACATGGGTGTGTACATCAGAAGATTACACAGAAATGCGGCCCATGAGTGCATGAGTTTTCCTTTTCTTTTTTCTGTGGCTTAGTTGTGTTCAAATGACTTTAAGGCTAGGCTAGGGTGTGTTTCGAATATCACCAAAATTCAGGTTACATCACTGTCAAAGTTACATCACTGTCACCCAGTCTGGCTTGAGGAGATATACGCTGATTTCCACTTCCTGTGCATGTGAATTTTATTTTCGTCAATTAAACCATGCCTGCTGCACATCAGACATACTGAGACTGGTGAATTCCCATCAATAACTACTGAGTCTGCCAGATTTAAAAATGAGACATTAAACTGCTCTACCTCAGGCACTGAATACGACACCACTTCTATGAAGGGAAGGAATAGATGGCTGTTATTTTTACTTATAGCTGCATATTATCTGATATAACACATAAATATAACCTAATAAATGGGTCCAGCAAGTGAGAGATGACAGAAGTTCTTGGAAAAATGTGCAAATTTGAATAGTGTGTCATGTAATCCAATAAAACACAGTGTGGCTTGTATGGAGGGGTGTTTGACCATTAGGTGGCAGTGGAAGGAGCCCCTCAGTTACCCAACGTCCGTAACTGTAGAAATGCATCTTCTTCAGAAGGCGTAAGACTGCCCTTAAAAGGCAGTGTCAACAAATAAACAAGTTCTCTATAGAGAGTTTAGAGAGAAACATGTCTCTGGTATTTGATTTTTACTGTGTTAATTTATAGCTTTCAGTGAGCCTTCAGTGCTTTGCTCTGTTCTCAATAATAGCTCTGAGTGAGGCTGAATTATTGACTGGATGACACTTTAGGTGCTCTGGGTTTTGGTCCCTGGCCAGCAGAAAGACTTTTGTTTCACCTCCATTTTTTTTATAGCCCCAAGACACACAGTGGTTTAAATAAACAAACACCTCTTAATCATGCTAATGGCTCAGGATCAGATGTCCTCAGGTTCTGTGTAAGGTTAACATCAGAGAAACATGAACATTTGCCCTTTGTTGATTGTTTTTTGTCTCGTTATGTGTCTCAAATCAACAGAGATAATATCTTGAAAAGTTTTCAAACACCTGCTCATCCAAACCTTATTCTGAAATCAGGACTGTTAACCGGAGCTCTGCCTCTGCAAGTTGATTCTGGAAGTCTCTTGTTTGGAAATACTGATGTTGGATTATTAGTTCTGGGTGCAACATTAAATCAATTATTTGAATTATTTGATAACTTTATTGTGCTTAAGGGTCGATTCAGAGCTTAATTTTCTACTTGTATAACTGTATATGAGACAAATAAAGAATCTTGAATACCAAACTCCATTCTAACCCATCATAAAGATATAGAACGCTCCACTACCCAATGCAGGAGGGGTTATTCACTATTTAGCAGGGACATGATGACCTTAAGTTAATGTTCATCCATTCTTTCAACATTTTTATTAGAGATATAAACTGAGTGTGTCTTTAATTTAATGCCGGTATCTGCGTTGGGTTCAGCTTACTATAACTGTATTTACTAAAAGAAGTGATGGGATACTTTTGGATGTATTTAGCATGATACGTTTGTAATTGTTCATTCTTCTCTCTCTGTATATTTAATGTCAAATTTGTATGGTAAAATCACCAAGCTCCTCTCATCTGCTCTTTCTGCAGGATGAGATGACTAAATGAGACAAGGAATGAATATACAAAAATCAACAGCTTTTTAATAAATATTTAGAGAAACATACACACACTATAACTTTAATGGGCAGGATTTAGGAGCAGCAGGTCTAAAGTGAATGGCGTATGGGAGGGCTCAATTGGATGAAAGGGAATAGCAAATGCAGAGCAGCTCAGTGAGATGTTCCAAATGAACCACCAGTCAATATAATAAAAAACAAGCTTTCCCCAACCCTCCAGAGCTCAGAGCACCCTCCACCCCTCCACTCAGCCTCTCAGTGGGAAGAAAGGATAACTGGCCATCAACAGGCTGGAGGGGTTGCTATAGCAATACAATGACAACAACTGAGGCCATCTCCTCCAGGATACAATGACAACATGGAGACAACTATGTTGTTAGTCATATCAAAAGCGCTGCTAATCAGAAAAGACATTCAGTGTTGAAACGGAGGATATAATTGCATTTAGCCACAGGCGCATAAGTGATGTCACAAACATGGCTCCATTATAAACACACGTTGATGGTGCTTCATCAGTATGGAGAACACAGTTCCACTGATCTATGTACCAATGCCAAGTATAGTCTTCAGTGCCACATGAGAACTGAGAAAAGATGACAGCAAAAATGTGGACCACTAAAGTACTGAAAGAAGGCATTTGAAGTCTGAAATCTGTCCTCATCTGCACCAAGCAACACTCTCTGTTGTCATTCCTCTGTTGACAAAGCATTTCTGTGAAGGAAGGAATGTTGAAACAAGTAGGTATGAGTAAATAAAATTTGAACCAACCCGTGTGGCTTACCATGGTTGACTAATTCAGATTTGCGGATGACCCAGCGTTTTAAAAGCTATTGAAAAAGAATTTGTGTTATTTGGGCAGTCGGATACAACTTACTGGATTGTTTTGATCTTCAGTTTATCACAGGTGTGGAGCTCCAAGAGAATAGGCTTTTCATCACTGGTTAATTAAAAATTACCCCCATGAAGATCAATCCAGCTCATGGCTAATGGTTTCTATGTATTGACTTACATAAACTGTTGGGCAGACAATACATCAACCTCCAGTTCCTGATGTTCAAAAATCAGATAGGTGGAAATTGTGGTATAACTCAAACAGACTGAGAAGGTTGGCAGATGTTGAATGGAAGTTGGGGAGAGGTCAGCCCAGATGAGATAGCGGGACCACAATTGCTGCCAATCCACAGCAAAGCATCTCAAAAAGTGCTCCAGCTGTTGTTTGGTTTGCGTCGTCTGTCCGTTCATCTGCGGATGCTATGCGGAGGAAACACTGCATGACGAATCGATTAGACAACATAAGCCTTTCCAGAATCTTGCTGTGAATTGAGGCCCTCTCTCCCAGATGATGTCCTTGCGGAACCCAGGCTCAAACATGGTCCAGAATAGTCCACAACAGTGACAAGGGTAGTTTTCAATGAGCCTCTGGCAGACCGGTGACAAAATACAGTGCAATGTGTGACCAGGGACAATAGAAACCTGGAAGTGGGAGAAGGTCATCAGGAGGAGAGTGATTTGATGTCTTTGACCTAGCAGACATAGCGCATGCCTGGACAAAGTTCTTAATATCTTTGGCCAGTGATGGCACAAAAAAGCCCTTGGGATGCGGAGGATATTATTTTATTCCCTGGGTGGTCAGCGACAGTAGAGCAGTGCCCCCAGCAGTGGATGTCTGGATGCATACTGGTGGGCACAAAGAGGAATCCAGGTGGAACTTCTGCTGGAGGAGGTTCAAAGGCATGGGCCTGGTGGACTTACAGCTCCCATTGCAGAAAAGAAATTATGAATTGCAGTGCGAGGATACATGAAGAGACAACAGGATCAACCCAGTGAACCTCCACCTCGTATTTACAGGACAGAGCATCTGCATTGGCTCTTACTGTCCTCCACCAATTGCTCTCTCTGTGTGTACTCTTTTGTATGCACTCTGAAGATCCAGCTTAGTGAAAACAGTGCAACCAGAGAGGGCGTCCAGGGCAGTGTTAGTGAGTGGAAGATGTCAATTGTTCACCATCATTTTGTTTAGCCCTTGATAGTCGAGACCACACAATGGAATGGGACGTCCCTCCACATCAACATCAGGGGCCTCATACTCCCAAGGGCATATCACAACCTTCGCCCGGAGACCATGCTCCTGAAAAGGCTGCAAACTCCACTGGGTTCAATTACAGGATGAAAGGCCAACAGTTCGCCCAGTGCAGCATGAAGGATGAACCCAGTACATGAATAAGAGATTCAGTAGTTCACACACTTTGCTCTGAAAACCCACTCTGAGCAGAGTAAAGATGGACTCCATGTTCTCACACACACAAGTCAAAGACAACTGGAGTACTCCCAGTCCAGTGAAGAGATGAACAGATCGGGGGGCAAGGTGATGAATCAGTCTAAAAACTACCACCTTGACTTTGGCTTTTATTGCATGTGTCACTTTTACTCCCAAGTCCACTTATATGACTAGTTTGCATCACAACATTTATTTCTGCGCATTTTTCCAGATCCAGATTAAGACTAAGAAATTATGTGTCAATCTGAAATCCAGCCCTCTGTCATGTCATGCGTGCTCGGGGAGTGAGGCGAGGCGCAGATGCAAGTTCCCGTTTGTGGGTTTTATTATAAAACAGAGACTCTGCATGTACAAAACTAAGAGGCATCGCGACCTTAAACACAAAGCATACATAAAACAGATGAGACGTAAGGAACGGGCAATGTGAGGGCATCAATGCTGGTTGACCAGCAACTAATACAAAAACTCCTAGAACTTCAATATGACACAGACCATAACAGAAACCAATGATCTAACACAATCACTTAAACTAAAACAGGGGACACCTGACAAACGTGACTACATACAAAACACAGTTCATAATAAATATCTATTACAGACCTTAACAACACCGGCCGCTGGCCGGGACATTACACCCTATAGCTTTTGTGTTCAACATTGTGTATCCATTAGTATCTGTAAAAAGTCCTCTTTTGTGCACTAGGTTAAGATCTGTAAAAAAAACCCATCTGGGACTACACGATGACTTTATTACAGGGGAGAGATAAAAGGCAGGGACAAGGGAATAAAAAAACAATTCTGAAGTGGGTAAATAAGATTTGCTTGCTTCCATGTTTGTGTGTGTGTGTTTGTTTGATCTCTTTGTTCCTAGTAGGCCTTGGTCTTGCTCAAGGTAAGTTGTGCTGATGACGGTAGACAGGCCTATCAACAAACCTCTGTTTAGTGACCTTGCTGTTGCATCTGGCGAGAATAAAAACAGGGAACTGGGGGAAGGAGTTGGATATTCTTACTTATGGAGAATTTTTAATGGTGGTTTACCATGAAGAATTCAGTGCAAATTTACTTCATATTAAACCACTATAAACAAGCATGTAACTAAAGTAAGACCATTTCTACAGCCTCTGAGTTAGATAGGAATTAGGAATAAAGTAATATCTGGGGCATTACCTCTTTGACCAAAATATTTCTAAATAAATCTTCATTGCAAAATTATATTGAATTAGTTAGTTAAGGAAATAATCAATTACAATTTACATTCTGGCTGAAGCAACTTAGTGATTAGACTTCATTTGGAATAATAAACAATGGATGTGTGGGTGATTATAAAGTTGAGCTTAGTAGTCTAAACATTCTCCACAAGGGGAGCTGTTAGCACTCTAAATCTAAATGTACAGCACTCAAAGATACAGATGTTAAGATCACATAGATAGCAGTGATGATATGAGAATAAGTTCATAAACCTTTTTAACCCCTTGGTAGCCATGTGTTTTTATAGGTACTTTACTCTTTTGTTTACTAAACATTCAGGCAAGTTACTCTGTGAGTGAAATAACTTGAACATTATGTACATTTTTTATATTTTAACATTATAAATATAATGCCCATTGAAATTTTTCCTTCAGTCTTGAGTCACATTGTGTACCTTTAAAATGCCAAACTTTTGTTGTTTTTATGTTAAAACATTTGGTTTAAACCAGGGATTAATCCAAAGAAAATTAAAGAATGCTGTTCTAATCAGTATTGCAAAAATAATCAATAGATTACTTGATTACCAAACAATTTAATAGTGACTACTCTAATGTAAACACAAGTGAGATTAGAGCATGTATTAGTTACACCTAGCTTTTATCTACACATTTTGTCAGTTCTATAAGCTCCACTGACCATATTGATGTAGTTTACAGACTATAGGTCACCTGTTTCTCTGCATCATTTTTAGACCCCCTTGACCCCATTCAGCAAGGCTCAAGACCACGAGTGAGCAGGTATCCTTTGGTTGTTGTGTAATTCTTAGCACAATGGTGACACTGACATAATAGTTCTGTGGCCAGAAACTGCAAATAAAAACTAGTAGATGTCTTATCTATAAATCTATGACTGCAAATAACTCTCCATGTGCAAGGTGGACCAGTACATTAGATGTATTGGACAGTAAGTAAACAGTGTTAAACAACTCCAGCTGCACTGCTGTGTGTGATCCACTCTACACAAACATACTCACCAACATGCCACTATCATGTTCACAGCTATGCTCACCAGTGTTATCGATTGATTCTCTGTGGTGAGTTGTTAAGAAAGCATGAAACACAGAAGATTTCACTGTCTGCTCGGTTTCTCTCTGGCATCTCCTTTTTCGCAGTCAGCATCCGCTGTGGAACGCTTGAGTCCAATTTGTGAGAAGGTGTGACAATCAAAAATAACAATTAATGATGCAATTGCTTAGAAAGAATTTTGTTCTGTGGCTGTGTGCCAAAGCAGATGTCTGTATTATCTTCCAAGTGTCTACCACAGTCTTGACAACTCCCACTTCGAGGTGCAATTTCACTGTAAAAGCAACGAGAATCACACTATTTGTTTCAAGCATCATACGTGAAGATACAATGTAACAAATCTGTTGTCATTGAAACAAAAGGACTGATTTTATCTAGAGGATATGCAGACATCTTTAGTTAAAATCTTGATTTTGATTATCGTCTGTTATTATTTAATGATAGGACAAATAAACACAAATAAATATAAATCCAAACCAAACACTGTTTCAGTGATTATTCTGCATCTGGGTATTGTGAAAAAAGCCCAACAGCACTGGTTGGTTACCGAAACACTCCTGAAGATTCTTTAAAGCAGGGGTGTGGAACTCCAGTCCTGGAGGGTTGCGGTCTAACATGTTCTCATGATTTCCCTGCTCAGAAACACCTGGTTCACCTCACCAGTTGATTGTCAGGTTTAGTGATTATGTTTGAGGAGGTGTAACATGAAACTGGACTGGAGGACTAAAGTTTGACACCCCTGGTTTAAAGCAAGGCAATTTGATGCTCATATAAACAAACCCAAAATAAAGGCTACTTATGGAATCTCTTGATTCTGACTAAGGCTCAGTCTCTCTCCATCCTCAGTTAAAAGCAAAGGTGGCAAACAGAAGACAAATTGGTGTTCCCTTATCTTAAATGCAAGGGGCCAGTATGTCTGCAGGGTTTTCAGGTCAATCATTCAATAAGCACACCAGCATGTTCCTGCTTGCCTGGAGTGAAAACCTGCAGCTATATTGGCCCTTCGTAAATAAGATGAGGGCAACAGAAAAAAAATTACTTTTGGTGTGCTAAAGAACTTTTCAGTGGTGTAAGATCTAAGCGTGAAAAAGTGTGAAGATCTAAGTGTTTAGTTTCAATTTCAAAGACCCTCCAAGTAATATGAAGAATCAATGGTTGTCCTAAAACTAGTAATTGTGTTAATCTTTATTATTCTCCAGTAGCGCATTTGTAATCTTGACGTTTTAATGGAATCTGACAATTTTGTGTTTTTATCCTTCTGGTTTTTTTCACTACTAAACAATTCACCAATATATCAAATAGTAATCATCCCAACTTGACACCTAGCATATGTTTAAAAAAATAATTTGACATTCCTAGCTGTTAATGTTAGGTATTTGTCCCAAAGCAGTTTTTCTAAACTTCCCCCTTCTAGTGACATCATCCAGAAGGATTACTGTTAATGCCCTAGAGACATATCTGTAGAGAGTAAGTCATCATATGTACACCAGAAATGAAAAGTTTTACTTTTAATATTCACTCACGTTTCCCTTTTACAGCAGGGAACCATTTAAGAAACTTTATATACGATGATTACCTGATGACTTGAGAGAATCAGTGAGAAACTAAGCTTGTACAACTGAATCAATACCCTAACTTATGATTAAATCATAGGAATAGTGGGTCTTCTCCAACAATCTTCAAAACCCACCAATCTAAGACATCTTGTGAAATCCAAACAGGCATACAATGGTGCTCAGCTACAGCAAGGCGGATCTGTATTGGTGATTCACATGCTTGGTGACATTTTGTTTCTAGCAAGTCTCAGACAGGCTAGAAATTCCTCCCTCTCGACATTCTCTGCTCAGTGGTTACGGACATGCCTCTGTTGATGTGCTGGAAACCATGGCATGCCTGTTTCATTACAGAATCAAAACTTGTGCAACTTCTTGTTCTTCTTGTTTCATGTCACCCAGCAGGGAGCGATTTGGCTTTGACTCATCTGTGGGCCTGGAATTCTCAGTAACATAAACCTAACCAAAGACACACAGTTGGTTTTTTCGACTGTCCTTCTGCTTTCAGTCCCAAACCATATTGCAGTGGGTGTGTAAATGTACGTTTTCATAATAGCCGGAGTATAACGTCTAACTGCTATTTGTACTCTGAACCATGGGCATTGCCACCATTCAATCAGAATGGTGATATTTCATAATTTTTTGTTTGGACCCCCCCACATTTAACATAAATAATTTGTTCACCCAGTGCTGTTGAATCTTTCATGAAATAATCCACTCCACTAAATCGATAGAAGAACACACACCACTGGAAATCTGAGCAGCCTATCTATGCACTGACGAGTTGGAGAAAAACCTGGAGTGGAATTCCAATGGTGTGTGTTCTTCTATTGATTCATGGATTCTTTCACGAAAGATGCAGATTCAAGATTCAACAGGGGTTTCCAAACACCCCCACCCCCTAAAATGAGACTTTACACACACGCAACAACCCCGCCAGATACCATGAGCCTTAACAGTACACCAGCAGTCCTGTAAGACTTAGATCTTCACATCACATCACATGAGGCAACACTGTGATGTTGATATCTGTAGCCTTATATTATCTCTTACTTGCGAAAACACATGTTGTAATTTTGCACGCCGATATGCTTGGTAAGGATTGCAGGGTCATGTAGGAATGCACTCAGACAAATGTTGTGCTCATTTCTGAATAGGAAACTTTACACAACACATCATTTGGTGGAACCACTTCAGTGACTCAGAATCTAATCAATGTGTCCTTGTCTTGGATGAAAGCCAATTGATGTAGACTAATCAAGCTTCTGGTCCAAGGCCAGATCTCTACCCTGCTGCAGCACCTGGGTGGGGCCCAGCACTGCTGAGAGTGCTGAAAAAAGAGAGAGACAAATATTTGATGAAGTAATACATAAAACAACAAAACATGTCATATCCAACACATCTCACTTGGGATTATCATCACACTTATGGTCCATCATATTTATATATATTGGAGTTCTGACCTTTGCTGTGACCTCACGCACAAGCAAGGTCTTCATGACCCACGAGTGCTGCTGTTTTTACAAAGAGGACAAGGGAAAGAAAGAAAGAGACAAATGATAGAGTAAGAGAGACTGAGGAAGTGAAGTGGGGAGGGAGATGGGGCAGAGGAAGAAAGATAGAGTAAAACTATGCAAGTGCATAGACAAAGAGAGTGGGCAAAAGATATAGATAGAGAATAAGAGAGAAACGGAGCGAGGGAAAATGAAAGAGAGAGACGGGGAGGACCAGAAATTATACTGAGTAAAAGGGTAACAGCAGGGGGGACTAACAGAAATGATAGAGAGAAATGGTAATAAAGATAAAGAAAGGGACGGAGACTGAGAGATAGTGAGACAGAGAGATACTGAGAGCAAGAGAGATAAAGAGAAAGAGAGATGGATTTGGGGATAGAAATCATGGAGAAAGTCTAAGGAAGAAATAGAGGGTTAGAGAGAGACAGAATCAGAATCTGAGCAAGGGGAGAGAGAGAGAGAGAGAGAGAGAGAGAGAGAGAGAGAGAGAGAGAGAGAGAGAGAGAGAGAGAGGAGAGA
>JBBMFX010000001.1:22021307-22033916 GCA_037832545.1 Rhabdalestes septentrionalis
ATGGAAACTGTTGCTAAGTAACATTTTTTTTCTTTTTATGGTGTGTTGAAAAGGGTTTGCGAGAGGGGCAGAATCAGAGATTACTTCTTACTGGTTACATTTCTCTTTCTGAGGCTGTGGCAAAGCTTTTTTGTTCAACCAGTATTTATAGCATAGTAGAAACAGTGACAGTTTTTGTGGGTTGGTTTGCTAAAAAATCATTACAACCCACAGACCCCTAATTCACTACAAATGCTGTGGTCTACCGGGCCTCACTGCTTCTCCCATGTTTAATTCTCAGTGCTATTTCATTATTTAATAAGCTCAAATGAAATGTGTTATGTAAAAATACATTCAGCTCTAGGGATCTCTTGAACTAAAGCTTCAAATTTGGCAGCAGAACAAAAATCAATGTTCTGATCTCAGTCCAGTCGACATCTGTGGGATGTGCTGGACAAACTAGTCCAAGCCGCTGAGGCCACACCTCACAGCTTGCAGGATCTTCGTTCCAGATATCACAGTACACCTTCAGCGGTCCTGGTGGAGTCCATGACTTGAGAAGTCTGAGATGTTTTGGCAGCACAAGGGGGACCTACACAAGATTAGTCAGGCTGAGTGGTGTAAAAATACATCCAGTACTTAACACAGTACTTGATTTGAACAATTTCAATTCCAAATTAATTATTTTTAAACTAGTTACCGTTCTGCATATTTTCTTGGAGTGCATTCCTCAGCAGGGCCTTTCTTTGTACTCACTCTATTCACACGCCATGTTGCGTACATTTCTTATTACCCACATATTACCCGAATAGAAGCTTGAGCCCTCAGGCTTTTAAATTTTATGAAGAAAAAAAACTCCTACTGTTTTTTTTTTATCACCTCATCTTCTCTTTTTTCCCCAGGCTCCCACAGCAAGGATGAGGACTGTGCGGAGTACAGGGGCTTTAGTTGTGTATGTGTGCATCTGTATGTGTTCCAGCTGAGGGGATTTGAGGGTAATATACCAGGCAGCTGGAATTGTGTCTGGGTCTCTGGAACATGTTGGCGAGTGTCTCCCTGTATGTGCTTGTGTTTGCATGTTATTCAATGGGGGTTTGTGAGAATCTTGTATGACCACTGTATATTCACTTCTATCCTGCTCTCCATAATTTGGTGTAATTTGAAAATTAGAATACTTCACTGTTGCGTAAACAAGTAGAAAAGCAGTTTTTATTGTGGATTTTGTTAAGATTTTGTTCTTGACCAACCAGTGTAGACTGGTATCCCCACATGGCCAGGAGTATGTAGTTTAGTTTTAAGCTACATCCAATGCTAACAGGTGCATAGAATTATGTATGTAGCCATGTAGTCTTTAAAGAGAGTCACAGGTACTAGAAATGTTTTTATAGACATTGTTTGACTCAGTGACAGCATGACACTATCATAAGATGCCCCATTTCTCACAAGTCACTTTTTCAGTTTTCTGCACTGTTTAAGGTGCCCCTGACAAATCCAAGTTCTCTTATTGTGAAATGGAATCATCTCGAGCAACTGTTTAGCCGTATTCAGGTGAAGCACATGCTCTTGGCAATCTGGTATCTAATGGTAGTTGTATCTCCTCAAACATCAAAGTGAAATGCAAAAACTGCAGAAAGCCAAGGTTGCCTGTAATCACTGCCTCAACAATGTGCATCAAAGAATCATATTTGTTTCATCAGGTAACAATATGAACAACCTGCCTTTGTTCTTTGCCTACAATGAAGTAGATATACTGTATTCATTAAAGATATTCCTTATCCCCTTATGTCCAAGCCAAGAACCATTTAGGACCCTTATTTTTGTGAGCAGTCCTGTGAGTAAAGGCTGTCTAAATAGCTACATAGAATATTCATGCATTAAGCTCTCGGCTGTATTAAAAGCAAAGTGCTTCCTAGCTGTACAACTCATTGAGAGCCTGAAGAGATTTTCCATTCAGCATGTAAACAGCTTAGTTTTTCTGGACCATGTTAATGGGATTTGTGCCTTTTTCCTTGGCTGTTCCTCATATCAGATGTTTCGTCCAGCTGCAGGCTGATGTCATATTGGTGACGTTATTTGTCTGGTCTTTCTAATGTGGCTAATAACGACTGAAAACTGTTGGAGACCAGTCAAGAAGGTTTAATTGCAACTCCCTGCCAGCATTTATTCATTATTATTACTGGTGCTTGTTTCCTTGATTTCGTTTCCCTTAGGTGCTGGCCCCTGCTGTGGACTGGCTGGAGTATCTGTCCTCCGTCCTCTCGCCCCTTGAGCTGAACGAGACGGAGCCGGTGGTCGTGTACGCTAAAGAATACCTGCAGCAGGTCTCAGAGCTCATCAACAAGACAGACCACAAGTACGCTCGTCTCCACGACTCTAGTCCAAAGCAACTGAGTGCTTTCCCAGTATACAGTCCTGTTTAACATGCTGAGGGACAGTAATTCATCTTTTCTGTATTTGCAGAAATAAGTGGTGAATGGTAGAGTCATTCTTACCCTCTTGACTCCTAGGCTTATACTCTCCTCTAGCTGGAGATTTTTTTTTACATATATACGTGTGTTGTGCACTAAACATTTTTCGTGAACACTGAACTGAACAAATCAGTTTACAAATTATGAGCGTGAATATGAGTGAAGTTCACTCTCACGAGACGGAACGCAGCTCATATTTTACGTTTGCGGATTACAGGCTATTATGGTTGGAGCTTTGAGTTCAGACGCGTCTACCGAAGGCGTTTTTGAAGATATCAGTGTAGATTTAGAAAAAACGTTTTTCTATGTTTTCTATGTTCATGTTTTTACTTTTAGTTCTGTTCTTTTCTGATCACTTTAAAATATTTTGTCTGAATGTTGCATTTTAGGCAAACACATTTTGTTTACATTTTGTGTTAATATTATCTGAATTTTTTTTTTTTTCTGTATTATACCTGCATCTCGTTTTTGCACTTTCGGCATAACATGTTGTGTTGCTTAACTGTTAAGGTCTACTCTCAACCTCAAAATAGTTTTTTAGTGTAAATTATGTCAGATTGTTCAGTGGTATGACAGATTGAATGAGGTTTGGATAGCCTGACATTGTATTGAATATGTACAAAAATAATAAGAAAAAAAAACTATAAATGTGAGCTAGTTCATTTTTATTTGAATTATTTTTTTCCATTCGGTTTTATTTATTTATTTGTGTTATGTTTGTGCCCGTTCCCATCTCCCTTGCAACAATTACAGCTCTTTCTCTTCAGGCACTTTACAGCCGTTTACACTGATACTTTTACAATGTGATTAAAAGCCACATATAAGGAAATGATTGGTGGCTCAAGGCTTTTCAACTGTAATGTAAAACCTTTCTATCAAAAACAGCTGAATTCTGTTTCTATTTGAGATATACACAGCACAGACATCTGGAGCTCAGATTTAACCCACTAGTTCATATTGGAGAAAGAGTATTATTTTAATAGTGATTGTCCTCAGCACTGCAGTGACACTAATTAATAAATCCATAGTCTGCAATCTGGGGCTGAATCTTTATTCCTCTTTCTTCTCAATAATATCTCTTGCTTTTTCCCCTCTATAGTCTGCTGAACAACTACATGATATGGAATTTGGTGCAGAAGGGAGCATCTAGCCTTGACCAGCGCTTTGAGAATGCCCAGGATAAGCTGCTAGAGAGTCTCTATGGAACCAAGAAGGTGAATACAGATGGTTCTGTCTAGGAGAACACTTGTGATGTGAATTTAAATATATATAATTTAAGCCTGACACAGGCCAGCAAGCTGTTTACACCCTGAGCTCTTACTTAAAATTTACTCTCTCTCATGCTCTCTTTCTTTCTTTCTTTCTTTCCTTCTTTCTTTCTTTATCTCTTTCTCTGTCTCTCTCTCTCTGTCTCTGTCTCTCTCTGTCTCTGTGTCTCTGTGTGTCTCTCTCTCTTTCTCTCTCTGTCTCTCAGTCCTGTACTCCACGCTGGCAGACATGTATTGGAAACACAGATGATACTCTGGGTTTTGCGTTGGGTGCTCTCTTCGTCAACGCCACCTTCGACAAACACAGTAAAGAGATAGTGAGTACCGCGATGAACCAAGCAAACCCCAGAACTATTTATCTTTGGAAGTTGTCATTGTCTCTAAACATATTTGTCTCTAACCATTTAACGACATAAAGCTAAGATATAGCTTCAACACAATGTAATTTCAGTGTGTTGCACGTTGTTTTTGTGATCCATTTACATTCCCAATAACTCTTGGCTGTCACTCTGTGGTCACATTTTGAATTACACCGTTGGTGTGGATGCTCTACTGTTGGTGTGTGATCCAGTTTCCTAGACTTAGATTAAGCCCAAGCCTATATTACAATATAAAATGTAAAACAGTAATTCTCCATTGATAGTGAGGTTTAGCCTAGACTAAGTCCATCTCAGAATTCAGTCGTTCCAGCGAACAGCTTGAAATGGGTTAAGTGGTGAACAGCCAGAGGTTTAAAAAAAAAAAGGTTATGTTATCTAAAACTGAAAAATAATGTACAATTCAGAATTAAACGATTCAGGGAACACAAACGGGGTAAAAAATTTAAAGCTTTTCTGCAGCAGTGGAGATTGAAAAAGCCTTGAAAGCTGGTGTTAGTAATTCCTACAGGTGTTCCACCTTGTCTGTATAAAAACACATTGATGTATCATTCCCTTGTGAGCATCAGTTGAAGAGTATTGTATTGCAGAAAGTAGAAGAGTGACAGACCACCATAACACTTAAAAATGTAGGTCTTTCCTACAGAGAAATTGCAAAGAAAGTCAAGGTGAAACAGCACAATTTTTTAAAGAGAAACTGGGAAAATTGGGATGTTCTAAAACTTTTGACCAGTAGTGTATGTAAGGATGAAAGCAAACAATTCCAGATCATCTGGCTGGTGATTACTATACTGATGAAGCTGAATGTTGAGTGTTTAAAACACATTTATCTATGTGCATTTTATCTTTACGTGCCTTGCAGCCTGTTGCAAAATTTTAGGTTCCATTTAATCTAATCAATAAGCCAAAGGACAGTCTTAAATCATATAAAATCTTTTGTGCCTGCAAAACAAAACAAAATATAAAGAAAAGACTCTTTGCACAGTACCATAAAACAATATTCCAAATGTTCTAATGGAATAGAAAGCAGGGTAAATGTACCAGTCAGTAAAACTGTAGGAGGTGTCTGGATGCTTTTGCACATATCATATGTGTATCATTTAGTACTGTATTGGATGCTGTTTAAGTGTACCCATCAGTGTCCCTGGTCACTTTCCATTAGAGATTTTTTAAATGATCTTATCCTTATTTCATATTTATCCTGGACCTTCTCTAAAGGAATTTTACAATTGTTTATTCCATACAGGCTGAAGGCATGATCAACGAGATCCGAACTGCTTTTAAAGAAGCGCTAGATGCCCTGAGCTGGATGGACAAACAAACACGACAAGCTGCGAAGGACAAGGTATGAGAACTAGGGCTGGGTATTGTTGCCAATTTCCTGAATCGATCGATTACGATTCACAGGGTCATAATTCGGTTCAATTCTCGATCCGATTCGATAACGATTAATTTACAGATTTCTTTGATCGATATTGATCGGTGAATCTATATTTTTTTTTTTTTTTTTTTTAGCCAGCCGTAGTGAGAACCTAAGCTCAAAGAGCTAAAGCTTGGTTAAGAAATCCTACAAATGCTTTTTAACCACTAAAAAACAATTCCTGATCATGTGGGTGTCACCCTTCTTTCTTCTTTAAGGCTGATGCCATCTATGACATGATCGGTTATCCAGACTTCATCCTGGACCCCAAGGAGCTTGATGATGTTTACGATGGGGTAAGTCATTCTTGACTGGCAGGACGTTCAAAGAAACCCCTTTCTTAAGCCTGGTATACATTACATGATTTTGGGTAAGCACTCTGTGGTAGTTTTTAAGGCTTTGTTGTATTTTCTAAGAAAGGTTCTAAAATGGTCGGTCACCATTTAAGTTCAAATCTTCAAACATTTTGTTTTAAGGCACATGTTTGATCATTATACCAGGGAGCAAGACTCTTATATATCTTGGAGGTGCTATGTAATCTAGTGTGGATCGAGGAGAGTTCTCAAAGTTAGAATATCCTAGTCTGCAGGAAAAGATGAAGTACCAAATGGGACTGATAAATGGGAGGTTTTCAATAAAACAATTAGCTGTACTGGTTGTTATTTTACGGATAATACGGAAGCCGGGGGATGTCCTTACATTAGGTTGATTTCATATGTAATGAGGTAATGCTCTGAGATAACTGTGGCCTAAGAATACCTTATCTTATCCACTTTAGTCAAGATTAAATCAAGTGTGTGATCACAGCAGTGAGTTGAACCAGTTACATGTTTGGTAAAGCCGTCCATATCTAGAATTTGAATGCAGATTTCAGAGGATCTGTTTTTTTTTCGAAGTGAATATTAAAATGACCAACAATGATTATTTTATAGCTGTCTGATGATAAATTAGTACAACTTCATGCACACCATCGTACATATACACACGTCATACCCAAGTGTATTGGATACATGACACACAGTGTGAATTGTAATGATCTAATAAGATTACAGATATTGTACAATCTGTTGAAAGGCATTAAACACACAGTTGATGCTCCTGAGAATTATCTTAAAAAATACTGCAAAGGAATCATAGTCATTGTAGACTCCCTCTGTTTCCAGTACGAAGTGTTGGAGGATAACTTCTTCCAGAACATGCTCAACTTCTACAACTTTTCGGCACGGGTGATGGCAGACCAGCTCCGCAAACCTCCGAACAAAGACCAGTGAGTTTCACGCTCTCGCATGTATTTAAATTCAGACCGGAAATGCAGCCTTGCTTCATCTGATTGGGTTTTCTATCACTGTTAATTCTACAGATGGAGCATGACACCACCCACTGTAAATGCGTATTACATGCCCACCAAGAACGGCATTGTTTTTCCTGCTGGAATTCTACAAGCTCCCTTCTATGCTCGGGACCATCCAAAGTGTGTTTGTGTGTGTGTCTTTATATGTGTGTTTTGTTTGTGTGTTGGTGTCTTTGTTGCTTAATAAATACTTAATTTTGTGCTTTTGTGAGTTGTAACAAGCAGGTCCTGATGGTGTGTGTTTTGTTTAACAGAGCACTTAACTTTGGAGGCATTGGTGTGGTCATGGGACATGAGCTCACTCATGCTTTTGATGACCAGGGTAGGTCAAGGCCTATGCACAGTATTGGGCTCTTGATGCCATAGAAAAATATGTTTAGTTCCTTAAAGTAGAAGTCTTACTGTTAGTTTTGATAGAATATGTACAGGTTGTTTCTGATGTTTCTTCGATCCTCTTACAGGCCGTGAATATGATAAGGATGGAAATCTAAGACCATGGTGGCAGAATTCTTCAGTAGAGGCTTTTAAGAATCGCACTGAATGCATGGTGGACCAGTACTCTCAATACACCATCAATGGAGAACACATAAATGGAAAACAAACCCTGGGAGAGAATATTGCCGACAACGGAGGTCTAAAGGCTGCCTATCATGCAAGTTATAGTCTGTTTTATATAAAGTCCGGAACTATTGGAGAGCCTTGTGATGTTATTAATTTACAGTTGTTTGTGTGTCTGTATGTATATATATATATATATATATATATATATACATATAGCCAGGAACACAGCACCCAGGGAGCAGTGTGTGGGGACCGTACCTTGCTCAAGAGTACCTCAGAGGCGCTACTAGCAGTCTTGGGATTCAAACCCATGACTTCCTCATCGCAGGGCGAATTCCCCAACCATTAGACCACTAGCTGCCCCACCATGTGATTTTCATACATGTGAGATTAAAGTAGGAACAAAGGAGAGGTGACAGTGACTATATTTAGATTCTATATATTACGTGAGTTTCCTCCAGGAGCTCTGGTTTCCTCCCACCACCAAAAACATGTGTGATTGAGGATAGGTTGATTGGGTACACTAAATTGGCCCTAGGTGTGACTGTGAGTGTGAATGTTTGTGAGTGTGTGGCCCTGCGGCATGCTGGTGACTGTCCAGGGTGTACCTTTGCCCGTAGTGGCTCCCCTCCCCCACCAACCCTGAGAGCGGGATAAAGGGCTAGAAAATGGATATTAAGTGCGCATTTGCAAAGATTAGTTGGCAAATAAGAAATCAGTTCACATGTCAATGCATCATAGCTCTGATGGACTGCACGGTGATGATATGGCTCCTGTTCCATGAATAATGCTGACTCTATTGTTGGCATAAAGAGAGCAGAAACCACAAAAGGTAGAATAGTCAAATAACAGTTGGTAGATTCACTGATTATGGGATTAATCCTTAGTTGCATCTCTTTTTATATTCAGTTTAAATCAAGTAAAACTCCCTCAGCTAGAGGAAGAATCCTTGGTATCCACCAAGGCATCCTCCTCAGGTCGGCCCGGAGAGAAAGAAAAGAGAGCACTTATAGGGTAGAAAACCAAGTGAATGCCTTCAGGAAAAAGATTATTGACAGAATGATGATGATGATGATGGGATACGCAAACCAATGTACATCCTACGGTGTGGCAATAGCATCAGAATAAAATATTTTAAAACTGTTTTCATGCAACATCCATGAATACAATGTCTATTTTGAAATATGTTTAAAGCTTAGGTTAATACATATATATTAACTAAACATATTTTGATGAATAATAACCAATTACTTAATTTAGATTACTTATGAACTTTTTGCAGGCATACAGATCATGGGTGCAGAGAAATGGAGAGGAGAAAATACTCCCGGCAGTCAATCTGACCAATGACCAGCTTTTCTTTGTGGGCTTTGCACAGGTAAGTCACCTCTCAGGAATGCTCAGTTTTACAGTAATGTGCAATGGCGTGACATTTTATATAGAGTCTTACTTTTGTCCCATTCATTGACTGGTAAAGTATTTACATAGGAAACTCCAGCCTGTGCATGAATTTCTGTTGTTCATTGGTGGGTTATGCAGTAAAGAGAAGCAGAAGAACCGAAAGCGTCTTAACGTCACTGAATTCTCGGGTTCCTGTTCCAGTGAAGGAAGAGGTCAGGCGTTTCATACCTAAAAAACAGTTTCACCAGTTCTCCTGTTCCTCTGCAGGTGTGGTGCTCTGTTCGGACACCAGAGAGCGCTCATGAGGGCCTAATGACAGATCCTCACAGCCCACCCAAATACCGCGTCATTGGCACGCTGTCCAACTCACCGGACTTCGCCCAGGATTTCCAGTGTCCACTAGGCTCTCCAATGAACTCAGGCCACCGCTGTGAGGTGTGGTAAGACCAGGAACCCAGTAAAGAACCAGCAGGCACTGGCTTGCTTTGCTTTGACCAGTCAGAGCTGAATGGATGGACTGTACCCTCTACTAAGCACTGGACTTTTTTTCTTTTCTTCTTCTCGTTTTTTTTTTTCACTCTGGAATAGGAAACATTGCTGGATATGAGGTGGGGTTGAACTGGGTTGCGACTCTCTTAGCGAACAGTAATGTTGTTTAGCCTCTATCACTCTCCTTTTTGCACGGCCACAACAAGCCCACACTGGGCTGTCTTATTTATTATTTGCTGCACTTGAACTTCTGCGTGATATGATAATGGTGAGAAAGAATGCCCAGCCCGTTCCAATGCTTTTGTTTGTTTGTTTGTTTGTTTTTTTTGTGCTTCACGCTCTGTTTACAGCAACCCGGACAGGCGTCATTCTCCAGGAAGAACATTTATGTCAGAAGGAGTGCCTCCTCTTCTCTTTCTCACTGGAAACATTTGATTCCCTGTTTGACTTCACAGGAAGTGCCATACTCTTTTAGTGACCTCACAGGAAGCTTTAGAAAGTGAAAGTGTGGAGCTCTCTCCAAGAACCAGCGATAAGGATGTGTCACGAGGATTAAAGTGTTAGTTTTGTTCTTCTTGGACAAAATCAACCGGCAGTTGGTTCATGTAGGAAACAGCCACTACTCATATCATCAAACCTGTGTAGAGTGTCAATAACATAAAATGATGACAAAGGTGAAATGACTTGGTCATTTTAAACTGCTTTTTGCCAAAGAATGTTTGTTTTTGTTTGGTTTCATTCATTTCCTGTGTTATGTATGTAGAAACAGTCTGCTTTTGTCTACGCACACACTGGTGTCAGGGGGTGTCAGTCATGATGTTTCATTGGGGGGGGGGTTATGGATGCTGTGAAAGAACTGAAATATGTCTCCTTTTGTGCAGAGCATTTCATGACGTCGAGCCTGCTGAAGTGACAAACACATTGTAATTATGATTTCTTCTTTGAAAACCACTACAGAACATTTGAATTACTTTTGACAATGTTTCATGCTGCACAGGTAAAGATAGCATTGGCGTAACCAAACATTGGACTGATGCTAATTCACATTCTATCTGATGGTTAAACTTATCACATTATCTTTTATCTTGGAGGAATGCTCGAACCAAATGTGTTGACATGGTTAAAAATGAATCGGATGCTAGCTAACTGGTATCTGCTAACTTGCTTTCACTGTCAGCTTTTTGGCTGAGGCATTTACTGTTGAGGTCCATTGATGAGTCCAAGCACATCACTACTCACTGCTATCTACTCTCCATCCCAAAGCAATGTTACCTTTTTGATTGTTTTAGAGCTGCTCTTCACTTATTCACCACCCCTTCATGTGAGTTCATGTTTTTTAAGCTAATTGAAGGTGTATGCAATCTTGCTAGCACAGCAACGCTATGAGTTGTTTTAAAATATTTTGCTGCCTATTTAACACACTTGTGACTGGTACAGAATTAGCTGTGTCATTCGATATTTTGACGTTATTCCGTTCTTTATTCAGATATTAAACGTGTAGGATTGCAAAAATGTAGACTCCTTCCATTAGTCAGAAAGTTTTGGGTTTCTCCGCTGCCTTGAGATGCACTTCCATTGCATCCACATTCTCCACACACACTCCTGTGATATTAATTTGGAGAGGTTTCAACTTCATTGCTTGTCTGAATCAATAGTGATTGCCCTCAAATATCTACAGAGAAATGTATACATACAAACGTGATGGTGAAATGTACATGATTTAAACATGGAAGCTGTAGGTGTTTAAAGGGTGCCATTAATTGTTAGAAACCCATATACAGTATTTTCTACCATGTGTTGTTTTTTTTGTGGGTTTTTTTGGCCAAATCTTTCAAATTTTAATATGAAGGCCAGTCAGGATCCAGATTAATTGATTTTGGCCAGTAAAGTCTTGTTCCAAGAAGTGTAACTACAGGCTTATTTTTCAGTGTTATCAAATGTTAAGTGGAAGTTAAGTCTCATAAATCAAAGTGGGTTCAATTGTCTGACCGTTTCGAAGGAATATCATGTCGATTTCTGGTTTCCGTCCAGGGGGATGATGTGGGTGGGGCTTAGATATTTCCTTCATTTTTTTCTTTACGATGTTCAGCCTTATTTAATTCACCAAGTGTATGTTTCCTTGACTGATGATCTGTTTTATGTATTTTGCGGTGGCATTGAAGGTTACACTGACAGCTTTTTAATTTGTTAGACAAAGAGACATTTCCCTGTTCGCAGTTAAATCAGCAACCGTCAGAAGACGCTCTACCCAGCCTATAGTTCAACATTCCACCAAGAAAAATATAAACAAATCTGAAATAAAAACTATATATTATAAAAAACACTCATTCTCCATGTATGTTTATTTATATATGTCATTTCTCTCTCTGCCACTTTTTGTCACTGAGTGGTAACTCTTGTATAGCTTACCATAGAACTATATTTATGTTTAGGAAACACCTTGTCAGAACTAAATTAATTTCACATTGATTAATGTAATGAAACTCTATATGTATATCAATAAAGCATATATTTTCATGGTAAAATGTCAGCTTAAGAGATTGTACTGAAAAAAACAACGAAGACACAATTACAAATTATGTGAAATTTAATGTGGCATTAAAGACCATCGGAGGAATTTATGTGACCTTTGCTTGGCTGTTTTTCCTATTACTACTATTATTTAATAATCCTTCCAAAATTAATAAAACAGTGTTCTGAACTGTTCATATATAGTTACATTTGATACATGATGCAGAAGAAGGTTCTGTTCCTTTTTCTGCTACTCTATTAATGTTCGTCTACTTTATCAATTCAGTTTTACAGGGGCAGGAAGTCCAGTTCGTCATTCAGGTGCTGTTTAACCCATGGTATGATGGAGAACACACTGATGTGAAAATCACGGGCATGTTTGGAGGGGGAAGGAATCTCCTGAGTTTTGGAATCACATATTAACTCTGTGCCCCAACTCACCACTCCCACCTGGGGGATGAGAATAAACCTTTAGGTGATGAAAACTTAAGCACAGGACAAACAGTACAAGAAAAACACTTTCAATGTTAATAAGGTTATTTATTTTTAGACAGAAGGTTCTGTAAATAATCCTTTAAAAGTATCTAGGGAACCCAGTAAGTGTGCTCCATGGGCTAACCCCACCCCTCAATCAAAACTATTTTGACCTTAGACACTAATTTTTTATTTTGTTTTTTCTCCTAAAGTTGCATTTAAAAAAAAATTATAGTATAAGTATATATAGTAATATATAGTAATGTTTTGAGTACTGTTTTCAAGGCTGTATATCTATCTATCTATCTAT
>JBBMFX010000001.1:22071281-22092481 GCA_037832545.1 Rhabdalestes septentrionalis
GAGAGAGAGGGAGAGAGAGAGAGAGAGAGAGAGAGAGAGAGAGAGAGAGAGAGAGAGAGAGAGAGAGAGAGAGAGATTGCCCTATAAAGAAAATGTGTAATTTATTTATAATTGCTTGTTAAACAGCTATGGCTTGTCTTTAATTTTCATGAAGTCCAAAATTATTCTAAACAAAAAAAAACAAAAAAAAGAATACTTAAATAGCACAGTGTTGCATATTATCACAGTTATTATTGTCCATTTGTATTATCCAGTGTTACAGTTATTTTTGTTCTTTGTCCAATAGTGTCATCCAGTATAGCGGTTCTTATTGTCTGATACTGTCCTGTATTACAGCTATTATTGTCCACCAGTGTTTTCCAGTATTAGGGTTATTACTGTCCACTTGTAGTAATATTTTTGTCCAGCATTTATGTCCTGTTTTATAATTATTATTGTCCAACATTCTTGTCTACCAGTGATTTCCAGTATTACAATTATTACTGTCCAATAATGTTATTATGGTCCACAAGTCTTATCCAGTATTATAGTTATTATAGTCCAATAGTGTTGTCCAGTATTACAGTTATTGTTATCCAGTACTTTTGTCCAGTATTACAGTTATTGTTGTCCAGTACTTTTGTCCAGTATTACAGTTATTGTTGTCAGAGTTAGTACTGTCCAACATTACAGTTGTTATTGTCCAATAGTTTTGCCTAATTAACGTCATTAGTGTGTATTTGTATTGTGCAGTGCTACTGTTAATATTTATCAATATTGTCCACCACTACAGTTATTATTGTCCACTAGTATCATCCAGTATTACAGTAATTATTGTCTGCTAATGTTTTTAGTATCATAGTAATTATTGTCAACTAGTGTTGTTAGAGTTATAGAGTTATTGTTGTCCACTATAATTTTTAAGCATTAGAGTTATTATTGTCCATTAGAATTGTTCACTTTTACAGTTATTATTGACTAAACATCACGTATTGTTAGAACATTTTGTGGAACCGATGGGAAAGTGGATACTTCATCATCAGATCCAATAAATTGTCAAATTTTCTTGATAAATTTTCTTGATAATAAAATATTTTCCTTCCAGTTTGTATTATGAAGAACATTATTTTAATGTGGAACATTGATCCTCATACTAATAACCAAAAGAATGCATATTTCCACAGTTCCCCCAGAAGGACAAGAACATGTTTAGTGATGGGGTAACACCCATTGGTGAGTGTCAAGGCAAAATTCTCATTTCTGTGAAGTGTGAGTTGAATTATTCTGGTTTACAAGCGAAGGTGTGCCCATTCAAACAGTTACACTTAATAAACTGTTACTCTAAGATTTCATTTTCTTAAACAATTACTTAATCCCAGTACAATGTGTCTCATGTTCAGATAGGGCTCACTTCCCTTACGCTAATGATGTCTCTTTCAACACTCAACTGAAATACAATGTCCTGTGTTGTCTTGGCAGTCAGCTTTTTATAACACTGTGTAAAAGTCTTGAGATCAGCCCTCATTTCTTTATATTTTGCTATAAATCACCTTATTTGTGCAAAAATACTATTTTATGCCTGTGAAATGTTTTTGCCATATTGAGTAGGTTCAGTTAAAGATATGGCAGCAAACATTTTACTGCAACAGGCTGCAAAGGGGACTGGACTGAAAATGCTAATCAAAATTTTTTCAATTCCTTCATGAAACGTTACAATAGTACAGGGGCGTATTAAGCTTTCCAAAAGTGGGGGGGTTCTGAGATGGGAATGCCATGTTATAAGTACAATTTAATCAATTTAATACAATATAATCTGACAAAAGTGGGGGGATGGAATCACATTGTAACAAAAGTGGGGGTGTGGAATCCCCCCCATCCCCCCCGTGTGCTACGCCCCTGCAATATTACATTAAAAGTCTAGATATTTGGAAGCAAAACATGAAAAAATGAGGAATGGCTTGAGACTTTTGTACAGGATTGTATGTCCTGATTTTTTACTGGAATATATTGGAATGTATATGTTCACCAATTGTTTGACAGAAAGAACATGTTTGTTCTTGCCTAGATTTTATGCTAGTGTGGGATGAGTCTGTGAATCCTTCAAAGCCTGATGAACCTGAGGACGAATCGTCTACCCTCCACCAAAAGTGGAGGAAAGAGTTCCTGTCCAGGCTGCAAACCGTTGGCCTCCATCAGGAGATGGTCAGTAGCCTACCTGGAGATTAAAGGTCAAATATACACTGCAGAACCTCCTGATCTAACCAAGGCCAAATACAAATCTAAATACTCTCACAAATCTGCACATACATATAATATATTATTCTCAAAACAAGATCAAGTAAAACGTTTTAGGCTTGAAATAAAATTGCAAGTCTTGGTTAGATCAGGAATTTTTGCAGCATGACATTTCATACTCAAGCCATAATTTGCATATGATAGGATTCAGATGCCTGAATTGTGTGCAAATGTACTTTGAATGCAATCCCATAATTAGAAATCATCTTTTATGTTTTATTTAATTTCATTTCTTAATTAAACATAACGTTTTTTGATCTGATTACATTTTCAAGCACAATATTCCTATATATTTTTGAATGATTATATGTAACAGTATTCTTGTATAAATACTTTATGTATAAACAGAATCTTAATTGTCATTCACATAAGTAGCTGACATGAAGATTCAGCCCTAGGATTTTAAATGAATACTAAATTGATATATATTTTTAAATTGTTTTTTAGAAAGAAGTTGTGCATGGAAAGACAAAGACAACTTATGTGCTCCTGAGCACACCATGGAGTGTGCTGTGCTTTTATGCTGAAGAGATTGGCCTTCGAGTTCCATTACAGGTGAATCTGCTCTACACATGTGCATACAAAAGCATTCCAGAGGATCTTTTGACACAACACTATGCCAAACTATGACCAAATATGACCAAACTATGGGAAAAATACAAAAATCCACACAAATTTCATGGACAAGCAAAATAGAAGGAACATGCATATCTTAAAAAACACATCAGCCAATTAGTGGCTTTAATGTTTAAAGATTGGCCAAAATAATTGTAGTGTTTTTGGATCAAATGAATACCTTGATTAATCAAAACAACAGCTAAATTACGTGGAGCTGTTATTTTGTCAGAAACAGCCAGAAACACTGTGATTGGTTAGTGGTTTATTTACAAAATTGCAGCCTTTTGCCAAATTAGTATCGCAAAGACCAATATCGCAACAAAGATTATTAAATATATTGGGCTGCCATTCCCAACACACAAACTAAATATGAATGTGTATTTAACCCAGAGCATGTAACAGTTCTTTGCTTCTGCACCACAGGTTGAGACGACCCAAGAATCCAACTGGTCAGAGAACGTTCTGAGGAAGTTACACATTCCTAACATCCTCTCCCAGCAAGCGCCCAACCCCCCACCAGACTACTACACCTGCCAGTTCCGCACAAATAAGCTGGAAAGGTGCGGAATGAGTCTAGTACTTAACAAGTACAGTCTGTTAAACGATGAACTTAGAAGAAGTTGGTGATATTGTTTGAAGACAGTTGTCCTATTGAGAATTGTAATGCTGTAAACGCACACCAGATAAAGACAGCCATTCCCCCAGAGCAGTGTTGACACAGTGTATATTTGTCTCTACCTACTCCTTAAAGGCAAACATGACTTTTAATTATGAAAGTATCTACAGACTTTAACCACTAAAATGTCTGCAAACTCAAAAGATCCACTCAGTAGATCCACAGGGATGCCTCCTGAGCAGCGCTAGGTTTAGGTTTATGATTAAGTTTTGGATTAAGGTTATGTTTGAATGTAGTTGAATGTTTGTTAAAGATAAGCCGAACATCTGCAAAGAATCTACAGTGGACCATTCAAACAGAATGTGACCAAAATCCTCATGCCTTTGTATCTGCTTGCAGGTTTCTTGGCCATGAAAACAAGAGCACGTTTTTCAAGACCACGCAGAGACATCAGATTGTGAGTTTGGAAATTTGAGAGTGTTCTGGGGGCTTAATAATTGAGCTGATTTGACTGAATTGTGTTACACTGCAAAAAAATTTACCAAGCAAGGAAATTTTGAATTTTTAAAAAAATTCAAGAACAACTGACTATGTAAGATAAGGGCAAGTAATAATAATTAAACCCAGGTTCGGTCCACTGGTTCGGCACTGGTTCGACTCACAAATAGGAAGAGGTGTGTACTTTCCCAAAATTATACAAATGTTTATTGGTGATTTAAATTTTTTTTAATGCTGAACCACACTGACTTGATTCACAATTGGGTTACTTATGGCAGAAAAAGGTATTGACGGGGACACAAAAACTACACACCTCACAGGTATTCACACTCAATCCAGTACCATCACACAATTCCTATTGTAAAAAAACAGATAAGTAAATATCACTGCCAGTTAACACTAATAGCTTGTAGAAGAGTAAAACAATGAATCCACCTGCTCAGGTCAGAATAGATGCAGCCCTGGTCAAACGAAAGCAACTGGGGATAAAACCAAAGGGAGTAACTGGGAAAATAATAAAAAGGTAAAAAATGTAGGATCCCAAAACAACCAATACCCATGGGAACCAATACCACAAAACATACATTTGTGGCATATTAAACAAAACATTAAAGTGACAAATTAAAAAACACAACCCTAAAAAACCTAAATAGGACTAATCAACCTGGGCAACTGTGTCAAACATTAAAACAAACGAATCAAATGAAACCCAAGAAGCAAAAAAAAACCAAAAACAAAAAAACACAGCAAATATAATGTAAAAAAAACCAACCAACAATCTTAAACCAAAACAGTCCAAAACAAAACAGCAGCAGCATCTGGGTTCTACATTGGTATATAATATAATAAGATATAACAAAGATATAACAAAATATTGCATGCGGCTATGAAGTGCAAATCTACATAAAAAATCATATTAGTACTTAACCTAGATACTGCCCAACTCTGCTAATAAGGTGATGCAAATTTGGGCCCCAATACCTTCGATTTACTTTCACAAAACTCCTGCTATTCTCTCACAGCTGTATGAGATATTATCAAGGACGCAATATGGTGCATTGAAGAGGGGAGAGGTTGGAATAGCCAGGCTGGTCAGTGAAAAGGTGTTCACTGCTGCTTATCCCTTACATGAGGTAAGTCTATGTTTTACATTCAGGTAAAATAACAAATCTAAAACCAAGCTGAATCCCATAAACAGGTTTTCATGCAGTCACATTAACTGAAAATATTGGCATAACTGAAGGGAATCCTGATGTTTCATAGTGGTATTGCAAAAAGAAAGGCATTATATTTTTCTAGAGACATTCTTTCTAAAAATGTAACATCCTATTTAACATCCTATTGTATGTTTACCTTTATTCATATAACAATTTTTACCATTGCTATAATAATTAAATATGAATAACATTATCAATTGTCACATGGGTGGGTGTCCTTTCAGGCCCTAGAACTGTGGGATTAGCATTAGAATTAAATCTGTAACAGTGATGAACTGAATAAGGTGTGTTTAATAAGGCAGGATGCTAATGTCTGATGTGCTGTGGCCTGTGAAGTTGGACATTAGTTTACTAAGCTTATAGATAAAAAAGTAAAATTACTGCTGAAGTTGTCGGATAGTTAACACAAATACAGTTGTTCTCTGCATGTAATGTGGGATTGTGATATTAGATTTTTTATTAACTGAATTCCATAATGGACATGCTATTTAGCTGGTGAGTTTGATAAAGTGTTTTTAATAAGGCAGAATACTGACTGCTGTGGCCTGTGAGGACAAACGTACCACAGGCTGTTTTGCTGTGATGCCCAATCAATTGTGTAGCAAGCCATAGATGCTTTTTCACTGTTGCTCTAAGGGTCCGTATGAAATGCCCAGAGGTCCAGCTGATCCTGAATCTCTGAACCTGAGGCAGATCCTATATCAGTACTGGGCACGCTGGGCCTGCTGGACAAAGTACCAGCCCCTGGACCACATCCGGGAATACTTTGGGGAAAAAGTGGCGCTGTACTTCGCCTGGCTTGGTATGGAAAATAAAACCTTTATTTGATGTTTATAAGAAAGAAATTGTGCGAACAAAAAATACTGAAATTTGCACAAATTGATACAATTCAGTCAAGATTTCTAGAGCTGTTTTGAGGTAGTCCGTTCACTTGTCATACCCAAAGTCTATCTGAAATGACTGATCCATTTTATGCATGTGATTAAAGCATAGCTGGACTCCTTTGGTTATTTGTTAGCCATGTAGCTCCAGTGCAACAGAATAATACTCTGGATGCTTGCATGTTTAGTGAAAATGGAGAGTTTTAGTGAATCTGATTTTTGGTCTTGCCATTGCTTCAGTCCGAGCTGTGTGATGTTTCAATAAAACACAGCGTAGGTCTAAGGTGTGACCTTGAGATCTGTAATCCTTATCTTAATGTAAACAGTGTTTGACAAGTTTTACCCCACCCATCTGTACCTCAAGCTTTTGTTCTCTATATATTTAAACATCCTAAAATGTCTCTCTCTCTCTCCAGGCTTCTACACAGGGTGGCTACTTCCTGCTGCAGTTGTTGGTTTGCTTTTCTCTTTATTTGGAATCTGGCTTATGGTGACTGATGTCCCAGCGTGAGTGGGCCTTTACCTTTGCAATTATTCAAAACATAGGGCCCCTATTCTACTTGACCCATGACCTTTCTTACCAATGTTGCTATTCATCCCTTAGGGAGGAGGTTTGCACGAACGGTGATAACATAATCATGTGTCCACTCTGTGACATATGTGGCTACTGGAACCTCTCCAGCATCTGTTACATATATAAGGTGAGAGTAGACATCATCTGTGGCTGATATGGCCAAAAATATAGTATTGTACTGTGCAAAAGTCTTGAATCACTCATTTTTTTATATTTTGCTTTGAATTGCCTTGTAATGACCTGTATGAGTTTGGAGGACCACATCCATAGGTCCTGGCAACAGTTCATCAACCTTTTTGGTTTCGTTTTCCAAACCTTCTCCTCCATCTTACCCCAGACATGCTCAGTAATTCTGGTGTTCTGGAACATCTGTGAACATCAGGACACTTTTTGACTGTTTCATTTTGCACCCGGTTATTAATGTGAAAGCATTAAATTGATATATTTTTGTAACAATTGATTGATTAAAAATAAAGTTATATGCATTTTTAAGTTATTGTGTCCTTATGTGATAAGACAGCTGTCAATGACTGATAACTTTATTAGCCAGAAATACTGCAAATACTGCAGAAACTGCAAGAGACCTGTTGGAACCTGCATGGACCCAAGATTCACCCAGAAAACAGTCAAGTTTGGTGATGGAAAAATCAGGGGTTTGGGTTACATCTTGTCACATAAGGACAGAGGAACGTAAAAAGGCACATAACTTTATTTCTAATCGATCGATTGTTACAATATTAAAGTATCAATTTAAATCCAAGGGCTTTCACAATAATAACTGGGTGCAAAATGAAAAAGTGTCTTGTGGTTCAAAGCTTGTTAAGATCCAGAACACCTGTTTAATGAACTTGTTAAAGTTCATAACACCTAAATTATTAAGCACGTCTGGGGTAAGATGAAGAAGGAGGCTTGGAAGATGAAACCAAAAAATCTCAACGAACTCTGGGAGTCCTGCAAGACTGCTTTCTTTGCCATTCCAGATTATTTCTTCAACAAGTTATTTCAGTCATTGCCAAGACATATAGTCGTGGTCCTCCAAGCTCACGGAAGTCATACCTGTTATTCATTCTTTTTTTCCAAGGACCCATGACTTTATGTTCTAATGTTATTGTTGCATGTTTTTATATTCTAAATAAAGTATATGTATAATTTCTACATTATTTTTGTAAACGACAAGACTTTTGTTGAGGCAAAATTTATTAACAACTCAATGAATGATGCAAAAACATTATTTTGGTATAATAAGCATAATCTAGAGGGCTTTACCTTTCTTACAAGCCATTTCTGATTCCAACTGATTAACTACAAGTCAAGTTATTATTTGTTGTTCCTGCAACTTGATTAAGTGACAAAACTTTTGTCAGGAACTGTACTGATCACTGCCTGATCATCTGAAATCATCTGCACCTGTTTCTTCACTGGTTCAGACCTAAAGTTACATGTCTATGTTACACTTGAATTATTCATACATAGGTCACTATGGGGCTTAACAAACAAAACACAGATAACTGGTCAGGGACTGGACTGAAAATGAGAGCCAGAAAAACTGTTCCTCAGAGCTACATAAAAAAACAATACATTATGGCTCTTTGGAAGCAAAATATGAAGAAATGGTGGATCAACACTTGCACAGTACTGTATGTCATACTTGAAAACACTTTCATGATACACAGCAAGTTTCATAGTCTTGACATACAACGTTTCGAGTTTAGTTCCCACTGCCACTTGGCTCACAATGTTAACCTCATGCTTACGGAATACTTGGGTGAACTAGTTGGGCTGTGTGTGATGGAAAATAAGTGAGGGAGTTTTCCATTTCCTTTTTCTGTGGCTTAGTTTTGTTTTTATGATTTACAGCTGATTTTATGATTTTATTTTATGATTTTAAGGTGTTAGGACAGGTAAGTGACTTGTGAGTAGTCTGGAAAGGATACACTGTCAATACATTAATGGCTCTTTGGAAGCTTAGAATTTGAGGATGTAAAATATTTAAGAAGGAAAAGGAGGAAAAAATATGTCAAATAAAATTTTTTAACAAGATGGCACAATAAACATCTTAAGACATTACCATACATTAGTTCTGCATAACTGGTCAATTTTGGAGTTTGTTTGTACTGACATTACCAAAGATGCACTCAAAACATGAACTGTGCTCAAAACATTAAGCCATGAGTAATTGTTAACATTAATGATAACAGATTGTCATATACAGAAGCCAAAAAGAAAGGCAGTACAAAGGTTAGGTACTGTATGCTGTAGTTGTAATGTCTTGTCTGACATTTGTCCACAGGCAGGTCTATTGTTTGACAATGGAGGGACAGTTTTCTTCAGTATTTTTATGTCTTTGTGGGCGGTCACCTTCCTGGAGTACTGGAAGCGCACCTGTGCAGTCCTGTCACACAGATGGGACTGCTCAGAGTTTGAAGAAATCGAGGTAAGCATATAGGAAAATAAAATAAAAGAAGACTGTAGCCGTTTACAATGAAAATTGGAAAAAAAAAGTACCTTAGGATTGTCTTTGTCCTGTTGACAAGTGTGATATATACAAATTTAAAAAGTGCCCCATATGAGATATTTCAAAGCAAGAGTTTCATAATATAGAAGATATTGTAATTTAATCATAATGTAATTCAACATAATTATTTACAGCTTGCAAATATATTGTGGTCAGAAGCCTGTTTTCTTATGGGAGACAGACAGCACAGTGCCATTTAGGCAGCATACATGGTGTCAGTCCACAACAGATTTCATTACTGATCTTTGCAAAGTTGTTTTTCAACCAGAAAATTACAAATGTATTAAATATTATTACAGTTCTTGTATGCCCAACTGACCAATCAAACTGCATCTACTAGACCTTAGAAATACCAGCAGTTAGAGACCACAAAGCCAGAAAACCATGATGAGATGAGGCAATACCATCATTTTTTCTGTTTTTTTTTGGCAGTTTCTAAGCTGCTTTCCTTTGTACTGCCTCTCAACTTTCTACCATCAGTCATCCAATCAGGAAAACTCTTCTGCTTATCGTTAAGCAATTTATGACCTTTAGTCAGTACCCATAAGCATCATGAATATTTAGTAATATATCAGCATTTTGATTAAACAAGCATGACTAATGAAAAAAAATGACAACCAGAAAAGAACCAGAGCCCAAAGTTAAGAAATACATCAAGACCTGTTCTGATCAGAACTGCTGATACTCACACACTAAAACGGAGACCAAAGACCCTCCTCACTTAGCTCATGTCATAAACTAAATTAACTTTAACTAAATTCACCCAGTAAAAGTCAGATTGCAGCCCGGTGGGGAAATGTTTTATTCTCTGGTGGGTGCTGAACTGGGTCCAAAAAAATCTTACAGGGAATTTTGAGACCGGTCCAACCGGGGGGAGAATGCTGACAGGATTGTGCACCAGCCCAAATGTACCTGACCAGGCCAAATTTGCGGGAATACACGCCAGTCTCCTTATCAATATATATATTTCGCTTGGGGGAGGTGCTGTTGGGATTCCACACCGGCCCAAATTTACCTGACAGTCACAAATGTACCATCAGTCCTGCACTGTGTCTGGTAGAATTTTTACCATCAGTCCTGCACTGTGTCTGTTAGAATCTTAGTCTACTAGCAGCTCTTAATTTCAAGTTTGTTGCAATGTGTTCTACAGGGTAAATTCCACAATGTACATTAGATTTTTACGTCATGGAGCTGGGAACCATATTTGTCTTTGTTTCTAGGAAAGACCAAGACCAGAGTTCACCGCCATGGCACCCATGACAATCCGCAATCCTGTGACTGGTGGTGAGGAACCCCATTTCCCAGAAACCAGCCGCTGCAGGCGCATTGTGACTGGCAACATGGTCATCATCATCATGGTAACCACAATGTGGCCAGGACATGAACTTCCTTATTATCAAGTGTACATTTGCCTGTTTGAATGAACTCTGTCTTTGCAGGTTTCTGTCGTCTTGATATTTCTAATAGCGATTATCCTCTACCGGAGCATCTTGAGCATCATCATCTCCAAGTCTCGGAATGCCTTTTTCATATTTTCTGTAAGTTTTTGTAATAAAGAGACAATTTTAATGGACACTCACAGTTTAGTTAGTTACCAGACACATCTGACACTATATTCTGACTAAAATGTCTGATTAGACAAATGCAAGATCATTTGTTATCCTACATTAACATGTGATTCTACATTTCAGTATTCCACATTCTCATTACCATTTAATTCTCATTACCATGTTTTATAGCATGATTATTACCACATCATGTATGAAGATAACCCTTTATTAGTCCCACCGGTAGGAAATTTATATTGTCACAGCAGCAAAATTGACTGTAAAAGAGAATAATATAGAAAGCGTATTATGGAATAAAAACCATACAAAATAATTAACAACTACATAATAAAACATAATGCACAGGATACAAAACATTATCGAAATGTATCCGTTTGTGGGTATGTTAATTAATATATATACGCCAAAGGCAGGGTTGTTCCAAGAGCACCCATGTATAGTGAAAAATCACAATGTTGTGATGGGGTAAAAAAGCCTAACTTTTTTTGTACTGAAACCTTAAACATTCCCCCAAATATTCTTTCAAAACACTTTAATATCATTTTAATACTATGCATACTGTACAGTTTACACTGCAATCCCGCAGTTCTAGAATGTAAACACCAATTTAACCCCTAAATTGATTGCACTGTAATACATGTGTTTTCTTTGGTATAAGCAGGTAAATACAGTAATAAATTAAATCAATTTACAGTAATAAAAGTACAGGGCATTAAGAAGAACAAATCGTAAAACACAAGGACATTTGAGATGCTCCAGGGGTGAAATTCTGGACTGCAGATGCATCAAAGGGCAGCAGCCAATCAGCAGCAAGGAGAAATAAATAACTTTCTTGGAATGGCAATACATAATTTTTCATGCATTTTTATGACAAATTATTAATAAAAATATAATTTACTAAATTTGTAACATAAATAATAACGTAATCAGCAAAATTTCCATATAAACTGTAACTGTAAATTTTATATGGAAATAATACATATATATACAGTTGAGAGAACACAAAGCAACTGTTTACAAAAACGTGTCTTGGCATGTTGAAATACTCCTGTACTCAGAGGCAGGAGGTGTGAAAGGAGACAATCTGAGGGCATTGTTTTTCTTTTTTTTTTTGCTGCTGATTGGCTGCGGTCCTGCGATGCATCTCTGGCAGATGCAATCCAGCATTTAAAGGGTAATATATTATACTGAGTTTTAAATGAAATTAAAGTGTTTTGGGAATATATTTGGGGACATATTTAGGGTTTAGACTATAAAAATTATAAGTAGGGATTGACATAAGCAGTATGCAAGTGTGCACTGACAAAAATGGTATGCAAATACATTTTTCCAGTTTTAATTTGTGACTTCACACTGCGTGCCACGCTCTGCACCTCGACTTCACAGCCTGCCCCAGTACAAGATACCCTCCCCGGGTCTCTGTGCACAACATAGTTTAAACTTTAAAGGACAAACTGCATTTTGTAAATTAAACTGTTAGATGAAGCCTTTGCACTGTAAATGTATTACCTGAGTGTGATTGAACCTCTGTCTCCTCCACAGGCAGGGAGAATAGCAAGTCTCACAGGCTCTGTGCTAAACCTGGTGGTGATTCTGTTGTTGTCAAAGGTCTACACATATCTGGCCCAAATCCTGACGAGATGGGGTAAGAGGGAATAGAATCACGTCTAAATCTTTGTAGCTCCTTTCTGACCCTGCAAAGCTCCTGTTTCTGTGTTTTGCTACCAACAGAAATGCATCGCACTCAGACAAAATATGAAGATGCTTTCATCCTCAAAGTGTTCATCTTCCAGTTTGTCAACTTCTACTCCTCTCCTGTTTACATTGCTTTTTTCAAAGGCAGGTTAGTATTAAGCAAACATAGTCCAGTGCATGTAAATAATACAGACGCTTAATTTCATGTGCTGTTTCGAAGGTTTGTTGGCTATCCTGGAAACTACTACACACTCTTTGGGATTCGAAATGAGGATGTGAGTGTGAAAACCTATCTCTGTCCGCCTGTTTTGTAGCTTTCTTCACTTGGCACCATTCCCTTGTAACTAATGTGCTTCCCAACAACATATTTCAGTGACTGATGTTGTTCTTTCATCTTATTTTATCCAGTGTGGTGCTTCAGGATGTCTTATTGAGCTTGCTCAAGAGCTGTTGGTCATTATGGTGGGCAAACAGATCATCAACAATATTCAGGAATTTGTTCTTCCGTAAGTTTTCCTACATTCTGTGACAAAAAGATTGACTTTTCAGTATTGAAGTGCCTCAACTGCCTCCTTACTTTACTCCTCACAGTAAGATAAAGAAATGGTGGCAGAGGCAGAAGCTTCATCCAGCTCAAAGGGAGAAGGGAGCAACAAATGACCAGGAGGTTGTGTCTCCCTGGGAAAGAGACTATGAACTCTTAGTGTGTGAAGGCCTTTTTGACGAATATCTAGAAATGGGTGAGTCTTCAGTCTCAAATCAAGTCAAGTAGACTTAAGTCAAGTAGATTAGTTTTATTGTCATCCCAGCCATATACATATAGTACATGCTCTAGTACATACTCTTTCTGGACCATAGGTGCAACATAAAACAACAGCACACTCAGACATACATTTTATGTACATAAAACCTTTCTAATGACAAACTAGTGATGAATATGAACAAACAAATTTTCCGTTAGTACTATTTTGCTTTTTGGCGCTTTGCATGTACCTCTGTGTCTTGAGTGTTTAGATATTAATCACTTATCAATATTGTAAATAAGCATATTAAGCAGCAGGCTATATATTCCTTACCATTTTATGCAATAACTTTATGTGAGGTAGCTTTTAAGAGGCATTTAACACTTCAGATATCTGTTTCCTCTCACCTCTGCTGTGAACAATTATTGGAGGTACTAGAATGGAGGATAAAATATTAAATGAACTCTAAATGACTTTATTTACCATTTTAGCCATTTTTTATTTACCATCTTAGCCATTTTATTATACAGAAATGTAGCTATTAAGCCTAAACCATTTTATATGTCCATGTAAGATAATGGCAATAATTTTATTTGAAAGATCACAGGCCATGCAGCAGAAATAGGTCAGTTAAATACTACATCATGAGAGGTAGTCATGATGAGTGACCTAAATTATTTCCATTATTATCATTCCCATTAAATCACACTTCCCAAATCTGAGGGAAAGATACATTTATTAGCTAGTTCTTTTCCTGGGTTGTCTTATGCAATTGCTTTAAAGCAGTGAGATGTACGTTTTTTCAAAATCTCCCATAGCTGGTCTTGATTCAGCTGAACTTCTAACAAAATTAACATTTTTCAAAATGTCTCACTGACTCCTTGCAGTCCTGCAGTTTGGTTTCATCACAATCTTTGTGGCGGCCTGTCCACTGGCGCCGCTCTTTGCCCTGGTGAACAACTGGGTTGAGGTACGCCTGGATGCCCAGAAATTTGTTTGTGAATACCGCAGGCCTGTGGCGGAGAGGGCCCAGGACATTGGAATTTGGTTCAACATCCTACAGGTCATCACCCATCTGGCCGTGATCAGCAACGTGAGCATCCCTGATTCATAATCTGTCCCAATTTCACAGCTATTCTTTTTGGTGTAAAACAATATCCTTGTGTTTTAATGATACTCCATGCAGTAGTATTTTGATTCATGTAAAACAAAAAATAATACACACTCAAACAATGGCAAACTATCCCTTTGGGTTATTTTCAAAATATAGAATGAATCACTCTTGTTCCTTCTATGAAGTGTTGCCAGATTTTTAAAAGTTCCTCATATAGATGTTTTGTTGTGTCTTCAGTGACTACAAACACAATCAGCATAGTAGTTAACAGTATGTTAATGTGCTACTTGATTGGCCATGTTTAACTTCCCGTTCCTCTGTTAGGCTTTCTTGATTGCTTTCACGTCTGACTTCCTTCCACGCCTCTACTATCGCTATACCACTGAGGGGAGTCTGAGAGGCTACATTGATTTCACCCTTTCTGCTGCCCCCAACAATTTCACCAAGAGTCACATGCAGTGCAGGTACTTAGAACATTCTAAAGATGTTGGCTGTAGTAGACGCTTTGTCAAATTGTGTGATTTTGTTCAGAAAAAGTGATTTAAAACTTCTAAAACCACTTGTATATTCCAAAACGTTTTTCCTGGTGACAAACAGAACTGCGCTGTTTCAAATTCCCTGTTCCAACCCACTTTTCCCAACTCATTAAAGGCAGCATGAGGTGTGTGAAATAAGGAAACACAAGAAACCATGAGGTGTTAGTGACCAGCAGAAGATATAAGAAGCACTTTCTAAACTATATGATGTTTAATCTTTACAAAACACCTGTTCTGTTCTTTGATTTAATACTTTATGTAAAACAACTTTGGGTTCTTTGAAAAGCACGATACAAATCAAAGTTTTTATTACTAATTCTCAGGTATCGAGGCTTCAGAGATGAAAAGGGACATCACACCCCTGAATACTATAATCTTCTGGCCATTCGACTGGGTTTTGTCATTATATTTGAGGTATTTATATGCATCACTGAGGTATATACATGCACCACAGACACACAGCCACAAATTGCATAAGCGATACCCAGAAAAAAGCAATGTCCCCCCTACATTTAGTTGATAAATGGGATCAGTTAGATTAGACACACCCAAGTGAGTATTGCCAGCCTTGTTAAATCTAAGCATCACTTCAATAAATTTGTTCAGGAATGTGATGTAGGAAATGTCTCATTATGCTATGCTAAAATTCTAGAAGAGATGGGTTATACCACAAGACAATGATCTTTAAGTCCCTATAAAGGAGAGGCCTAGTCAAAGCTCTCCTGTGTGACAGAAATGGCATTAATAATGGGATACAAAACTCTCCTGTGTGACACAAATAAAGCGATTCTATAGAGAGTATACTAAATATCTTCCATGGCGATTATAAGAGAATTTTTTCAGCAAGTTTTTTTTCTCGTTCAACAGATAAAATTATCATAAAAAAGTGAGGTCTTCCTGTTTCCTGACAATTTCTTGGTCTTGCATTACTTTGTGTGAGAATGTGAAATCAGTTAGCTTGATAAAGAAGAAAGAAATGAAGAAAATGAAATATCTATATTTTAAAGGCACTATATGATTATATTATATTTGCACAAATTATGTTTGAAATGTAGAATACTTTTTTGGTCTAAAATGATAATATACACAAATACATAACTGAAACTGCTCACTAATATAATTCAAACATTTATTTAAATGTTTCATTTTGTTCAGAATACCTGTTCACATGTTTAATTTGTGTTTGCATTAAGCTAGTAAAATATTTAAATTAAGCTAATGGAACCGCAAATGTATAGAACATGGTCCATACTGTGCAATGTTTCAGCATGTGGTGTTCCTAATTGGTCACATGATTGACTGGATGGTGCCAGACATTCCAGAGGAAGTAGAGATTAAGATCAAGAGAGAACAGTACATGGCCAAGAAAGCTTTGGCTGAAAACCAGGTAAGATAACCTGCATGCTCAGGTTTGCTGCATATTAATTCAGTTAATAATTTAGACCCAGTGTTGTAGATTAACTTTGAGGAATATTTACCTGTTTTGGCTCTTCAAACAAATACAAATAGATGCATCACCAAACTAATGGTCAATTAAACAGATGGGAAATGTTTTCATATGTTGTTGTCTGTCCTTTTGAAGTCTTTAGTAGAAGCAGTTATGAATGAATCACCACCGCCAGCCTCTGAGCTACGATACCGAGGAAGATCCCCAGTCTCGCCTCGTGACACAGACTCTCCACCTCCAAGTTTGACTCCCGTACCTGAAGACAAACCAGAGCGGGTTTAGGGGAATGTTCTCACTTTATATTTATTCTAGAACCACATAAATTTGACTGCAAAACAGGAGGAGGCATGTGCAAGGGGTCCTTATTTTTTAGCTATTTAATCTAAAAAAAAAATTTATTCAGATTTTCCTACTGACTGAAGTAATTTCTTTAAAATCAGAAACATGTATTATTTTAAAAATAGGAAAACCTGTGTCTTTGTATTCATTTACAATATATATATTTGGCAGTAGGGTCATAGAGTTTCATACATTAAATTAGTTTGCATTAAAGTCATTGATAGAAATGAGACACAATAACAAAAACTTATGCTGAATTCTATGTTGAGAAACAAGGGCATTTATTTCACAAAAAAACACTAATTTTGGTACTGTAACATAGTGTTTGATGAGCGCTCACTTACACAAAACATCACTCTGACCCCTGGTGTTTCTCCTCTATCCAGGAAATATTCCTGGATAGAGATGAAATAATTAGTGGATTTAACAGTTAGCCTGAAGACTCATTTGTGGACTTTTGTCTATCGGTGTGGTCCATCAAGCATAAAAGCCTAAAACTCAAATTTGACATATAAAATCAAGCAAATAAAATTGATTTAACTTTGCATTTCTAATAAGAATTTTAAAGCAGACACTCAAACATTATGAATCATATTGACTGACTGTCATTCCATTAACAATAACAATATCAATAATGCTGAAACACGGTGCTACATTATATTTGTGTGTTTTTGCAAGACATTCAAAGGATTCAGTCATATACCGTATAATCCTTACAATATTCGAATAACCTAAATAAACACTTACACACACTGTTTTCTCTTTTTTTGCATTTTATCACTTTAAGGGCTTTAATAGATCAGGATCGAATGTAACTTTAAGATTATACCAAGTATTCTGGAAAAAAGTTCTTGAATGATATTTGCATTGTGATGTAAGTTGAGAACCAACATCATTCAGGAACATCAATAAAATATGCAGCACAGAGGAACCTCCAGGACCAGGATAAGGAAACATCATCCACTCAAATATGAATTCTTTATCCTTTATACAACAATTGGGACATATGTTTATTCCATAAAGTGTAATATTAAAGTGTTTTCTCACTGGTGGAATTATAAAATACCCATAAAAGCAAAGTAATGACACCACATACTTTTCGTTAAACGGGTTAAACAATAATAATGTGTTAAATATTAGCAGTATATCTATTCCTTATATTTACAGTAGAGACTTACTGTATTGCACTGTCTTCAAAATTCTTTAAGTTTAGGCAGTGTAGGAAATTTAGGTGCAATAAAGATCCTTAAGTACTCAACTCACACAGTAATAGTTTGTTTAACCATTTAAACTCAGGCAGGAGGTTCCGCCACCTGATGGCCAAAACTGCACGACTCAGGATAAGTTCCTATCCTCATGTATTTGGATCCTTCACAGAGACATGCCTATTTTCCAACCCCTCCAGACATCTCACACCTTCAGTCTGTTCTTCTTAGTCAGGATTCACACTTCATCTAAGTGTTATATGATTCTATTCAATGTTATGCTAATCCTTAAAACACCCACCAACTTCACTCTTTTCTTCATTATCCCTATTTATATAATTTTGAAAGTATTCAGTTTTACCCCCATCTCTTGATTTATAATTTTAAGCACTATGACACTTTTTACATTGTTCACTTTCAATGTTTGCAATCTTTTAGTCTACTGCTGTTTTCCTTAGTTGAATTTAGTCCTCTACTGTTTTTATCTGCATAACCTGTATGTGACAAATAAACAATCCTGAAATGTGAGTCTTGAGGAACTTTGCTGTAGTTTTGTCAAGACATAACATTTGAATAGAATTGACCCTGCTCTGTCTGGTCATCACTATGTTGCATAATTTAGCAATATAAATTGTTAATTGATACTAACAAACTGCAAGGCGTGATACACAAATGAACCTGACTATTACACCAATGGAACTTTAGTGACATGCATTCAAATACATACATTTAATATGGAGTGGGTCCCCCTTTGCAGCTAAATCGGCTTATACTCTTTTGCAGTTTTTTTCTGTGGGACTCTGTGCTTATTCATTCTATAGAGCATTTATGAGGTCATTAACTGATGTTGTATAAGGCCTGACTCACAATCTCCATCCAGTTCATCCCAAACATGATGGATGTCATTGAGGTCAGGGCTCTGTGCGGTCTAATCAAGTTCTTCCACAATTAACTCATCCAACCATGGCTTTATGGAGCTTTCTCTGTGCACTGGGGCCCAGTCATGCTGGAATAGAAAAGGACCTTCCCCAAAGTTGGAAGCGATGAAGTAATGAGCCACATAAATTCAATAATTAACCTTTCTGTTTTGTTCATTGAACAGCAAAAATAAAGTTTATTCATCCCAAAGTGTCAGAAATAAACATAGAGTATATCTCATTATCAATAAACATTGTTTGTATCCCATTATTAATGCCATTTCTAACCATTTCAATCCATATTTTGTGTAATGGTTGTCTTTACCTGTCTTTGTGTAAGGACCACTTATTTTTCAGAAAAAAATGCATTTGAAAAAGTTTTTAATATGCACTGCAGAAAAACTACATACAATAACATAATAGGATTACATGGCATTGAAAATATTAACCTTTTTATTTTTTCGTTTTATTTTTTATTTTTTTATGTAGTGCCATATCAAACATAGCCTTTGTGCCCTGATTCTTCTCTGGGGCTCTTCCTGGCTTTCCAGTGTAAACCTGCATGTTCACTGCATAGCTGGTGTTTGCATCACATGTTGCCCAAATGTTTTTTGCCATATTTGGCTCGTTTGGGAGGCATTTATTGCCTCACTGGGCAGTGACCTCTAAATGCCACTAGGCATCAGTGTCTGGGTTATAGAGGAGGTTCCTCTACCAACTTGTCCCTGAATGGTCAAATATATGCCAGCTTGTCTCTTGACGATCAGATCAAATCACTGCATCCAACGCACTGGCTGTTGATCCATCATTTATAGACCCCAGCCTGCATGAGGACTGCCAAATATGCATGTAAATTAATTTTATCCAGTTTTTTTGCCACTTCTCCCCCAAATCACAAGGTCTGAATTTGTCATTTCAAGAATGATTTTCTGTATAGAGTTGGGCATGTCAAGCTCAAAATCTGACTTGATGTCTGTTAAACGAATCACTACCATCGTAGTGGGCCCTGGCAATTTATTATGATCTTTACTGTATTTTCTGATGACAGTTTTGCCTGACGCATATTTAGGGTTGAAGACCACTGTATTTCTCATTTTTTAAGTAATGCCTTGCTTGAAGAAATATGAACAGCAGCTTATTCATTTGGCCCTTATCAGAATAATCAGACTAAGAACGGGTTTATTTATTTATTTTATATGTTGATAACCCCTATTAAGCCAAGCACATTCAAATTTGAATGAGTGAAATTGACCCGCAACATAAGAGGTTTAAGAGGTATGTCCCAATTATTTTGTCCCTACCGTGTATTGACTTTTATTTTGAATTCTGACTTTACAAGAATGGGCGGACCAAAGGGGAGCTGATTGTTTCCCGGGTTTTCAGGCTCAGGGCTGTTTCTGGTTAAAAGCTAAAAATTGATTTCGCCTGCGCTTTATATATATTCGTATACAATCTTGTAATCTTCGACGTTGAGTTTCTATAACATGTTGTAGTATTTTTCATTGTTGTCGTTTTCATGGAAACCAGGTACATTACTAATGTTAGCTCTCCTACTAGCCGTTTTTAGCTCCAATGTTTTTATTATTTTTCAGGTCCTAACATCATATCTTGAACTAACCTTGTGTTTTGGCACTAGTAACGGATGTTTGCCATATACTGTCTGCTTAGATCAGACCAGCTGCATGCCTGAACATTTTTGTAACACTTAGTAATAATTGGAAAACTGTCAAAATACATTAGGATGGCTTAGCTAATGTTATCTTCACATTAATGCTCATGAAAATCAGCATGATCAGATTTGTCTTTATAAACCGTAAAGTAAAAATTTTATAAACTTTGCTGTGTTGCTGTAATTCAGCTTCGCGTGTTTAAGACTATGTGGAAAAAAAGTGTTGGGACACCTGACAATTACACCAGCAAGGACTATCTGATGTTGCATACATTGGGAAGAAAATATATACATTTTAATGTGGAGTTCCTCTTCTTTTGCTTCAACTATTCTCGCAAGGCTTTCCACAAGATTTTGGAGTGTTAAGATTGCCCTCACTGTAAGTGAGGCCCGAGCCCCAACTCTGAAAACATGTATCCCAATACTTTTGTCAATATAGTCTACATCGACCTACGCGTCAGACAGATGCATGCATATAGAGCTGCTTATTTGCAGAGTTGAGACTGAACAAAAAAGCGTCAATTGAACCTATATCACAATATCTGTCTCTGTAATATTTATATCGCATAAGTGGTGACTTTGACTGCGTCATGGGTGAACGATTTACAAACTGGTCAAAAGTATCAGTAAAATGACACTTATTTTTGCCTGAATGCTGGTAGAGATCGAATGTCCAGGGTGTACCCCACCTTCGCCCGTAGAAGCTGGGATGGGCTACAGTCCCCCCTGACCCCGAGTGCTGGATAAAGGGGTAGAAAATGGATGGATGAATGT
>JBBMFX010000001.1:22099981-22123233 GCA_037832545.1 Rhabdalestes septentrionalis
AAATTCATTGTAATATTTACTAAGGAATTCCTCGAGTAGAGTTTACGTACTAGAATTTATTGTTGAGTCAACAATACCCACGTAGTTGTTCTTATTAAAAACTCAATTTTGCTTTTATACGTTTAATTTACTCCAGATTATCTTTATAGAGAAACTACGACACTGTGCCGTCATTAGGCGGATTTCGAACCCCGACCCTTGGATGACAGGTCCAACACTCTTACCACTAAGCTATCTGACTGCACTTCAACACTGGTTGACAAATGTTTTTCAATTTACATGCGAATGACCTGTGAATCGATTTCAGAGCAATAGATCGCTCCTTCTACGTCGCACGTAAAGCCCAGCTACTTAAGAGACTTCCTAAGAGATGGTTCGAGAAACACTCGTGGAAATGTAAACAAGTTAGGTAAGATATTTCGTAGAAAATCTTCTTAGTGCACTAAGAGTGTTCGTTATCGAGAAACCGGGCCCTGAGCATTTCAGGCTTATTTTATTCAGAATTATCCATGACTATTTTTGTCTAGTTTTAGTCAGTGAAATAGTCTCTTTTTTCATAATGCAATTCTATTTAACCCAGACAATATAGTATAAGTACCTAGCAGAATAGACAAAATCTAAATTTTCATTAATATCAAACCTAATTCAATTTAAACAAGGTGATCTTATTATTGTATTATTGATACCTTATAGACTCTATACTCTACCACCAATTCCAGACACAAAAGACACGCTAATTTGAATTTGCGACATTTACATTTACATTTATGGCTTTTAGCAGACGCTTTTATCCAAAGTGACTTCCATTCCCTAACTACAGGGGGCAGTATCCCTGGAACAATTTTATGTTAATGGTCTTGCTCAGGGACCCAGTTGGGGTGTGCTGACAGTAGGATTTGAACTTGTGACCTCTTGGTCCAGAGGCAAGTTATAGCTATCGTCACATGACCAGCATTTACGTTGCGTTTCATCTCATTTTATCAGGTGATAAATGGTCATTGATGACGATATTTAGTTGCCGAAAGCAACACTGAGTGTGAGAATCAGAGGAGAGTTCTCTGTAAGTAGGAAGGTGTGAAAAAATATGTAAACTAAATCTGAACAGAAGAGTAAGTGTAAGAACTTCATTCCACCAATTGGGATCCAAGAATGAGACATAAGGTGCACTAGGTAGGTTATAATCACAGACTTTATACTGTTTCTCTGCATTGTTTAGAACATTTTCTTCATTCTGTCCATCAACAGCCATTGGGCCACCAGTGAGAAGGTATTAATTGGATGGTAGATCATTTTTAGCACAAAATAGCCCATCACTCAGTCTATCTATATACCAATGCCTGCATAAAAGTGCCTGAGCCTCCCCCAACACATATCATAATGCACATTTATCATTTGTAATGTACAACTCTTTAATCATTTATCTGTAACTCTATTGCCATTTACATTTAAATGTATTTTATATTATTACATTGGCTTTTTTGCTGCTGTAATGCAAAAAAATACCCCACCTTGGTAACAGAGTCGAAAGTACTTTTTCACAGGGCTCTTTGATAATGAAATGAGGCTGATAAGAGATAAGGACTTCAACAGAAGTCTAAATCAGGCATGCTGTTCACATCACTAAAAACAGATGCTTGTTACTTCCGCATTACCACAGAAAAAAAATTGGCTTTTTAATAGTTATGTATTTTGAAAATCTTGAAAAAACTCCAGATTGCATAAGGAATGATGAACTCTTATGTTAAATTAAGCAAGTACAAATACACAAGAGTACATTTGCTTAGAGTTTGCATTGAGTTTAATTTGTTAATTTGTTTTCTTTTAATTATTTTAAAACCATTGCATATTTGTAAGCATGTTATATTGGACTAGTGCAACTATGCAATTCTACATTTGCTTACAAATATGCCGTGAGTTTAACTGAATCCTTTCCTTTTAAGTACATTTAAAACATTGGTTTGTGCTTCAGTATATTTCATTTAAATGAGACTGAAGCCCAAAACGTCTGCATTAATTCAGTAAAGTTTACTCTGTCTACTATGTGAGCCATATAGGTATCACACGTGTTTTCTACAAAATCCCCATAAGTCAGCATCATTATTTCATGCACAAGGGAGCTTCTGAGTTGGTTCTATGTGTGCTATTTGTTCCTGGGGTCTGTTGTCTTCTGTCAACATGTGGAGCAAAGAAGTATTGCTGCTAAGACCACAAATCGTCACAGGGCCTCAAAGTAAATGAATAAATCAAACAAGGTTCATTAGCAATATAAAGCAAGAATAACCCTTTGTGGATATCACTGGCAACCCACATTTCACTTTTCAGTGATATGTGGAATTTCAGTTTTCAGTGGAATTGGTTTGAAGTCACCTACTTGAAAATGTGACTGAATTCTGAGGTGTGCAGAAACATTATATTGATTGTAGTATATTGAAGATTATAATGCTTCAAAATCGAAAACAACCAAATATGTTATTTGGAAACTCAGTGTAAATGCTTATCTTGTCTTTAACTACCATTCAACAAAATATCCATGAAATAAAGTTATTATAGATGCTCATATGAGCCTTTAATTGAAATTCATTAATTCTATGAATTAATGCTGCAGCTTAAATAAGAACACCTTCCTTTTGCCTACGCATGTGCATGAGCTAGCGACAGGTAGCTGCAAGCTAGTAGTCCTGGAGACTTTACCTAAGTTGAGTCATTTTACCTCAGGAGCAGCAGTGAACGAAATAAAAACAAAAACTGGGCAGTCACTGATACTATATTTTTATTGGATGTGTTAAAACAGTTCAATATCGAGAGTTTGGATGAGTGTAATATCAGAAACAGAAATGTCAGCACTGTCCAGAATCAGCAGTTAGCATGGCGCAATCTGAAGTCATCTGTGTCCTGCTGCAAAGTAGCATTTCTCAGTGTTAGAACCGGAGAGTATCAACTGGCTCTCTTCATCTCAAAAGATCCATCTGTCTATCTATCTTCTCACTTAAATTTAAATTGATTATTAAATTGATAATCTGTGATTATACATATTATTTGGCTATTCTCCTCATTATAAACGTAGAGCATTTTCAGCAACGCAGCACATCAGAACACGAGCCACACCTTCACATTGAAATGCTTCTGACACGCAATGGAGCAAACAAGGCAAAAGGAAGCCTCAGAGATTACATTTCTATCTTTTTTTGTGCCAGAAAAGTAGCCTAGGTCTACCACGGCCCTTCTCGAAATAATGTCCGATCAGATTAAATGGTAGGAACAGGTAAAAACGGAACACATACGGATCTCTTTTATTGATGCTCCTGTAAACAGTTCGGTTGTGTTATTTTAATCCAATTAAATTAAATCAGATTGAAAACAAAGTGTCCATGTAAATGCAGCTAATGTGTGCTGTGGTGCATTCATTAATGACAAATGGACTTAAGCTTAACTGTAAATCTGTTTATAATCAACCAAGCATTACAAATAAATTACTTCTGGTCCCCTAAATGAATTACACCTGTCATTCTTACACAGTTCACACTAACACTGATGTAAATGCTTTCACTTTAAAGGCCCATTTTCTGTTTTTTCGTGTGTGTTACTTATTGCCACTCATGATATTTGTATGGCTGTGTGCACCAAAGCTATCATAAGTCATTTACAAGAGATAATGTTCAACATCTTTACCACTTCACTGAGCCGTTTTGGTAATGTGAGACTGATATATGTAAATGACATCTGTTCTGACTGGTTTCTCTGTATTGAATTGAATGAATAGACACACACACACACACATAACTGCTTTGGTTTTCATGACCTCAAAATAAATTCCAAACAAATGTTTTGCAGCCTGATATCCATATATGGACTGGGGGGAAGCTGAGGACATGGCACAAAAATACTGTGGCACAAATCATTTTAATTCTGTTAAGAACTATTTTTGTAAATGGGATGTATTAGTGTGAAGAACCGTCTAAAATACATTGAACATTTTTTTACCTACTGTCAAGTTTCTTTCTCAGTTTATGGGTTCTCCTAGATGTCTGTACATTATATGGAGGTTCTTTAAACTTAACATTTTCAGATCATCCGTATTTAAAAAAAGGATTCTTTAAAGTACTATACTCAAAAAGTTGCTTTTTAATGTTACTTATTCATTGCTTATTATGTGGAATCACACTTGGAACCCTCTCTGGCAATATCGTTTTTTTTAAATGATATATTAAAAAAAAGAAAGTGTGTAAAGTGCCTTCCTTTCTTAGAGTAGCAAGATGTCACGCTCTGACTCTGGGTGTCCATATATTTATAACACTGCTTAATTTTTTCATACTTTTCTTTTTGCAGGGGTGTCTTCTTAATTTATTAATGGATCAATGAGCAAAACAGAAAACACGCTGCCCACTTGCTTTCCGAGGTCTATATTTATTCTACAGTGAAGTCAAAGTCAGGAAAATATCACATTGCAAAAATGGTAAACAACCAGTCTGCAACAACCCCCATTAAAGCGGAGGAGATGTGTGTGGTCAACGACAAAATGATGCCTTTCGCTTCGCTGTACATCCTCATTTTCCTAATAGGATTGGTTGGAAGCCTGGTGGCACTCTGGGCTTTCATATATAGCAAGAACTCTAAGAAGTGCATGAACGTCTACCTGATCAACCTTCTAACTTCTGACTTTCTGCTCACACTGGCCTTGCCAGTGAAGATTGCCAAAGATCTGGGGGTGCATTCTCAGAGATTGACCATTTTCCTTTGTCAAGTGGCCTCACCACTCATCTACATCAACATGTATGCCTCCATTACTTTTCTAGCCTTTGTCAGTGTCCACCGCTACCTTCAGATCACAAACAACTCCAGACTTTTCCGTCTGCAGGAGGTTGGCTTTGCTGCAATGATGTCAGTTGTAGTTTGGCTGTTGGTGCTCTTCATTAACGTCCCAAACATGGCCATCCCGATCAAGGACAACATTCCGAACAGTACTTCGTTAACCTGCTCGGACTTAAAGCAAGAAATTGGCAAGCACTGGCACACGCTATCAGTCTTTCTGGGCATGGCGATCTTCCTGAATGCCTCGGCAGCCGTTCTACTCTCCAACGGTTTGGTCCTCAAGCAGTTTTGGGACAAACGTGGAGCCGACCCCAAGGAACAAGCTATTGCTCACCATGCCACAGTTAACATTGCTATGGTAACAGTGGCATATGTAGTGTGCTTTGTGCCATATCATGCAGTGCGGATGCCTTACACTTTCACTCAAAATCAAGTAATCACTGACTGCGGCGTGAGGAAGCACCTCTTCCTAGCCAAAGAGTCCACTTTGCTCATGGCCATCCTGAACCTGTGCTTTGACCCAGTGCTCTACTTCTTTTTCTGCCGTTCCTTCAGAAACCAAATCACGCAGGTTTTCTCTAAAAGACCTGCATCAGACACAACTGTCACATCTGACCCAGAACAAGAACTGCATTTGCAGCCAGAGTCATGAAGGGGCATCAGAGAGAAGAACTTGAAAAGGAAGCCACACATGCCAAGTCTTATATTTTATTTGTTACTGTGCAAAACATTGTTATAGAAACATTAGACATTTCAAAAAGTGCACATGGAACAGACAATGTAAGATATGGAGAATGTTCATGAGTATATCTTTAAAAGACTGGAAAAACTGTAAACAAATGCCCAAAAGCTTATTATAACTGGTAATCAAAATGAGGTTACCGTCATTTTGCTCAAGCACTGCTTAGCATAAATGTAAACAAGAATCAGCATTATATGCTTAAAGGGCTCATATCAAGGATACTTGAGTTGGATTTGAATAATGTTGGTTTCGTGCACTGATCAACAAAGTCCAAAGGCAGCCAGAGGGTTAAAGCTTGAACTGCTGTTTGAATGAACCACAAAACAGAGCTAACAAACACGAGAGAAGTAATGATCATATATCAGCTTAAAAAGCAAAGTAACAGCCTGTTTAACACAAAGAGAGGTCCAACTCAAATACGCTTCAATAAAGTTCGCTCTTTAAGCATGTTGATGTATGTACAGTTTGTAGCTAGTTGCCTTTTCACTTTCAATGGAAAGTTTTAATGTGAAAGGGAAATCTTGTTTTATTGCATCATGTCCAGCCCAACACATTTTAAATGCAGGTGTACTTACCTTTGACGTTAATAAATGAGACATTTTAGGAAAAATGTGGGCTAACATTAAAGCTACAGTTCCTCATGTTTATAGTACTTTTGTCTGTTTTTGACTGTGTCCTGTATATAGATCTATTTATGCCTCTAATCCATATTTATGCCTCTAATCCATATTAATTAATTTTATTGTAGATTAGAGGCATATATATAATGAAAACGTTGGAAAAAAATACAGAAAAACTGCACATATGTAAAAGGATTAAAAACATGCTTGAGTGAAAATAAAAATGTAAGAATATAAAAGTAAAACTAATTGAATATGTTCTTTGTTTATTAATGACTAACCATCAGTGCTAATCTTCACACAAAGATAAATTAGCATTGCTGTGAGCAGTATCGTTTTACATTACTGAAAATTAAGTGTGTCTAGGGTTAGTGTCAAGGTGTTCGGTTTAAATAATATTCATGTAAAATACAGATATTTTAAAATTGATTGAAAAGTAGAAATCTCAAGTACAGTTGATTGATCACTTCAGTCCCCCCATGCATGCTCTTGATATTGATGTCAAAGTTGATCAGTTCAACACAGAAATGATATCACCGTGGGAAAATCACAATGAATTCATGAAACATATTTTGGGGTCATGGTTTGTTTATAGAGCCGCACGCGTGCTTTTCTGAGGTCTCGTTCTTAGTCATGTCAACAGATAATGTTCTCCAGTGACTTTAATATTCACAAATTCTTTGCTTTCTTTGCTTCTCTTTGATTATTTTTTACCAATTATTTCTTCCAGCATTTCCAGTAAAATGCATCATAAAGGAAAATGTGGGCAGCCTAAAAACACAACAACCCAATCAAAGGCTTGTCTGTGAGTCATCCTCATTCATGCCTCAGATAGGATGGCATATTTTACCTCCTACTGTTTATTTCTCATCACTCTGTGTCTAGACATATAACTGGTCAAAAAAACAGAGGGTTATTTTAGTTGTCCATGGGCTTTCCCATCTTTCTCATGTTATACCCTAAATTGATTTTTGGTTTCATTTAAATGAAAGGATGTCCAAAGTGCTTTTGAAGGTCAAAGTAGGTTTAGTCATTGCTGATACTACCTCTGAATAGGTTTTAATCAATTAGGTATGTGGTTTGAGTAATGAAAACAATCTGGGCATTGAAATAGAAAGAATGTGATTTTTATTTCATGCCAGCTTTGTGGCAGTTCTTAATATATTAATATATATTTTTATTTCCTATTAACCAGCCATGCAAATCACAAATGGAGTTGGAATACACAGACCTACAGCACTGTGCAAAAGTCTTAAGCATGATGTATGCTGTTTATAGGGATTCTCTCAGTGTGTGATTTTCTAAGTGTCTGCTTAGTTAACATTAGAAAATTTCGAACAAACAAGATGGCAGTAAAAATATTTGTTTTTAGTAAAAAAAGTAGTTATTATGAAAGATGTTTTGTGAGATGGTGAGAACACAGGTTCAGTTCCATATTTCTCCTTAATGCCGCCTTCAGTGAAGAACCGAGTCAAACCAGGTTTCTGATGGAAACTACAAGTAATACTGGACTTCCACTGACATTCTGCACATAAAATCACTATTTACTTTATAATGTTTGTGTATTTTGTATGTTTTTTTGTTTGTTTTGTTTAGTTCATTTAGTAATATTCATGTGAAAAAACACCCACTGCTCATCTAAACATTATTATGTCATGTGCCTAAAATTTTCCAATCAAAATATCATATGACTAATATTATGAATGAATTGCATTGTAGTAAAACTACATTTTTCAAGAAATAAAAAGGAATGAGCTTGGGCACTGACGTATAGATCTTCTGGACTTGGACATATAAGATGGGATGGATGGGCTGAAGCTTAATTCACTCACTGCATAAACTTGACATTTACGATTCTAATAGACCACTGAGTTGGGTTATGGAGCCCCTGCTGGTGCTATCGCATAGTTAATCGGGTTTATAAGGTCACAGAGGATCTCTGCCTTGCACATGTGCGGGTTGTGCCCTCGCACTGTAAATACTTGAATGATGCATAACATGGTAAAAATTTTCAGTGGATGTGGAGGTGACGTTTGTGTTCATTTCATGATGGTATGACTCTTATTTTGTCCCAATAAGCTTTGTTTATCATTTGGGAAATTGCACCGTCACACATAGACAAGAAAAATATAAAATATATAAGGCTAAATAAATCCAGTAGAATCTCTGCAGAAATATTCTGCATAAAATACAGTATGCTATGTACACAAAATGCTAGGACATTAATACTAAGATGAAAAATGACTGATTTACTAGAAACACAAATAGTTGTTCGCTATGCAGAGTATGCATGTAATAGAGATCAGTAGTAGATCAGTAATATTGACACAAGGAATGATATTTCCTATGGTAACATTATTGCACATAATGCTCATTATTGCAGGCAATAAGGAATTGCACAGGATGTTGCACACAATAAAACTTTTGCAAAGAAAATAACATCAGAACCATAAGATAGGCAGTGTCCTAAACTTGGAGAAATTGCTACTGCATGTACTGCAAGTTAGAGCCCTGCATTGGGAGCAGGATCCCGCGGGACCCAATGCAAATCTCGTGGGATTGGGCGGGTTTTAGGTTGATGTGGGCGGGAGCGGGCGGGAGCAACAGAGATAGTGGGCGGGCTAAAAATTGACAGCAGGTCCCAAAATAGTTAGCGTAGCAGGATGGAGGATGCAGCTGATGTTGGTAATAAAATTGCGAAGGGAGAATAAAAAAAAACACTAAAATTGGGGAAATCTAAGAAATGGAAAACTTTATAAATTGTAATAAACAAAGAGGGTAAAGAGCTGGACTTTGTGTTAGAGACCTGTGGGTGGGAGCGGGCGGGAGCGACAGAGAGCGCTGGCAGGAATCGTCAGAAATGTAGCGGGAGCGGGCGGTAATGGTAAGAAATTCAGCGGGACCAGGTGGGAGCGGGATTTTAAAAATAGTCTCGCGCAGGGCTCTACTGCAAGTGTCACATTAACATTAGGGCTTATTCCCTGCCTTATTTCCCTGTCCTAACTGATCCCAAGGAGCATCAAATATACTCTCACTGGCCAATAACCTGCTAGCACAATGCTAGTTCTCCAGCACAAATCGGCACCAAATCAAAGGGTTTTATTGTCTGTGGCAGATTTGTTGGACAGAAATCTAATGAACTCCTTGCTTTTTAAGAACTACACATCAGGTTGTAGCACTACAATGTGAGGAGTCCCATAAATTCCAGACTACAGAGCGCACCTGATTAAAAGGCAAATGCTCTAATTTTAGAAAGAAAATCAATTTTGTACTTGTACAAGCCACACCGGATTATAAACCACATGTGTCTCATGTACGTATCGTTAACACACAAATGATGTAGCTTATGCTTTTTTACTGAACAGTGCACAAACAACATTCCGACATCTAACGGCCGGTAAAATGATACACCGTATAGATACTGCAGCCTACCAGGAAAAGTCATTAATCGCCTTCTTCATTTTCCTTATCCTCATCATGGGCGGGCCTTAGGGGGCCGTGCGCGCCCTCGGACTCACTCATGCTCGCCCTGGGAATATGAGCCATCCAGGATTGGTCCGGGAGCTGAGATGCACATAAGACATATCAACACGAAATTAGCCTATAAAATGTGTGCCTCCCCAAAGGTCCATCCGCAAATCCATGTTTGACGCCGGGTCTGGTTACAAGGCAAAATGTTTTTGGCGCCATAAAACAAACATGTACTAGCCGTGCTGTATTATTAGCCACAGGGTTTATTTGCTGGGGAAAAAAATTAGCGGTATATGGTCTGGAATTTATGGTATGTTATAATTATGTCTAATTATCAGCTTCAGTTCAGTATTTTTTTTATTACCCATTTGCCTATTAGCGATCTGCTCACCTCAGCATCTGTCACAGTGGGTGGTGCTGGGTAAGTGAGGCGAGGCGCAGGTTCAAAAGATTTTTTATAAAACAAAGAGAACAGACACTATAAAACCTGAACACAAAGAACTTACTAAAATATAAATTCTAAAACAAATTAAGACAAGAACCAGTCATAGCCCCTAATCACTTAACAAAATACAAGCTAGCTAAAGTGTGAGCAAAGACACAGCACATAACCAAGATCAAAATAAAAGTCCCCAAAACCCCAAATTCAAAACAGCGGCCTCTAATGTCCGCTAGCCAAGACATAACAGCAGCCTTCTCTAGTGAGAGCAGAACGTGGACTCTTTAAAAGGGTAAATCATTTGAAGACACTAACTAGCTATTCTTCCTCAAAGTGAAATATAGTATTAAAGAAGAAAGTATTTCTTAATGCCTCCTCTAAATTCTTGGTAAAACATAAGGAAACACAGAGGAAAATGTTAATCAAATGCAGACACGATCAAATGTATTAATGACTCTAGTACCTTAGTTTTAAGATCCTAAAATATTTGAACTCTTTGAGTGAGATATTTGAAACAGTGCTGTTCCGGGGAGAGTTCTGTTCTTCTAGAATTACATTCCAACATTCTAGAAAAGTGGTCCTAGGACAGAATATGTTATATTTTACAACACAAATCATTTATTGAAACATACACCCTTTTGCATTGCATCAGCGCATCCCTAATAGGATGTGTGGACTGGGTCCGGAATGACTTGCAGTTCGGACTGGATGTGAATGTGGGTCCAGTCTTTGAGAATTGCTGTCCTAGAATTTTTTTACTAGCTGTGATAAAGTCACTAAGTGTAATTATTGTATTATAATACAGAAAATTGCATTCTGTTATTTTTTCAAATAACTAAAAAAAACCTTCACATGTCAAAGAAACTAATAACTAAAGAAATTTTAAACAAAAGAAAAATTATAACAACTATAACAACTTCCATATGAGAGTGTGAGAGGCTGTATATTCTTTCTGGCATTTAATCCTAAAATTTCAGTGCTAAAATCAACAGCCAGTATTATACACAGGCCTCTATAATTAAATCAATAGCCAATCACAGCTCACAATGCTGCAGGTCGCTAGCCAATCATAAAGAACTCTAAGGTTTTTCTAGTCAGACTATGCAAAATGCCTAAGTTTACTAGTCAATCACACTGCATGTTGCAAGGCACTTCTAGCTAATCATAGCACAGGACACTACATTTGTCAGAATAAAAATCATTCTGTCTTTGTTTATTATTCCAGATCGTTTGGCTCTTTTGAATCCCAAGCGGCATTTCATTTGAACCATTATGCCTTTTATAATGCATCAAATTCAGCACTGTTTGGTCTGTGATTAGTCTGTGTACACATGTATCACATACATTTTTCTATGTAATTATATGAATAATATTGTTTATAATTTTCTTATACAACCTTATCATTTCAATATTACCCAAGAAAGCTAGGCCATCCTCAAGCAGAAGAGGAGAGTCTTCATTTCCGGAGACAAGGAGGAGAGGAAAAAGTTGCAGAGACAGCTGAAAAGACTGATCAGGGATGGGAAAGACAGCTACAGGAAGAAGAATCAGCAGAATAATGTCAGTGGAGTCTGGAGAGGCCTTAGAACCATCTCAGGCCACAAAGAACAGAATTCTCTGAGGGGGGTGTGAGGTGGGCAAACAAACTGAAGAAGTTTTTCAACAGGTTTGATTCATCTGCCCCTTAAATCACAATGGTTTACTCTGCACAGAAGTACAAGACAAGGATGCCCAATCTCCCTGTCATTATTTAGCATATTCATTGAACACCTTGTTATAGCTATAGGTAGAAATTCAACATTACTGGAAGTCACAAAATATACACCATAAAAAAAACTCTATGCAGATGATCTAATATTTATATTCAGGATCCCTTATTATCTCTGCCAGCAACCATTAATCTTATAAATACCCTTACCACCATCTTAGGTTACACTATTAACTGGACAAAATCCACCATCCCCGCTCTTTCACCCAGCAGCTGGTATGAAGTCATACCAAAATCCGGTTCTCTTCATATCAGCAATACCAAATATATATGGGTCCACATCTCCCACACACTATCGGAGTTGGTTAATCTTAATTTCAATCCAGCACAGAAAACTATAGAGGGCAAATTTCAGCATTGGATGTATCTAACAATATACCTTATAGGAAGAATTGCTACAATTAAAATGAGGCTACAATTAATGATTTCTTTTCCATGATCCCCATTAAAACCCCAATTTACCTCTACAGAAAAAATTATATTGGAAAAACAAAACATCCCAATTAAACACCTTACAGGAAACCCAGGCTTGGAAGCCCCACATTTTCTAAATTATTTCAACTGTTGTCAACTTTGATACATTCATAAATGGAAATACCTTAATCATTCTGAAAACTATGGATAGATATGGAACAAATCTATGGAAAGAAGTCAATATAACAGATTTACCTTTACAACCCACTCCATTACACGCAACCCACGCTTCAAAAACCTCAGCATAGATACAGCTCTGAGAGCCTGCTGGGATTTTCACAAGATCACTTACACAATAATACCTCTTAATAAATACTCACCTGCATGGAGAAACCCATATCTCAAAATAAACAATAAAACATTTTCTTATCATGATGGAATGATAAGAGTATCACACATTTCAAACACATTATTCACAATAATGATCTGTTACTATTTCCTGAATTGGTTCAGAAGTTTGGTATTGGAGATAAATACACAGTGCACGAATCATCACCACTTTGCTTTGCCATTGCTTATTTGATTACTTATACATCTACATAGCTCTACTTCAATATAGCAGTATTTTATTATAGTAACTTAACCCTATAACTATTATAGTTCATGCTATAGCAGTATAATGGTGTTTTTTCTCCTTTAGTTAATTCAAAGCTCTTGGCAAATCGGGCTGAATGGCTTATGATGAGCTGTTGCAGTAACAGTATGTATTCTGCATTCAGTGGCTGGGTGTTGAGTGCACAAAAAATCCCCCGTAGACACGCCCCTGCCTAGACTTACCGAAAAAAGACACTCGGACGGGAGTCGGCTCCCATTCTTCACTCAGCGCGTGTCGGTTCACTGATTCATTGATTTGCACGGTCGTCCGGGAGACTCGGATCAGAGAACCTAAGATGTGTCACAGTATCCGGAGAGGACATGTTACACACCTGTGTGTAAACAAGCTTTCTATTAGATATGCTTTGATCTTGTTTCTTTTAATGACCGTGGAAAGACAGCTGTTTATTTCGAGATTCTCTGTGGATAATAAGTTACCTGCGATGGCGCGTGTGTAAGAGTACCGGTCCAGTACTAGACATCATCTTTCTCATCATCGTGATGCCCAGCCGACAGAAGAAAGTGGTGTTCTGTGTCGGGGGGGTGCTGAGTTTCTCCGCCGTGCTGCTCGTGGCCGCGGCGATGGGGACGCGCTGGTGGGTGAAAGCCTCCGTGCTGTGCCAAACTGGTGCGCACCTGGTGAACGCAACCGGGTCCGAACTCGACAAGTTCACAGGTACCGTCAGCTACGGCCTCTTCCACGGCCAGAGGCTTAAGCAGTGCGGTCTGGGAGGAAGACCTCTCTCCTTCTCCTGTGAGTACAGTGTGGGGGATGAAAGTGCATGTAACAAAACGTGCGCAAAACATAATGCTATTGAAATAATGTAAAATAACACGCAAGCATAGAGTACTGTGCAAATCACCCCTCAGTGCTATTTTAATAAACAGACAAAAAAAATTCCAGAACTGGACAGATTCAAGACCTGGACTTAAACTGAGAGCCTTTTAAAATCCTTCAGGGAGGTTCAAGAACTGTTCCTAAAGACCACATAAAAAATACAAGAAAGTCTGGCACTTTGGAAGCAAAATATGAAGAATTGAGGGGTGGGTTAAGATGCTTGCACAATAACATAAATTATAGATTAAATTGTTTGCAAATTGCAAACGAATTAAATGTCAAACATAGCTATGAATTAATTATAATAAAAAATAACAGCATAAAATCCTGGTGTGGGTTAAACTGAGGTCACATTATTCATTCATGAATTTCTATATTCCTTTTCTCTGAGTTTAGGCAGTTTATATGTAAAGGAATTGCTCCTTTGGGAACAGTGGACACACACAAGCTTCAGTTCAGGATTTATGGAACGCAATAAAATGTTTGTGACCCAATAGGCTGCTTTGGCTTAATTGAGATGCGGAGGCCTCCAATGTGTCTCCCTGATCTCCCACTCCAGTGGGTCACCATTAACATGTCATAATAGAGCATTCCTCCCTAATGAGGATTTGGATTTGTTCCAGACTGCAGCTATTCTACTCCACAGAGCCAGAAAAGACACTGCACTCTGGCTGTATTTCCACATCGCTGCCCATGTATAGATCATGGCTTTTAATGAAAAAATGTGGGGTTGACTTCCCATTTTTCACCCATACATCATACCTAGCTTTATCTTTCTTAGCCATTGTAAATAAAGACATCCTAAATTACATTGCAAATTAAAAACATCTGAATGTAGCAGTTTTGCAGTTTTCTCACTCACAATGATGAAAAAACACTCCATAATGAATCTTAGGAAGACATGACTCTATTCTGGTGTCTGGCATCTGAGAAAAGGGCCATAAATAAAGATATATGGTGCAACAGAACAAGACCAGTTGTAATAGAAATAATGATAAACGTTACCTGCACACTGCACTACATACTACTACCATTTAGGCACTGAATTTTCTCTCAGGTATCAATGCATTTCATTTTTTTTCTCCCTTTGCAGTTTTCCCTGACCTAGTAGGAGTGATCCCGGCAAGTCTTCATGTCAGCGTGATTTTCTTCTGTGTAGTGCTTATCCTCTTCTCTTCAATATGCTGTGCCTTCTTCTTCTACAATGCCTTTGGGAATCCGTACGAGACCCTGCATGGACCACTCGGCCTTTACATGTGGAACATGATCAGCTGTAAGCCTGCATGCACACACGCCTGACTTTATACAGTTTGATGACGTGGGAGACTTCAGTAACAGAAAATAGGCATGCTTTTGCTCTCAGTCCTTTTTTGGCATGAAAATATGCTAAAATGAACAAGTAAAAATACTTCTTAAGCATGTCTACACACACACACACACACACACACAATGTGTGTGTGTGGTTAGGATTTGGTGTAGCATTACTGAATACAACTTAAACCTTTACACTGTGAATCTGAGTCACTAGAGTTTACTGTTCCCCACACTAAAACCTGTTTTTGTTGTAACTCTTAGGGGAAGTGAGGTTAGGATTATCTTGCATAATAAATAAATGATAGCATGGAAATAAGTGTACTTGGGCCAACTGGCCAGCCCAAGTCTAGTGTCAGATGACTCTGTTGTTAACATACTGATGGACAGTGCCATTTTAATGGCCAGTTTCACCTGTCACCATAAGTGGACCCATCAAGATGCAAAGCAAGAATTTAGACTGTATTATTTACTGCAGTCTGTAGTGCAGCCTCCGGGTCATGGTGGTAAACGGGCACAAATATAACATACAGAGTTCACATATTAAAGGCTTAAACTTTCTCAAGACATACATTTCCCAGCTTTTGACATTGGTTGCAGCATCAGAATAAACGGGATGTTAAGTTTTTCCAGTAACAGAGACATATTGGCCTGTGATTAAAATATTAAAACCTGTAGTTGAAGCCCATGTGTACCTGTTCATGTACATCAACCTGCATGTATCAACCTGTAAGTTCTGTGGTGCACAAAAATGTTTACAACTTGAGATTCTCACCATTAATGGGACATTTTATGATTTTTCCGCCCTCATTTGACTACCACAGAGATTAGGCTTCTATGGAAAATGCTTTGTCATTTGAAGCACTGATAAAGAAAAAAATATTGATAAGTATTGATCAAGAAAACAAAATAAAATTAAACCTAGTCCATTATACCCGACATTATATTCAGTGTTGGGCAAGTACCTTTAAACAAGTAATTACTTAGAGTTACTTGTTACTTCTCACAAATAGTAACTGAGTTAGTAACTGAATGACATCTATATAACAGTAACTAATTACCAGGCAAAGTAATTATTGCACTACTTAAAAAATAAATCTAATTTAATATAAAATAAATATAAAACATTGTACACTAATCACAGATGCAGAGAGACGCTTTTTCCTGGGCATAAGCTGCACGTCACATAAATATTTTTGCTTTTCACCTCAGTGAGGGAAAAGTAGCGCTTAAACCTCTAGTTTGCAAAAGCTGCCTTTGAAATTGTTGGACTTGCCATCGCTATGACTCCTGGACAGTGGCAGTTCTAGACTAAAATGACCAGGGGGGCCGAGGGGGGGCCAGTAAGTTGGGGGGTTGCGCATGTGTCAGCGCGTGTGTTAGCGTGCGCGTGTTGCGCTTTAAGTAGTCCGTGTAGAACACACGTAGCGTTAGTTTCTGTCCTCGAGCCAGCGCATGTCTAGATTATAAAAATGATATTTAAATATTTAGCTGTTCAGAGCAGGGGGGCCATAAAGGAGCCTGGTCCCCATGTAGAACCGCCTACCCTGCCTGATTGGCAAACCATTGAAATTTACTAAATCTAAGCCAATCATCGCATTCCCAGTTACACCACGTGTACAGACACACCAATCATCATCATTGGTTATGTGTCCCGCCCCGGCTCCAAACACACACACACCCCAGAGAAAGAGAGGACTTATGGCTGAGAGAGACGCTGCTCACATGAAAACCACTTCAGTATTCTCAGTGATAGTAACGCAATTTTATTGTCAGACAATTTTAATGTCAGTAACTGTAACGGCGTTGTAACGGGGGAAACAGTAACTGGTTTGATTACTTGTTACTGAAAAAAGTATCGCCGTTAGTAATGCCGTTTATTCATGGCGCCGTTATTCCCATCACTGATAATATTTGACAGCCTGTGATGGACTGGTGTTTTTTTCTGGGTGTCTTTCTACTATTTGGCCTGTGAGACTCCAGCACCCCACGGTCCTTGTTTGCTTAAATGTCTTAAAATGGATAGAATGGTATGTGGCAGCCCCGAAACAAAAAAGATTACACCAGTAATTGCAGTGCTTTGGTGCAATATGTTCTGTTCATTTGTTTTAATCTTCTTACTCTTCCTTCAAGCTAATCTTAACACTCTTCTTGTAGGCACACAAGAAGGTTAATGTACAAAATGTGTTCTGTGGTTTACTTACTAAATGTCTATTTAATAATAGACCTCTCATATGATCTTTTTGGCTTTCAAATATTTCTGGATTTTTATTTGTAAAAATTAAGTGGCCCCTTATATTTACACATGAACACACAGTGTGAAATACTTTCTCTGCATTTAACCCAACAAGGGACACTGGAGAAGCAGTGTGTGAGGACGGTACCTCAGTGATTAGGTTGAGATTAGGGCGTTCTGAGATCAGAAAGTTGAGGGTTCATATCGCGAGGTTACTAGTGGCCTCTCTGAGGTACCCTTGATGAAGTTCCCGTCATCACACACTGCTGCCTGGGCACTGAGTTCCTGGCTGCCTACTGCATTAAATGCAGAAGAAGAGTTTCTTGCTGTTAACACTGCATGTGTGGTGTGTTCATGTATGACAGACTGGTTAATTTACACTTATTAGCAGTGGGATTCAAACCCACAACATTCTTATTGTAGAGGCAAAGCCCTAACCACTAAGCCTCTAAATTTGTCCATACGGGAGTACCACAAACCTGTATGAATAAGAAATTAAGTTACGAAAACAGTTAAATGAAAAAGTTCTGCGGGCCTCAAATGTCAAGATGGTTGATGAAAAAAGTGACTGAAACGAATTCATTTTGTTCATTTTTTTGTTTTTCTTACCTCAAATGTAGTCAAACAGGCAAATCATATTTGGTGTCTTTAGATTGCATCTTTAATTTTTCTACAACTGGAGCTAATGTTAGGCCTTGGAACAGCTTTTGTTTTTAGCCATGTGACAGTATTTTTAATTAACCATTTTAAAGTTTTTTGAGACAATCATCTGTACTGTGACTGAGACCATAAAACCAGTTATCTGACAGGCTGATCAAATTGATTTTTTTTACAAAAAACTTCTCAAATGTGCACTGACCATTATAACTGAAATGAAATGATTTTCCAGTAACCATAAACTTGAACTCTTGGGCAGGTCTGTGTGGCTGTCTGGTCCTAATCCTCTATGCAGCAGAGGTCAAACTTCATCGACTGTCTGAGAGCATCGCTAACTACAAAGAGGGCAGTTTCGTCTACAAGACGCGCAGCGAGAAGTTCGATCGCTCCTTCTGGCTTGTCTTCCTTGTCTTCCTTTTGCACTGCCTTAACATACTACTGATCCGCCTGGCGGGGGTCCAGTTTCCGTTCCAGGGGGCCAAAGAGTCTGATGCCACCATGGGCGCAGCAGATCTCATGTACTGAGCAGTGCTATTGTTCACCACCTCTGCCACCCGGACAGGACACCCTATCATGGCTATTAGCACTCCTCAATAGGAGTCTTGCATCTTGCAGCATCTGTTGTTCTGGTGTGTTTACCGATGAATAGGCAAGGCACATCTGAGCCTCCTAAGCTGCTTCTTTCCACTTTTAGAAGAGTCATTGGCTTCAGGCTTGGCGTCCTGGCCATGTCTGTGAGAGCTCTCTGCAGGGTGCCTAGTGGTGGCATTCCATCTTTCAGCCACATTCCTGATAACGTATTCTGTTGGTTTCCATCACAATTAAGGCACAGTATTTTAAATGAATCGATGAAATGCAGAAACATGGTTACTTTACTCTGTTTCTTCTCTAAGGAAACGATACCTTTCATTGTTCTACATGTATTGATCAAACCATTTGCAACCTTACCTGAATTAACAATGCAACACTGTATTAGTAAGGTTTTATCAAGGATATATTTGGACGTCCAATCTCAATGTGCCAAGAATTTATGAAAATCACCATCACATGTTTTTGCGAAATGCTTTAAATGCATTTTCTTGTTTATGGTGTTAATGCAACAACCACAAAATGGTAAAAAAAATTAGTTTTCAGTTTAATGATCTATTTGTACCTACTGCAAATACGAACAATTGTTATTATTTAACATGATTTTATAAAATAGTATGTACTGTTAGTATGTACTGTGTTAAATTGTATGAAGTATTTTAAGTTATAGATATGACACAGTTGTGTGACAGCAAGGAAATTGGGACACCTAAGTGCTTGTTTTGTTTGGGTGTGGTGAAAACTGCCCCAGAAGGAGTACTGGTTACTGATCAAGCATTCAAGGCTGTTTTTGCTGTTACAGTATAACTGCTTGGTTCAGATTTAGTCTATGGTTTTACTCATAGTCATAATACTGTGTCTTTGAAATACTTCATCTTTTTACTTAATCCTGTTTAAAAGTCCAGTTAAAACTTTTACATTGGAATTCCACCAACTTCTGGATTATGCAAAGACATGTAAACAAAATGATTCAGATGTGATGTTTGATGTGAAATAGTGTGATTGAGCAGAATGTATCAGCTCAGATTTCTTTACAGTGATAGTAATAGAACCCGAAGTTTTGATGTCTAAGTGCAGTTAAATCCATTTTTTTACTTTCCAAAATGAGCAGTGAATCTACACTTGTGTATGTTTAATGTTTATAATGGTAAAATAAAGTGAAATCAAAGAAAATACATGTTCTTTTTTAATTAACCTTAAAAGTAGGCTTTTTAACCAAAACCATATCCATATAACCATATAAAAGTGAGTGTACTTATAACCACTTTGATTACTTTCTTTAAGGTGGCAATTAAAGGCATCTTCAGACATGTGGTTCCTATCCTCACTGGCTCTGTGTCATGGGGCAGCTGTTGCATTATTTTAACAAACACAAACTCAAAAGACACAAAGAACATAACGAAAGCACGAGGGCTAAAACACAAGAAAACCATCAAACACACGAAACATGAAGGCCAGGGCGTAATTCCATGAAACAGAATGAAGGGAATGTCTGGCTTATTTTCCCTTACTTTCCCTTGAAATAAACCAGCCTTTTTCATGCCCAGGTAGCATGAGGGGGAGTGTTTGTGAGGGTGGCCAATACATGGGTATGAATCACTGCAACTTATATATAAATAAGACTAAGAAAAGGACCAATAAAAAACATACAATACTTTAAATTAAACACTGGAGAACTGTAACCAAGACAACATCAAAACAGACATCGTGATACACCGTTTCAAAATAAAAGTTCCACACATACAAATTAAAAACTTCAGTGGAATCTCCTTTGACATCAGTTTTTCTGTTATGTTGTTATATTTATGTAAAATGAAGTTCTACTAAAATCTGTTATTTACAAATAAAACTATTTTTTCCTCCATGCACGAATCTTGTGGAGTCTACCAAGAAATGTGTGAAAAAGTTTGTTTTCCAGATTTTCAACATTTATACAAAAACATTTCTATCTTGGTCTAAAAGATATTATTAAGACATTAGTACAGCCTCACTGGTTCTCTGCACTGGGTCCCATTTTTCATATTATATGTCTTCGAATTAAAAATGTGTTATGATTTTTGTTAACAATGATATAAACATTAAAGAGGAATCTTTAGTTACTTTAGAATCAGACAACCTTATTCATCCCGGAGGAAATTGCTTATGCTACGATTGCACAGACACACAGAGACAAAGAGACAAGAACAAAATAAAAAGTCAAAACAAAAATATAAAACTTAAAACAGCAAGCAAGGTAGCTATAAATACTAGATGAATAAATAAATCACTGCTGAAGTAGTTTACTTGGTAACACATAGTAATTTTGTGTCCATTATTGCACATAATAGGGATTTTGCACATAAACTTTGACCATAATAATAAAAATACCACATGTAATTCTAATGATTCACTACATACTGCACTAGAGTGATGATAGCGTAGAAAACAGAAATGTCCCTGAGTGTTTTCTCTATAATTGTTTTTCAAAAGTATCATGTTATAGAACCAGGGCAGTAGTCTGTGTTTTACCTCTTGCAGACTAGAGCAAACTAAACACAATTTATAACAAAATGACAACAAACAGCTGTAGGTCATATTTTTTAACTAAATACACTACAATAAAAACAGCAATCTTATCATAGATTACCTGTTGTCACTGACTAGTAAGTACAGTTTAGTCCTCCACCCATCAGCTGAATAAAGGAGTCTGACAATGAATGAGGACGTCACTGCTTTCACTTGCCTCATGAATACACACTGGCAGGAGCATATAAATGCAGGATTTTGTTCAGGTGAGTTGTTTTCCTTGTATTTTGGGGTATATTTTTGGGGAAGAAAAATAATCTATGCTTATATCTCTGCGACTATATCAGCCTCTCTAAAAACAACAAGGAAAATACAAGGTAGGCTTACTAAAATTATACTGAGTCATTGTTTGCAAAGCTAACAGTGGGTGTTATGAGTATCAGGAAAAAGAAGGTAAAGTACAGATTTGAATAGTAGATTTAGTATAAAATGGTACTTTTAGTGTTAACATACAGTACTGTGCAAAAAATTGAGTTACCCATGTTTTAATAATTTACTTACAAATAGCCAGTTCTTTCTTGTATTTTTAAAGGAACACCTCTTTAGACTCTTATTTTCTATCCAGGTCCTGGTCCTGAGTAGTTTTGTGGGATTTTTTTGTTTTTGCTTGTCAACTCAGTGAGCTACATATACATTTTTCAACTATAACAAAGCACTTAACTTAAGGCCTGAACTAGTGAAGAAAAATTTGCAGATGATTCAGGATCATCAGGCAGTAATCAGTATACTTGTCGTGCTGAATGCTGAGTGGTTGAAACACCTTCATCTAGAACTTTTGTATTTTTAGGCTCTTTGCAGCCCATCATAGTAAAAATATTGTTCCTCTTTGTTTCATTTAATCTATTTGGTGTGCCAAATATTATTTATTGTAATGCTCTGTCATCCCTTTCACATTCTTCAAAGCTGTTAACTGCCTCTTGTGCAATTATCATTCTCACGATGCAATACTCATCATTCCAGAAGGTTTATGTAGTGTCAACACTTGTCTATTTATTGTTTTTCTATTGTTTTTTTGTCTGTTGTAACTCGCACTGTTAAATGGTGTATGTTGCTATATGTTGGTCAGTGGATAAACGTCTCATCTAACTATGTATGTGTACACAGCTGATGATGACACAAAGATAACCTTGGAAAAGACAGTTTGACACTCATGAAATAGTATTTCTGCACCAACAAGGTGATTCAAGCAAAATATAAAGAAATGAGAGATTAAAAACATTGAAAACATAGTACTGTAAATGATATGAAATGATAAAAGAAGATGGTGAGTGCATTAGTGATCACATGTACCTGTTAGGCCTGATGGCTTTGCCACTTCTTCAGTAATTTCAGGGCTTGACATTTGAAATGTAGAATTTTTTAAAACCCAGAAAATAAATATTTAAAATTATTCATTTTGATTCATAATTATTCATTTTAAATTTAGCTTTGGTGGGGATCAAATCTTCATCACAAATCAACCAAGACACATTCTAAGGAAATAAAAACTGAAGTGCCAGAGTTATTTTGAGGCAATGTGCAAATATCTGAGGGCATTTGAAGTGTCATATATGTATACTGTTTACATAATATATATTTATATACAGTGTAAATAAATACAGTGTAATATATTTATGTATGTATATAATGTCAACAGTTTAAAAAAAAATCTAATATGGACATATCACATGCACCGTACATATAGTAATGCATTTTATATGTGCAGTATAAGGTTGCCTTTTAAAATACATATATTTTGGAGGCCAAATATTTTGCATAAATATAATTACAGTTCAACCTATTATATTAGGTATGATAGTGATTCATATTATGCACATAAGACCAAATTGTTTATCAAAAAAGCCATCTATCGCCCTCTAGTGTTGTTTATATGTGACTAAATTGCAGCCGATCACATAAAGAGTCAGAAACGAGTGAGCTGATAGATGGTGGCTTTATGGGCCCACTGCTGAAATCATTGATTCAGGTGCAGGTGCTGGTATGTATCATAAGGGAGAGGCACCCCTACTTCTCCTCCTAGCCAGAGTAAGAGCAGCAGTCCCAGGTGACTAAGGAACGCACCTATAATAATAATAATAATAATAATAATAATAATAATAATAATAAGAAGAAGAAGAAGAAGAAGAAGAAGAAGAAGAAG
>JBBMFX010000001.1:22136203-22146583 GCA_037832545.1 Rhabdalestes septentrionalis
GTCATTGTCTGGTTTCCATGAATTTTTTGTGTGTTACCTTGATTTTCTGCCATATGTAACATTTGTTTACATTTGTGTCCAAACCCTTGAAAATACTATTAAAACACATTTATGGAGCATTTTCCATCTTTACCTTCCTTTACAAACTTACTGAAATTACTGAAATTTAAATGGGACAAAAGTCATGACCAAATGGGAATGTATTTTTTTGACATGCAAACTCTTTTTAAAAATAATTTAGTGACAAAATTTGAATATCCCACTATATCCTTTTGTGAGGCTTATTGTGTTGAGACAGATACACCTGCTCAAATGTACCATGTACTGCAATTAAACTTTCATGAACAAAGAGCATCAAACAGAATCTGCATAACTATTGTTTATTGTAATCCAGTATCCAAATGCTAAATTGACATCGAAGCATATACACATTTTATTACAGCCTTATAGAGATTTATAGAAAAGACTAGTCATAGAAAAAATAAGCTAAAATAAACTGCTTTATAAATACAGTATTAGCAATAGGATCTATTAAGATGTACTGACCGTATTCAACAAATAACTGAGCATGGGAGAAGCCAATTAACTTTGCATAATCAATGTAAAATGTTAGTTTGAGTATGTGATGTATGAAAAGAGTACATTACCAACCTGTATCTGAATATTTGACTGAATGCCAGCCAAGTTTCTAGTTTCTTTGTATGGTGAATAACTATGCGTTCATTTCGACAGAGAATCTTGGGATACTGCTGGATCCCTTAAATCATTGAACACAAATTATTTTCAATACAGTTCAATCAATGTTCACAAATTTTCTCTCACACAGTTTTGCATTCAATATGTAATGCATGTGTCACAAGGATGAATTCCCAATAGCAACAGACTTTGCTGTTTAATGGTTGAAAACTTGCAAGTAGACCAGCCTGCTACATTGTGCCACACTATAACAATGATAACTTCCAATGTATCACCTTTTGTATAGATCTCCCATCTTGTATTGACATCATTTAACAGTGCACACTGAATCCCTTGGGTTTACAAAGTGTAGTTACAGAACATACTATAAAGACCATAAATACTGTGATTATGAAACAGTAAGGCCGACTAGATGACTAGATAGCTACATCTAAACCTAATGACAACTGTAATACATAAGATGTCCACATAAATACAAATATGGCAGAATAATAGGATAGTTCACCAGAATAATAGCAATATGAAATTTCATATTTACATGGTCAGTCCCTTACTTCACTGAACCTCTTAGTAAAATAGCAAAATAGTGATGTCATTTTTCTCACTAGCACTGCTCATACTCAAGAGTGACCCCCCAGAATCTCTTCTAGGTTTATATCTTTCATCCAGTCATCATTACCTGATCCTGACTTAAGCAAAGAGTCAATGAAGTCTGAGTCTGCATTGATCCCTGGTACCGTGTTATCCCCATCCTGCAGGAAATCAAACGTCAGTCGTCCCGCCCGGCTGTTCTGGTAAGTCCCTGGGCTTTGGGCCGAGTTCAGGAACGTGTTCATACACCCCTGCGGGTCTGGAGTGGACTGGTTCAGGCCACTAACCCCAGGAAGAGGGGGTATGTGTGGCTGGCTCGCTCTAGGAACAGAGCCCCTAATGGCAGGGTTTATGGGGATCAGTCCAGAATGAGGTGCTACCTGATTTGGTGGAACAATAGGTCTTGGTGAGAAGTTTCCATCAGTTTGTCTCTTCACATCTAGTCCAGACAGTCCACTGTTTTGCTTTTTAGCACTTGCCCAACTCATGCCATTGTCCCTGCTGGCAGTGGTGGTCATTCCACCAAGCCTTTGACTTAGGAGACTGTCTTGGCCTGCTACACTTGTCCTTGCATGTTGTGAAGTTGGGACAACACCTGACGGAAAAGAAACAACCTGTGTGTTCACTCCCTGGAAATGTGGTTTATTTTGATGCATTCCAATCTGGTTTGGATGCTGGTGCAGGTGGTTTGCGCGTGTTTGGACTTCTACAGGTCCAGACTGAGGGTCGGATCTTGTGTGGAACCTTCTGTCTCCAGTAGGGGGCACCATTTTGGCTCCCTGGCCATTGGGTAAATGGCATGAAAGGGACGGGATGTCACTCTGATCTGAGCCGTTACTCGTCATTGCAGAAGATGCCAGACCTATGAACAGAAGAGAGTGATCCTAAAGGGCTACAGAAAATGTTGGAGAACTTGCAACAACTGACACTAATAGCGGAGGTTCCTCAACTGATTGTGCTTGTTATCGCAGTGTAATATGAAGGTTACATATAAATTACCACACTATTACAAAGTAGTCCTAGATTTTCAAATAATTTCACTTAGCTAAATGTACATTTTTGTGTAGGTGTATGTATCAGTGTGTGTCTCATCTGACAGTTTCTTTCTTGAACAAGCCTGATTTGGTTTGGTGTTTTTAGACTTTTGACCTGTGACTTCGCATGGAGTTTTTTGACTGATAGATGGACTCGAACATATATAAACAATATCTGTGTTACACCAGGTTTGTGAACTATTCCAGAATACATGTATTTGAAGATATATTTTGAAGTTTGGGTCAGTTATCTTACAGACTGGAAATTATCAAAATAAACAGTTTTTCATGGTACAGACAAAACTAAACTGGGATCATTACCTGGATAAAGGGCGGGATGTTGCACCCCAGGTGGTTGTTTGTAGTCGGGTGGAGGCCTCGTCAAATGACGGTTAAACTGATCTTGTGTGTTGAATTTCTCCTTAAAACAAAATACAAATAAAACTGAAGTGCAAAGTGCAATGCAATACATCTATGTTCATAAAGTCAGCATCACGATTGAAGTCCTGTGCTTTTTTCTTGTTGCTTGTGTGTTAGGTTGCTGCATTTACTCACTGTATCACTGGTGTGGAGCTGAGCTTGGTTCAGTTGTCTCTGGCATTTGGCTGCACTTTTCTGCTGAGAGATGGGTGCAGGTGAGCGCTGGTGCTGGGGCTGTCCAATACCAGCCAGACAACCATTCACTGATAAACGTGGTCCGGGTGCCATTGCCTATGGACAGTATAGATTTGTATATTTTATTTAATAGACATATATCAATGCAAATCGTGCCAGCAAAATCACAAGTATTTCGAACATTAGGATTCATTGAAACAAACAACAAAGCAGTAAAATTTCTTCCATAAACATGTTTGATATTTCGTGAGCTGGTTAGAAGGACACATGTTTGCTCCAAGATTTCTGCTCTATGTGTCACATCTAGGGGCCTTCCCCGCACCTCTGGATCGTCGTGGGGGGCACGCTTGGAGGCAGGAACTCATTTTTAAGTCTTGAATATTTTGCAAACAAAAGAAACTCAAAGAAGCCTGAATAGACGGTGGACCGACAACTCCTTGTCGGCCCCAACTAGGCCTTTCACGATAAACAATAAATCAATTAATTACACGATAATTAAAATGAGGTCGATCATTTTCCGGCCGCGATAATTTTCATTTGTTTGCTTTCCAACGGACTTCACTGCGATACATTAGTCTCTACCGCCCCCTCTCGTTTCCTTAGGGTAATGAGGCACGAACTCCCTTGTGGGTTAGTCTTGCTAGCCGCCTGGTGAGAAAATGCTAACTCGTTGCACACTTACAGGACGGGAAGTTTTTTTTGGGAACGTGCCAGAACTTCTCAGTTCCCCTTGTTTATGCTGGGGCAACCACCAATCTCTGGGAAACTTCACAGTCAAATAGGGCTCAATGAGAGCTTTACAAAGATCCCTGGTTTGTCATAATATATCGCAATAATTTCTGGGACAAATTATCGTCCAGCAAAATTTGTTATCGTAACAGGCCTAGTCCCAACCCTCTTAAATACTCAACCATTACTCCCTGGTTTCACCTGCAGCTGTTCCTTATAATTTCCTAATAGAAAGCAGATGAACTCAGGGAGCAATAGAAAAGCAAAATATAACTAAGGGTGCCACATGACACTATCATTATCACTATAAAACACAATGTACTTAAAATATGCTTAACTGTACATTAATTTTCCCCTGAAAATATGCCAAACACCTGAATTTGAATTAAGTGGCCATTAATTTGAAAACTGTGCCCTTAATTTTACCTTAAAAGTGGATTTAAGGTGTGAGTGTGAAACCCTTTACTCCTAAACATACAACATTTTCTTCAGGAAGTTCAGTTATTTAAGGCGCAAATTTTAAGGGAAAAATTCAGTAGTTTCACCCTTTAATCAGGCTTAATCTGTGCACTTTTCCACTTAATTTTCCTTAATTTCCTGGAAATTAAGGTAAAAATTAAGGTTATATTAAGGGGTAGAATTAAGAGGTTTGGTTTTGTAGTGTATGAAACACAATGTACTTAAAATATGCTTAACTCTACCTTAATTTACCCCTGAAAATATGCCAAACACCTGATTTGAATTAGTTGGCCATTAATTTGTAAACCGTTCCCTTAATTTTACCTTAAAAGTGGATTTAAGGTGTGAGTGTGAAACCCCTTACTCCTAAACATACAACATTTTCTTCAGGAGGCTGTTTTTTAAGGGGCACATTTTTAAAATAAGGGACAATTTCAGTAGTTTTACCCCTTAATCAGACTTTTCCACTTAATTTTCCTAATTTTCCTGGAAATTAAGGTAAAAATTAAGGTTATATTAAGGGGTAAAATTAAGGGGTTTGATTTCGTAGTGTATGACTACGGTCATTGAATGGATTCATAAAATTCCATACACAACACATTAATTTAGTTTGCATATATTGTCTATTGTATTTCAATTAAAATTTTGTAATCTAGATCAGCATTTTTAGCTGTAATTAGGGACGCACAACAGAGATCGAGAAACGGCATTTCGATTCCCATGTATGTCTTGGGCTTTAATGTGAATTGACAGTAAATCTCTTTGAATCTTGAACCTCTGGAATCTCAGGCGCTACAATGTAATACTGGGCTTACATGAGAAAATGGTTAAGCAAATACTAAATCGCATATAGAACCCCAATACACTGTATTAAAGTTATTTGTATTTACTGTAATATTATCTTACTGTTGCCCAGTAGTAAACAGATTTTAAATATTATATTCTTTTGCACAGTATGGCTTTATCTGTCTGATATTGACAAAAATAGGTGGAGCTGTGATTGTATATATAGTCCACTAGATGGCAAACTCGATCAATTATTTTAAAACCTCACCCTACCACTAAATCTCCAAGTGACCTGTGCCATTACATTTTTATGAACTTGTCTCATAAACAGTCTTGAGATTTACTGCAACTACAAATTAGAGTATATGGAAGGAATCAATGCTAGTAAAAGCATACACTGTGTGAGAGTTTGAGCAAACTGACTCACAGGAGCTGCCAGTGAGACACTCAGCTATTTTGTGCCATGACTGAGCAAGGATTACTGTATGACTGATGGCTAAGTTGAAGCCCTGCAGCGTTTCTCCCATGATACAGCTCCTATGGGGCACAACCCAATTGCTTAGAGCAAATGACAGATATTCTCTGCCACAGTGCTGAACCACAAAATGATAGATGAATCTACAAGGCTTTCATGTCTTCTAAATTGTGTTCAAGTGGTCTTTTTTGCACAAGCAGAACATATTGCATGATTAAATACCCGTTAATGTACTCAATCATTCCTGTAATTATTTTTTAACTTCATATGGTGTCTAATTTTAGATTAAAGTGTTGAGAAACAATCGAACCCACCCCCCCTCAACTATTTGGTCATCTAGAAAGTTCAATTTTCTTCAGATAAGTTTCTGATATTGCCCCTAGCAAGTGCTCTAAATACCAATATCTATCAACTACTGCCACTGCCTGTGCTGAAGTGTCGACACCTGTTAAAATAATAGCATTTGAGAAGTGAAGGAGCAGTGAGTGTTTTTATTCACATTCATTTTACTTCATCTATGTGAATGCATATGAAGTACATCGATGCTCCTTGTAAAAGCCCAGTGTTACTTGTAGTTCAGAAACCTGGTTTGACCCAATCAGTCCTTTATTAAATTAAATCAGGAGCTGCTGAAGGAATTTCACAAAAGGAGGCATTGAGGAGAACTCTGGAATCGAACCTGTGTTCTCCTTAGCAGCTCACAATGTATTTATTTGTTTTACAAACAAAACGAATCTTGATACTCTTTACTGCCTCATTTTTTGTTTGCATTTATTCGAATGTTCTCTTATTCTAATATCACTGCTGGCAGAAAGTTACTTTGTCACACACTGAGAAAAATAGCTTTTGCATAGGTGTCTGAGACTTTTGCACAGTGCTGTATTGGTCTATGTGATATCTTAGCACTGAAATACCCAATAGGTCTCATTACAGATATATATATAGTCCATGCCTGAGATGTGAGAGCTTTGGAAATTGTGTAGGCCTTTCCCTGAGTAAACTCTGTTCAAGTATGCTAAAACCATTCAGGCATACACACATTGTGTATATACTGCCAATCACTGTGTTGACACAAAACATTTCCCAGGGCAAAATGGATTTGACTGCAGAGTATCGAAGGGCTACTACCCCGAGAACAGATGTCTAAATGAGAAACTGCCCCCAAAGCCCCACTCAGGAGGTCCTATACAGAAAGCAATGAAAAGGACCTCCTCTGCCACGGGAGGAATTCCCCACTTCGGCAGGCCACGATGAGGGAAGTGTGTTTGAGAGTGTGCGCCTTTGCAATTACAGGCACTATTCACAAGCAACACTGTCTACAGGGACACAGGTAGCTCCGTAGATGAGCTGATGAGGAGCTATTTAAGGTAACATGCTGAGATGGATCAGCTCTGGGACGTCCAGTAATTAGAGGGCAAGCAAAAAGCGCTGTCTCCAGCTGTGACTTCTGATTAACTTCTCACACAGCATGAGGACCTTTTTTTTTTTTTTTCTTCAAGAATCTTGAAAGGAAATCATCGTTATTGTCTTGTTGGGCTGATCATCTTTAATGTGGTGGATTTACATTTTCTCATCCTTTACATATGTCTTGTTGAGTTTTCAACATACCAACACACACTGGTGTAGATATACCTTAATAGCTTTAAAAGTGAGTTATGAAATAAAGTTCAGGACCAGGATCATCATGATGGAATCCAACATCAATTTTCGATCAATTTGCTGCATTTACTGTGACAAACTTTTCACAGCACACCACCCTATCTCATCTCTCTGTCCTGCAGTTCTCATTTAACCCAGAATTTCAACCCAGAATTTCTTAAAGTACTCTCCACACCTGCAGTAATACAGTCTGTTTCTAAACATCAGTCATATACGTCTCCAAACTCCGAACTATACTGGGAAATGATGAGTGTTCAGGGTGTGTGGTTTCTTTCACCTAAAAAGAACATTTATCTCAATTTATCTAGACAACATGGACAATATGAACTTAAATGCATTCTGTTTCTTCATAGAATTCATACATTCCTCTCTTCACTTTCTGAATCATTCCAAAGCCTGCAATATGAATAAAATAATGTTTTGCTATTTTTGCAGCTTCCCAGACTGAAATGTGAAACATTTCACAACACTTCCCATTGTAGTGGCAAATCCATCCCATTCACATCTGAGGTATCCTGAGTAAGGTACCGTCCCCACACACTGCTCCCCCGGTGCTGTGTTCCTGACTGCCCGCTGCTGCACTTGGTGAATGGGTTTATTTGGTTAAATACAAGGGAAGATTTTTTTTGCTGTTCACACTGTGTGCTGTGGTGTGTTCACATATTATAAGAAAAAAAAATTTTTAAATATTTTTTCTTATACAGGATTTTTCAAAATGAGGTCATTCTGACATATAACTATAAACATTTTGGCAAGTTTTACCACATGGCTAATGCAATGAGAAGCTCCTCATCTTAGTTTAAATATAAGAAAGTTCTCACAGGAACTGTTAAATTGGGGCAGGACTGGCCTTTCCTACTCTAACTAAACACATGCCCACTCAACGTTTCATTGCTCAACCATCCCCCTAGCCCCCCAAAGCCCCCCCTTGAGAACCAGGGCCGGCAACATTATCAATTGTACAAGAATGTGGTGAGGTTGTTTACAGCAGAATGTGGATTAGGTCACCAGATCCTTGAAATTTTTGTAGAAAGACATTAGCACACCATGTTATATTTCTAGACAGTATCTAGTTATTTGGTGACCTAATCCATACAATATTCTAAACAAGCTCATCACATTCCATTTCCAGTACTCATGCCACACTGCTGTGGATCTTTTTAAAACAGAAGTCATTAAAGTGTGTAGACTGCTTTGCATTCAATCTCTTTACTGGCTTTGTGAAAAAAAAAAAAATCATGAAACCAGTCTAGGCGAGACTATTAGAATGGACTTCCACTGGAACTCTGTTTTGTGGGGGAGTGAGAAGGGGTGCGAGTTCCGTTAGCACGAATGGCACTGTAATCCGCTCTTTTGTCATCCTGATGTGTCATAAAGCTGTTTTCCATCTCGGCTCCCCTCTTCGCTCTTCAGCGTGTCGTTAAATGAATACCACATGTGGCCGTGGACTTCATAAAGGAGGGCTGTGATTTAGGCTTCCATTCTGCCTCGCATTACAAGCAGCTGACAAGGCTCCAGGCCCAAGCCCCTCTCTCACTCTTTCTCTCTCCCTCTCTCTCTCTCTTTCTCTCTCTTTCTCTCTCCCTCTCTCTCTCTCTCTCTCACTGGCTGCCTCTCCTACACACAATTCAGAATAATAATAGATGAACTGATAACTAATCACCATTAGGTTGAGGGTGCAACTCTTAGGTTTAGTGCTTTGTTGTATTTTTTAATACCTTTTTTTCATTAGTTTTCCTGATCACTATTGTTGTTTCTCATTCCTGTGTCCAGATTATTATGATGCATGTGGATTGTGGGGATGTCTGAAACGTTCCCAAACGACCCTGATGATCATGATGGCATAATTCAGTTTGACACAGGGCCCATTTTCTCAACTGCGAGGAAGCGGCTGGTTCCTGAAGAACCCTTGAGGAAGGCCGTTTTAAGAGCGTGTTAATGCTCTCAGTGCTCTCAGCAGGACAGATCAGCCAAACCCATCTACATCAACAGTCCTCAATTAGCAGAGCTCAATTAGCATACTCTGCACACATCCAGTGGAGTTTCTGAGGTCCTGCTCTGATCCTATCCAACAAAACTCCACACCTGCGTGACGCCGGGCGGGACGGCCTTGTTTAGTTTCAGTTCCACACAAAACAAAAGCCAGGAGGCTTTCCGGGCGGCCGCCATGAAACACACTGTTGAAATCCTGCGCCACACGGTTCAAGTCTGTAAATAATGCTGTTTAGGGAGAGAGCAATGCTGTAGAGTCGTTTTCTAAGCCGGAGGAAAACAGGAGGCTGGGATTTCTTTCTAAAGCCTAGTGGAGTTCGAAACCTGACGCACATTCTGGTATACTTATTTTAATCTGATTTCCAAAACTAGTCATACATAGATGAACATGCACTTTATTACAGTGCAGCTATTAATTCTGTGAAATAAATAGGTTTTAAAGGAACAGTTCAACAAAAAAATAATAAATATACAATGTTCCGTTCATTCGTCCATTTTCTGTAACTGCTTATTCCTTATGAGGGTTGTGGGTTAAGTAAACAGGGAGCTGTGTGTGGGGACGATACCTTGCTCAAGGGTGTGTCAGTGGTGCCACTAGCAGCCCTGGGATTCAAACCCACAACCTTCTGGTCTCTGGAGAACCTCCCTAACCACCAGGATACCAAGAGCCTTTCCAGGGGTCAACAGGCATGAGGCAATGCTCCAAATTCCCTGAATGTAATCAAACACATTTTGTATCGAAACATGGTTTTGTTCAGAGACTGTGAGGCTAATCTTGCTAAAAGTAGCCTAAACTTTCCCATTAAACATTTCAATTATGTGTGAACACCAGCCCAAAGATCTATCTATAGCAGTGATGCTGTTCAATTTGAGAGCTTACAGTAAGTCATACTGTGTCCTAAACAGTGTTGGGCAGGTACCTTTAAAAAAGTAATTAGTTATAGTTACTAGTTACTTCTCACAAATTAGTAACTGAGTTAGTATCTGAGTTACATCATTATAAAAGTAACCAATTACCAAGCAAAGTCCTTATTGTGTTACTTAACAAAATCTAATTTAGTTTAACTATAAAAGAAAGATAAAACATTGTACATCAATCACCGATGCAGAGAGACGCTTTTTTCCTGGGCATAAGTTGCACGTCAAATAAACATTTTTGCCTTTTACCTCAGCGAGGGAAGAGTATAGAGCTTAAACTTCCAGTTTGCAGAAGCTACCTTTGACTGACTGTGTGTGTGCTTGTCTGTGAACACCTGCACTACTCTGGCTCTGATTGGCTAACCATGGAAATTTACTCAATCTAAGCCAATCATCGCATTCTCAGTTACACCACGTGTACAGACA
>JBBMFX010000001.1:22211380-22230336 GCA_037832545.1 Rhabdalestes septentrionalis
AAATACTAATACGAATAATTTTCCCTTTTAACAAATACAAATACAGATACAAATACCGGGGGTCGGAGTTTCTACTCCCGAACACGAGGCTGTACCAGGGGGAGGCGGAGTATGTACCCTGGAATGCGAGCATGTAACCGGGGAGGGGACGGGGTTTCCCGAATACAAATATTTTTTAAAGTATTTGTCCGAATAATGTATTCATACAAAACACGTTATTTGTGCCTTTCCGAATACCGTATTTGTATTCGGCTCCACCCCAATATATATTTGGTTTCCATATATGGGCTATATGAATATAAAAATATACATTTTTTTACATATTTACACATTTCAAGTATTTTTTAATTCCAGAAAAGTGATAATATGGGCCCTTTAATATACTTAAAAAGACATTGCAATTGCAATATGGAGCCATTTAAGCACAATCCTAATAATTTGTCCAGCTCTAAGTTTATGGTAAAATCAAGTCGACCGAATAAAACTTTCACTTTTCCACAATACTTTTTGTATTACATGAATGAGGACATTTGAACCAATGTGACATTATCTTTGTTTTTCCATAGTTTTTCAGGATTTATGTATTTCAATTGCATATAAAACTTCCATCCATTTGAATTATTAGATTTAAAAGAATCAGGCCAATAAACGTTATATGCTGCATATTTGTCAGTCACATGTAAATAAAACAATTAAGTATGAGATTTATGTAATAATACCAATAAACCCAATGTGATTTGAATAAACAATGGGAGATTTATTTGAAAAAAAAAATGTAAACAAATTTAAATGAATCTTGCTTGATCCAAAGCTTGTCATTTTTAAACTATATTTGTTAGCTTACTGATTCAATTTAATTGTTTTCGCAACAAACAGATTTATTCGGATCTTAAGGAATTTGAATAAATCAATTTTATTGATGAGAGGTCTTCCACCGGGTTGTCTGCCACCACCTCCACTGACCTCAATGTTTCCCAGTTCCTGGTTAACGCACACATCCAAACACACAGCTACAAACAGGTCAGTGTCGATGCTTTATTTGATTCGGGAGCTGCCGGCAATATATTGACCTCTCTATGGCTGTTTAGCTGGGTGTGTAAATGGAAGCGTTATCGCAGCCGCTTAAGGTCACCGCCATAGACTCTCGCCCCCTTCTTCACAGCCGTATCACTTCTCCCATGTGCCCCTTTCAACTCACCATAGATCAGCACTCCGAGAAGATCACCTTCCTCCTCATCTGCCTCACCTCTCCTCCCATCATCCTGGGCTATCCATGGATGCTCCGCCACGACTCTCTCATCTCCTGGTCCCAGCACCGAATCCTGCAATGTGGGGGTAACCTGTCAGGAGTTGTGTCTCTCTGCGACGGCTGGGTCTTGTTCAGGGGAGCTCCAAGACCTCGAAGTAGACCTCACCGCCATCCTGGAGCCGTATCGGGACTACAAGGAGGTTTTCAGCAAGAACCAAACTGTCAGCCTCCCTCCTCACCGGCCGTACGACCTCGCCATCAACCTCCAGTCTGGTACGACTCCACCCCGTGGCCGCCTGTACGTACTTTCCAAGGACGAGCAGGAGGCCATGGAAGAGTATGTAACTGAGTGTCTTCACCAGGGTACACTCTCTCCCTCATCCTCCCTGGTGGCCACAGGGTTTTTCTTCGTAAAGAAGAAGGATGGTGGCCTCTGCGCTTGCGTCGACTAGAGGGGTCTGAACCGGATCACCATTAAGACCGTCATCCACTCCCGCTCACCAACACCGCCCTACACCGTATCACCCCACTCAGCGGTAATACGGGTTAGGGGACCGTGAGCTGTTGGCCATCAAGTGGGCTCTGGAAGAATGGCGTCACTGGCTTCAGGGGGGCTGTAATCCATTTATTGTCAGGCCTGATCACCTAAATCTAATAGGCATCCAGCAGGCAAAACAATTCATCCCCGACAGGTGCGGTGGGCCCTGTTCTTTGAACAATTTCACTTCTCCATCTCCTACCATCCGGGGTCGAAGAGCAACAAGGCCTATCCAGGATGCAACAGGTTGATGCACCCCGGGCGGCCTATCATCCCAGAAAATATCATTGTTTCGCCTCTCTGACGGGAGTTAGAAGATACTCTATGCCAGGGGCAGGCCTGGGAGCCCCCACTGGATGCTATGCCACCTGGGAGCCTGTGTGTACCTGCTGCCCTTCACACCAAGGTCCTCCAGTGGGCCTACTCCTCCACTGTGGCCAGCCACCCCAGGATCAACAGCACACTGACCCTCTTGCAGCATGCCTTCTAGTGGCCTAAGATGTCCACGGATTTCGGGAATTTCATTCAGGTCTGTGCGGTGTGTGCCAGGTCAAAGAGTACCAACCAACCGATGCCTGGACCTCTCCAACCTCTCCTGGTCCCTCGTCATCCTTGGTCACACATCGCACTAGACTTCGTCACTGGCCTGCCCCAGTCCGAGGCCAGTGAAGTCATTCTGACCATATTGGACAATTTCTCCAAGGCCGTGCACCTGGTTGCTCTATCGGGGCTCCCCTCAGCCAAACAGACCGCCAAACTTCTCATTGAACACGTAGTCTGCTTGCATGGGTTCCCCAAGGACATTGTCTCAGACAGAGGGCCCCAGTTCATAGCCCGATTCTGGAAGGCCTTCTGCTGTCTGATCGAGGTCACCTGCAGTCTGTCATCAGGATACCACCCTCAGACCATTGGTCAGATGGAGTGGACCAATCAACAACTGGAGCCCTTTCCGAGGTGTTTTGTTGCAGATTGCCAGCACCCCTGGGCCTGCTACCGCACTTGGGCCTAACTCTCGCACAATCTGCTGACGTCCTCCACCACTGGGATGAGCCCCTTCGAGGTTTGCTATGGCTTCCAACCTCCGATGTTTGAACATCAGGAACCAGAGGTTTACGTGCCATTGGCCCAACAATTGGTCAGCAGGTGTCGGAGGGGATGGGACCGCGCACATTGAGCCATCCGAAAAGTCAACAACCGCTACTCCTCGCAGCACCTTCGCCAACACCCCCCACGTAGGTGACTGGGTTTACATTTTGACACAGAATCTACACCTCCGTACAGAATCCAAGAAACTTTCACCCCACTTCATTGAAGCCTACCGCATCACCCACCGCATTAACACTGTCACCATCCGGCTCCAGCTGCCTGCCTCACTGCGGATCCACCTGGTGTTCCACCACTCCCAACTCAAGCCATTCTACACCTCACCTCTGGCACCGGCTACCCTGGACCTTCCTCCACCCCGGATCATTTATCGCTGTGTATGTCATTTCTCACGACAGGACTCCCCTAATCACATAGTACCATCAACACAGGGAGGGTGATGACTAACACTTGCTTTCACATGTTTCACATAATATCAGACAGTGCACCTTTAAAACTGCTGCTAATTAGAGTTTCAAAATTCCAGGAATGTCAAAGTTGGAAAATTTCCATAGGAATTAACAGGAATTTATGGAAATTAATGGGAATTTATGGGAATTAACGGGAATCAAAGGGAATAAACTGGAAGTCTGGGTACAGAAAATATAGTTAGTACAAAACACAATGTAACATAATCAAAGCTAACGCAAATAGAGTTGAATCTCTATGCTATTCCTTAATCACAGGCACACAGAACACTACTTTCTCTGGGGCTATCGATGATTTCTAGAATCTGAAATACTAAAGCTACTGTTTTGAACCCACAGCCCAGGTACAGACTACTGAAACCACACATTTGAGCCCAGGGAATTCATAAAGTCTAGTAATTTGTGCAAATATTATTATTAATTAGTAACTATTAAATCAAAATGTATTTTCAGCTAGATAACTGGCAAACCAGATATGCTTAATGTAAGCTAGCTAGCACAATTTCATTAAAGAGGCCAGTTTATCGTGATGATAGCTTCTGTGTATGTGACTGTTTCTTCTGCCTCCTGCTAGATTAATTTATATAACCACACAATATTTTGTAGATCAACTGTAAAATATTTTGCAGACCAGTTAACTATCTATTTTGCATTGCATTTCTACACAATTTTGCCTTTTACACCAGCTAAAGTTTCCAAAATTCCCAAAGCTCCCATGGAACGTTTCTGGAAATTTACTGGAAGTGTTGCCCTTTGCAACCTTACTGCTCATACAGTGTCATTGGATTGTTTAACATGCTTGAAGGAGAAGACTAACCACCAATTGTTTTACAACAGCTACCAGACAGCATTATGCAGAATTACCGGGAAGAGACAGCAAAGCCAAATGTTTTCTTATGTACTTCCAGCCACAGATGGTTGTGACATCATCAGGGATTGCATTTGTAATTTCCTGATGAAGGTTTAATGCAATTTGATCTAATTTATGTTGTTTATTGCTGTAATGATGAACTGTCTCAGGTTACACATACAAAAAGGTACATTTTAACAGTGATGTTTTTCCATCCTACTAAACATCACTTACAAGGCTCAAACATGCCCCAAAAGGTGACCATTCATAGAAGAAAAGCCTGAGTGATGGACATCACAATAATTCAGAACAGAGAGTGGGGGGTTGAATGAGGTCATCTCCCTGCCTCAGGCAGCGGAAGAGGAAGAATGAGACAGAGAGAGACAGAGAGAGAAAGAAAGATATAGAAAGACAGAGTCCATTGTTCTGAGGATACACTACCTAGTTCAGCAACCGCTCTTCCAGTGGGCTCTGAGCGCTCTGTGACTGCTCTCAGCCATGTCTGTCCGATACAGGCCCACTAACAGTCATTCATATATTGATTTATTGAGGAGCCATGCACCAACACCCCCACCCCCACCCCCCACACACTGAAGAGAAGACGACACATTGGCAGCATTAAGCATTAAATATGGAGGTAAAACCATCTAAAAGCACTGTGGTTGCGCTGTCGGCAAACAATAATGTTACTCCACAGTACTGTGTAGTTGACTGTCTTCATTCAAAACAGAAGAAGGCACCGCATGGCAGTGATGGGCGAGCCAGGCAAGGGAGCAGATGAGATGGCTCATCATTGACACTAATGGGATGTGTGATCAATAGACCTACTACAGTGAAGTGATTTGTATTGGCAAGAAAAAAAGGTGCAGCAAATTCTTTAAAGAACAATTCATTTATAAAAGCAAGGATTGAACAGACAAGCCAACGCGGCTAACAGCAAGTAGCCACTAATTAGCATAAAGCAATTTGCATTATGTTGACTTCTTGCTTTTATTTTTGGCTTTTAGTTTATTGATAGCAATGTTTTCCTTCTTTGACCTAACAATTCCCTTAACAGTGTAAATAATAAATAAAAAAATACAGAAGACCCATAAGAAATGAATGAAATGAGATTTCTAATAGCTTTCAGTTGCTATTAGTAGTGTGGGCTGGTACAGTCTTTACTATAGAAAAACCCAAGTGTTAATTAAGGGTAATGCAATTGTTGTTGGGAGGGAAATAACTTATTTAATTTTCCACTGAATGTATTTAAATAGCTGGAACTTTCCACCATTTGCTGGGTCAAAGGCATGTGAGTCCATGCTGTAATATTCCTATTACAGGCAATGATACATTACCAACTGTCTCACTGGCTGCCATCATCTAATAAAATTAGACCATTGGGTCTCAGGAGTCCAAAATTAGTAGGCCCGGTGTGGAGAGCGAGATAAGGCCGTCCTTTCTCAAGACCACATTTCCTCTTTAAATTGTGAAAGTCGGTGGATAATATGATACAAAAATAGGAATTTGGAATGATCTAATGATCAAATCTGGTTAGTGCATGTTAAAGAAAGAAATGCAAGAAATAGTATAGATACCACAGATTCCTTTGAATTTAGAATGGACACAGTATTTGATATCAGGTGCCAGCGGTTATTCTCCTGACATTTATTAACAGTCTTTGGGAAAGCCCCTCCTTTTTCAACACAAATTATAAAACAGAATCTGCCGCCACTCCCCTTGTGGCTAGTTGTCATAGTTGGCTAGTTAAAAGTAATTTTTCTTAGCAGTTTATGGGAGAATATAAAAGAGGCAGCGCTTATGAAATAGTGCCTTCAGGGTCTGACAAATTGACTTTGCATTTTGAAAGCTGCAGCCTCTCATGGCAGCAAGACAGGACAAACTGCTTTTGTCTCCTGGGTCCCCATGCTCCCATAGCTAACTCCTGCACAAAGAAAATGGTGTATTCCGAATGGCATGCCAGGAGGGATTTGCGTTCCTGCAGTTGGGAGTCTCCATTTGCTTTAATGAGACTGACGTCAGTGGATAATAACATCTCTGGTCAGTCCAAGGCTGGTCTGGAGCCCAGTCAGAGGATGACAAAATAGTGGTTTTATGACAAAATCTGTTGTTTTCTTTTCTGTCATTGTGTCATAATAATACACCTCAACGACCAAGAAAACAGCATGTGATCAACAACTTTCGATAGTTTTAAGTGAAAGCATTAAAACATAATTTTAAAAGCATTCACCAGTTTCAGGAATGCGAACTGGGGGGTGGGGGGGGGGGATCTTCAATGTTCTACCTTTTTATAACTGGTGGCTTCTTTGGAAAGACTTCAAAAAGAACATCCCAACAAAACAGGCAGATTTTTGCCAGCTGTTGAGCTGAGATGGGTGAGGAAGCTAGCTCTGAATGCTAAGTAATTAGCAGAATGACACATCAGGATGAGGGCCATGTCCATGGAGCCGCCCTCCTATCACATTACCCACAACGCCCTTCTTCACAGCCTACATCATGTGAGCACTGCCTGTGACCACACAGCAACATCAATTAGCCTCAGCAGCTTAGACTGTTCAATCTGCGAGAAAGACTTGCCTTGTCAGGACCAATGAATCACCACGTTTTTGCTGTTCAAAAACAAAGCCAAAGGAAAGGAACATTTTGGGAAACCTGAATATAACCAGCAGCCTAGATTTGGGTTATCCAAATGGTACAGCTACATCCATAATCAGAGAAGGAAAAAAATACAGAATACAAGAATGTGAGACGAGTTTACTGTGGCGACCTGAAAAATCACATTTCATTCTCTCAGTGGTAAAAGTAAAATAATACCTCGAGTGTATCAGCTCCTTTAGTCAAATGTGTAGAAGAGAGAAATATATGGATAGACAGTGTATTAAAGAACAACTGGTGTTGAAAACAGGGCAGGCCAGGATCCTGCAGAGGACAAACGCTTAAAAAAAGAAGCATGGGCTCTTTAAAGTGATGCCACAGAAAATGTTTTTTCTGAGAATTCTTTAAAGAGTAAAGAAAACTGAATCTCTTTAACGTTTGGAACACAAGCAGCACAGATCCACTGGTTCTGTGCCATTAAAGGGTTTGCCTATAATCATGCATTTAAGCTGAGAACCATGCAGAAACCTTTTTTAGTGAACTGCAGACACCATGGTGAGGTGGGTCCAGCTGAGGATGTTAGAGATGCTTACTTCTAACTTCAGCGAACCACACATGCAGCCATACAACCATTTAAATCCAAATAGGCTGGATCCCTAAGCTGATATCCAATTTATCGGGATCTACATACAATGAGATGAGGAACTGTGAATTATATTTCACCCAAAAGTATGAACAAACAGAGGCAAGGCCTGGAAAAGGGCCTGAGTGTGAGCTTGATAAGGCTGATGTACAGTCTTAACCACAGACTTCAAACTGCCAAATCCTTGATGGTCTCATGACATATGTTCAGAAGTATACATTTTCGGCCAGGGGCTTATGTTATGGACACCATGTGTATTTCAGAAGCTGAAAATTGGAAAGTAGCATAATTTAACCAGTTTTTCCAACTGTATCAAAGCTACTTTTAAAACATACATGCTAGTAATCATTAAATGTAACACCTAGCATGCTAGGCTTGCCATGCTAACCGCAAATTAGGCATATTTAAAGGCAATAATTCTATTTTGTTCTCAGTCATCATTATATTACCAGGCTTCTTTAGTTATTGCTGTGTTTTGATAACATCAGAATCTTGTTCTGTGAAGATTTTTGTTGAATATACTGAAAAAATGGAACAGCATAAAGTACTGTCCAAGAACTTCAAAACTGACTTTGCAAAAGGAGACCTGTTTTTCAGCAGGAGGGCTTTCCAACCATAATATAATTTATCTTGCTTTAATATCCAGATCCTGGAGATCTTTGATTAGCTGAATCAACTGTGTAAGGTTCTGAGATTATAAGATTGTAACTAATCTCTGTAGACCTCTGAAGGCACACTTCAATAAACTTCCTGAGCTCCTGGGACCAGCCACAAACTCGTCTCAGTTTCAGCTTAAATGACTTGGGTCTGGGTTTGCTGAAATTCGAGCATAGGGGTGCATGGAATCAAGCCTAAATTGTTCAGACTCCACATAAGCATGAAATGATCCATCAGCCCACCCGAACACGAGTCCATGAGTTATTTAAATCCTGAACATCATCAGATTTTCATCATCAGTCCTAAAAGAAGATTTATATGGTCTAGTCTAGTATACATTAATTTATTATGGAAAACTATCCAAAATTACAAATCTGAATATACACACACATGCATACATATATATGTGTGTGTGTGTGTGTGTGTGTGTGTGTGTGTGTGTGTGTGTGTGTGTGTGTGTGTATATATATATCAGGGCATTAACACAAAAGTCGACTAGTCGATTAGTCGACTATAGAGGCACTAGTCGACGGCCTCTAAGAGTAGTCGACCAGTCGTGTTTTTTTTCTCTCTCTGCCCTTGCTTTGGACGTATTGCAGTCTCTGCCTCTGATTGGCTGACGTGTTCCTTGGTTTAACCAATTACTATTGTCCCTTCATAAAAGGGGCGGAACCATTGGCACGTAGAGTGGTGTGTAAACACTAGACCACAAACAGACGAGGCAGATGGCAGCAGAAAACAGAGAGACACATAACACGTGTGGAGATCCTTCACTCTAGAACACAAACAGCAGGAGACCTGCAGAACCTGCAAGTTGGTGTGAAAGTGCAGGAACAGAACCAGCGTTCTACACGGTTCTGAAATGCACCTCTAGCTAACATACTAATGCTAGCACTGCAGGGAGTCTGGTTCAGAGGAGCTGAGCAGCGCCAGGGCTTAAACTGTTCCCACTTTCTGTTTACACTTTAATTTACCAGAACCTTCAACTCAGTGTTGGACACCATTGTTCCTGCGTGTATTTGACGTCATCACGACTAGTCGACTCGACTTCGACTATCTTGATGAACTAGTCGACTAGGAAAAATCTGAAGTCATTAACGCCCTAATAAATAAAAAAATAGAAAATATATATATATATGTTTGCAGAAATATCACATGGCAGGAACCAAGGCCATTTCCACACAGTCAAATCAAAGTCAAAAATTTAGATTTCACCAATCCATAGTCAGATTATTATTCCAGACAGGAAATGATTTTAAATTGTGATACATTGTATGCACTTTCTTGTATACAGGTACATTTGTCAATGGTGATTATGTGATCTTCTACTGTATCCAGTACAACATACCGAGGTAACAGGAGTATAATTTCCTTATCCACAAAGAGTCATCATCCTCTTGAATTTAACACAGTATCCAGAACAGTGGCTGTAGAATCAGCTGTAGAATTGACTACACCCTTTTTTCATTCCAAATCTAACTAGAATGGTAGAGAAAAATGCTAAAACCTGCCTGAAAATATAAAAACTCTACCAGAAGCCCAAGACCTGAATGGGTGTCTAAAATGTTCGAAAAGGGCTTTTTGTCAAGGTAGTGATTTTTTCAATAAAAGCAGTATTTCGAAAGGGCATGCATTTGTAAAAGGCAATATATGGTTACTGTCCCTTGCTGCTGGGGATGTGCTGCCATGGCGATGTGTGTGGGTATTCTGGGATGTTGGAGCAGCAGCAGTCCGAGACAGACAGTTGAATGGCATCGGCAATTTGACCCCATAGCACCATGGCGTCTCGTTATTTCAACAAAAATCAATGGATGTGAAGGGCACTTTGTGTGTGTGTGTGTGTTTGAAATGGGTACAGGGGGTTTGTCTAGTCTGCCCTAGCATAACCTTGGTGTGAGTCCCAGGAGTCACCCGTCCCCTCCCTTTCCCATGCAGCCTAACCTTGCACTGCTAGTCCAACAGACAGATCAGATCATCGATACCAGCCTGCTGCTGCTGCATTCCCCCATCCCCCACAGTCCTTCTATTACACACCACAAACACACGCGCCATCCCTAAAAGTCCTAAAAGGCCCCCTCCCTCACACAACATAAAGCCACAGAACAACAAGGATGCATAACAGGAACTAGCAGAAAAACATTCTGTTTACGTGGCTCAGGTGTGTACAATATTTTGTCATGAGACAAATATACCATTTTGCTTTTGAATGTATTCTTTTATACTTATTTTTTTTACTTTCTACTCTTTATTATGCTTTATTATGTTAATTCAATTCCTCTAAAGAACACTGAATGACCTTTGAGTATGATAATGGGCCATAGAAATAAACTTGTCTGGACTCAAGTTTGCTCACAATGGTATAACAGATTTGATCTAGAATCAATCTCTACAAATCCGAAGCAAATAATTTCAGCACAATCTGTACTTTCCCAAATACAAACCTTCCATCAGAAATTCACATTTTAAACTTGGTCCTAAAAGCTTAACTTGACAGATAAGAGATCAGTCTCCCTTTTTAAAACCTTTGCTGCTTTGTTTTGTCTACAATCGAGAGACGCAGTCTGAACTGTCTGGGACCTCGAAAATAAAAACAAAATCATCGTTTAGCTCTGTCATGCCTGGAATCCCCCCACAGCTGTGCGACTTATTGGGCCAAAAATGTTCATTCAACGATTTTTTTTTTTTTTGTACTACAGTCACTGGCGCTTTACCAAACCCCCCAAAAACAGGTGCATCTAAAACAAGTCAGTTATTGAGAATGTAGTAGTTGTTGTTGTTCACTTTCCCAGCAGAGGTTTGAATATGCTATTCAAACAACACACTTGTTTGCTTGAAAAGACAAATCTACAAACAAATTCAGGCTTCAGAGACACAACATTACAGTTACAGTTCTGTTGAGGCCTAAAGTAAATTAACATTTGACAATTTAGTAAGAAAGGCCTCACCATGATTGGAGAGACTTGGTGAGATGCAAACAAATACAAAGACATGCATAAGAAGCTCTTTATGGTTTGTGCAGGTTAGCTTAATTTATATTTGGACTATAAACATGAGCTCTGTGCCTTTAAGGCTAATGTGTGAAAGTCCCCATATGATTTTACAGCTATTTGTGTGGAAGGGTTTTCAAAATGTGCTGTTTTTAGAGTTAAATTTATGTATACATATTATAGGGATGGTCTGTTTTAAAATCTTTTGAGTGTTTATATAAAAATGTAGCCTCTTTTATAAAAAAACAAAAAACAAATTCTTTTTAAAACTAGCTCTTCCAAGTAACTGGCAAATTTTCTTTCCTAATGTAATCGAAATATTGACATCTCGCAAATGCTTTATTTATTTAAATATGACAGAAATGCTTGAAATGTCCTACATACAATATATAGACGTGTGAGTGACTGTCAATGCAGTCCTTCAGAGGCAAACTGGCATGTCCTATTTATCATGGTGTACAGTGCAGCTGACAACTTGGTACAAACTGGGGGAAAAGAGAGGTCAACCACAGCACTCATCTAGCGAGGGAGGGGCGAGAGAGATGCGATGATCTACATTGCAGTCCTGGTCTATGTGTGTTTTACTCTCTAGAGAAAGTAATGGCAGCAGCTGATGAAAATTGATTTTCCTTAAAGTTAGAATCAAAACCTCCTTTTGCTGTCGGGGCTGGCGCTGTTTGTCAACAAGTAGGGTAAACGGGCAAAATCAGGGAATGTATTATAAAAGTAAAAACATACAAAAAGTTTACTTGTACATTTTGTCTCAAAGTAAAACCCAAATGTAGGTTGATATTATAAATTAAGGTAAGAAAAAGAAAGTTATTTTTTGTTACCAGTTTTTATTACTAGTTTATGATGAATGGACCATTAGTAATGACTGTACTATAATAACACAATTATAATACTATAATATAAATTAAGAATATTTTACTATTTCATTTATTATTTTTTTTTCATTCTTTTCATTTGCTAGTACTGTTCATTTCTATGCACTATGTTAGGAAAAGGACTCTGGTTCTGTTAAGAATGCAGTTATGAAAGTGGACTTCACTTGAGGAGCAGCATAAGATTTGTAATCAAAGCGTCACTTCAAGCTTCACTAAAACACTTCAGCATACACAGAGCGCTCAGTTCCACAAATCATATGGTAGACACCCACTCAGGGATGATGTTAGGTAATATAGTAAAAGTGCATTCATCCACTCACTATTTAAAAGCAAAATGAAACAATTTATTCATACATGTGTGTTCTCAAAACCACTGGATTTGCTATATTCTACTCATGTACTAAAGCACACATTATCAGTTGCCATCAAAAACACCCAGGGCTTTCCTAGAGTCTGGGAAAGTACATGCAATGCCCTTTTGTGCCTCAATTATTAGCATTTTTCAAGCAATTGATCCACAAGGATTGACAATATATTTGTAATATTCTAGCAGAAACTGACTGAGCAGAAAATGAAATGAGAAGAAATCAAAGCTCTTAGAATAGTGTGTACTAGGGTACTAACAGAAAAGTCAACTAGTCGACTTCAGAGGCACAAGTTGACGCCCCCTGAGAGAAGTTGACTAGGCGTGTGGGTTTGTTTTCCCTCTCTGTGCACGCTTGTGTACACAATGCTGTCTCTGGTCTATGTGTGTTTTACTCTTCCAACCACTCAGCATTCAGCACCACCAGTATGCTGATCACTGCCTGATCATCTGGAATCGTCTGCTCCTCTTTCTTCCCTGGTTAAGTTAGGTGTGGTTTGTTATGTTTCAATGAATCATATGCAGATCACTGTATTGGTTAACAAACAAAGTCTTCTCAGGTTCAGGAACTGCGAATGCCCTTCAAGACTACATTAAAAACAAAAGAAAACTTGTCTCTTTGGAAGCCAAATATGACAAGGTGTGGGGTGGCTCAGGACTTTTGCACAGTACTTTAGGATAAAATGCACCTGAGGAACCATTAATCCAGACGTCGCAAGGTTTATCTAGCACTGCACTGTAGCATAAAAACACTTCACTGTACTTTACGGTTGATGCTATACCCAATGATCAAGAAAAGACTCTGTATTGATATTACAGTAAAATATATAGAACTCAGTCCAGTAACCACTCAGGATCTGCACTGTTTGTTCCACATCTGAAAGTGCGGGCTGAAATATGCGAGCTGTCACAACACTCCAACACAAAGTTCCCTTTATGTCTCCCAGAGGCAGCGTTAAAGACTGTCTCCCATATAAGCGCTGCCATTGTGCTGGCCATGATGGGCAGCAATCACTCCCTTTCTTTAACAAAACAAAAGGGAGAAGAAAAAAATCAATAAACCTTTCAGATGCTGCATCCATTTAGCAGGGTCGTTCCAGCCCAACTTTCTCAAATAACAGAGATGAGCCACATTGGGGGGTGGGGGGAATAATGAGTGCAATAAACCGTGATATCATATTGCCTTCTAGTGTATTCTATCTGACTTTAGCATCAATTTGGAGCGAACATTAGCATGGGTCTCTGGACGAGGAAACGTCCCCATTATACCCCAGAACATACAAATGCCATGCTATTTTATTATCAGCATATATAGAACGGATTAGGTGTGGCTGGCAGCATAATTAGATTGTATTCGTAATAATAATAATATAACCAACACAACATGGCAAGATAAAGTTTTACAGGTTTAGTCTTTTCCTTGCTCACCATAATTAGTAGTCAAATAAACAGAGAGATCATTTTGCTGATTAACTGATTAGTCAAATGATTTAAAAGCTGTCAAACTATTAAAACGGTCTTAAACCAAACTTTCAATATTTTAACTTAAAAGATAATGTTCTTTATATTTTTGATAGAAATTTACATTTTTGCATGCAATTCTATGTCCAGAAGTATTTAGTTGTTTGTATCAAACCCAGCTTCAAACACTGGTTGTCCTCTACTGTGTGTGTACATTTCAGTATGAGCCCATCATTGACAATTACTTCAAACAAATCTTTTTACATTAATTCCCATTATCACATAAATCTCCTTCTGTAAAGTTCTCATTTTGCCAGCCCAGCAACAACCTGATTGCAAAAACTACATAATCTGTGCTAATTTGCCTTAAGCTGGTTCAAAATGAAGCTGCTGGATTCACAACTGGTACTAGAAAAAGGAACCATATTTCTCCTGGGCTTCTCTCCAACGATTGCCAGTAAAATTTTATACTTTGCTTTAACTTTTATACTTTTAGCTTCACACAGGGGCACTCCACAATATATTTGTGACCTCTTTCACCCTTACTCAGTACCAAGATGTCTTAGGTCCTCCAGTAAACTGCTTCTTATGGTCCCAAGATCATGAACAATGTCTCGGTGTGATGGGTTTTCTCCCATGCAGCCTCCAAACTTTGGAAGGGTCTGCATCTTCTCCCTACATTGACACCTTGGTTAATGATGAAATTGTTTTCTAGGTGTGGGTAAGTGTGGGATTGGTATTGTTGTTTAGTTTTAAACCTTGTTTACATTTCAGGTTTTTTAGGACTAGATGGAGACAGATGATTCGCTGTGGCAACCCCTGAAGGGAAAAGCCGAAAGAGGAAGACATTTCAGATTTTTATTTTGTACAGTACTTAGGGTTTTAAAAAGGAAAAAAAAATATTTGGGCGCATTATAAAATGAAGAGACTAGTTAGAGTCAAAGTCATTATTTACATGAGTTTTTGCAGTTTCTATGGACCCATGCAGTTCCCATGAGACACCATTTCACATTGTAGATGTACTAACTGACAATGGTGAATAGTGTTTACTGGCTCTACTTTCAGAAGATCCTACACAAAAAGGACCTAAAATGAATCATGGCATAGTTTATTTTTAGGTATTTGAATCTATTTTATTTTATTTAAATAATTACTTTTTTGAATGTATTTCTTCAAATTCCTTAAAATCTGTTAATTGTGCAAACGACAAAATTTAGTCGGTTAAAACATATGAGATTTATTTAGTTCAAATGAATGGGATTGTTTACATCAGATTTATTTCAAGATTTATGATAAATACATAAATCTGTCATTGTACAAATCACATTGGGTTATTTGGTATTATTACATAAATCTCATTCTTAATTGTTCCATTTACATGTAACTGACAAATATGTAGCACATGCAGTTTATTGGCCTGTTCTGTTAAATCTAAGTCATTCAAATGGATGGAAATTTTATATGCAATTGAAACACATAAATCCTTGGAATTGGGCCTAAATATTTCAGTGAGTTTATGAACCTATGAAGCTGTGTCTCACCGTGGTTGTCCTCCGACTGGTTAAACCCGCAGAGCTGGCAGATGGAACGGACCCAGCGGTTCATCTCCTCTTCCGTCTCCGCCACCAGGTAAAAGGTTCGTTCTGCCGTTTTGATATCGAACACAAAGCTGTCTTGGAACTCCTTGCGCTTAAAGGTAAGACCGGCGTCCACCTGCTCGCAGCAGTGCAGATCTATGATGCGGATGGGCTTTTTGGCATGGTCACTCTTATAGTACTCCAGAACATCTGGGTCTCCACTCATGCGTCCACTGCGGAGGATGAACCAGCGTTTCTTCCAGGCCTGCGAAAAAACAACAGCAACAGATCCCATTGTTACTGAAAACTCTGAACTCTAGACCGTTTGAGTCAAAGAGCTCGATGGACTAAAGGGAAGATTCAATTCACAGAGACATTTAAAGCAGAAAAAACAAGTGCAAGTACAAGTAGATAAAAAAAGAACTGCAAATGTCTTGTGGCTGGCAGCATAATTAGCATTCGTATTAAAAGTATAACCAACAGAACCTGGCAAGACAAAGCATTACAGAATTACCCTTTTCATTGCTCACTGTAATGTATTTTTCTCATAATCAAATACAAAGTGTTTTTTCATTGCTCACTGTAATGTATTATACTCATAATCAAATACACAGTGTGGTCATTTTGCTGATTCATTGATTAAGGATTTAAAAGAGGTCAAACCATTAAAATGGACTTCAACAAACTAGCCATAATTTTGATATTTGAACATGATCTTTAAAAATATATTTAATTAAAACACTACCAACTGTTACTTTTTAACTTAGGTCAGGTCAGTTCACAAAGTTTGAAGGAAAGATCAGACCAACTTTTCCTTTCCTTCGGGACAGAATTGTGAAAAAGAAACGTAGACATGCTTTTTAGTAAAGCAAGAAATGACAACTTTTCTGTTAGTGTGTACTTCACACAGATGGAAACTTAGATTAAGTTCTGAGGAAACGTGTATAAGTGCGTGTATAAGTGCCAGCGTGAGTGTGTGTGTGTGTGTGTGTGTATGTGCGTGTGGCTTATCTAAGGCAGGTGTTACTCCCCCATATAGTTTCCTGTTCAGATATAGCTGAGGGGGAGGTAAACACACACTACAAATAGACATCTACAGACAGAGACACATGCACAGACAGACTGACAGACACACAAACAGACAAACACACACACACTCTATGCCACCATGGCAACTGCGTCCCTGGTAAACACACCTGCAACTGTGAGCCACTGAGGCTCTAACCATAGAGATCATGGGCTCAGTCATGTCAGGTCAATTCAAAACGCTTTTTAATGTCATAATGTCACTGTATGCAAGTCAAGTGAACGCAAACCGGTGTCTTCCAGGACCATCCAGACCTAAAAAACACAAGACAATTCAATATTTCATATACGTTTCAAATAATGTAAACTATCTCACTCAATCATGTGAGTTCAGGTTGGATGAATCTGACTATATATTAGGGCTGTGCAATTAAATGCTGGGCAACAATTAAAATGATTAATCACATTTAATCACATGGTTTTTGTATTTATACAGTAGACTCCCAACATTTGCGCTGCTCACAAGTGTGTGATGTAGTTAAACAAATGCATAAAACTGCCTATTTTTATAGTGTAAACCCTAAATATGCCCCCATTTATATCCATATCCATACTGTACAGTTTACACTGAGCTACTGTCTCCACTGTGCTAGAACGTAAAATACTGATGCTACTCCTATAGACTGCACAGTAATTCATGCAAGCATGTTTTCTTTGATATGCACTGTCATTCTCTTTGGTATACTCAGGTAAATACAGTAATAAATCTATTTAATTTACAGTAATAAAATTCAGGGCTTTTATTCGAACAAAAGCTTAAACGCGAGAACGCTCAACAAAATTCTCTATAGCTCCGAGCAAGAAACTTTTATGATGCGGGAATGCTGGACTGTGTCTGCCAATCAGCAGCAAGGAGAAATGAATTACGCTCTCACTCTCAAATAATTGATGGTTCTTTAAATCATAATTTTAAAAAATCACAGTACATCAAAATGAGAGAAATTTTGCAGTGTTTACAAAATTTGACTGATTCAAAGAAAACAAAATGGCAATAATGACCTTTGAGAGATGCCAAATTAAAAATCAAATGCAGTGGTTGTTTTTTTTTCAGAGCTGTATATCCTTCATTCAGTCTGTTCTAACACTGGAACCAAAGTGTTTTAATCTACTGTCCGTATTCAAGCAAAAAACTGAGCTGTGAACTGTATTACAGTGCAAAGGTTTGAGCCACTACTCTTTTTTCCTGTTTTGCTTCCAAATAGACTTTCTTATATTTTCAATTTACTCTTGAAAATGTTCCACAGTTCCTGAATTTATAGCCCAGTCCCTGAGCCTGGCCATTTTCAGAATGTTTTGTGTTTCTTAAGCCACACAGTGATCAACAGATGAATAATTCAAGATCAACAAAGCATATCTTGAGAAACAGTTCTGCAGGCTTCCTGAAGGACTTTCAGAATTGTGTTATTTCCAGTCCAGTCCATGGACCTGACCAGTTTTTTGCTTGTTAATCCACATAATGACATATGTATGAATCATTCAAGCACAAAATAGCACACCAAACTTAATGCCTGAGCTAGTGACGAAACAGGTGCAGATGATTCCAGATGATTAGGTGGTGATCAGTATACTGGTGGTGCTGAATGCTGAGTGGTTGGAACTTCATTATTCTGGCTCCTTGTATCTTAAGGCACTTTGCAGACTGTCACAGTAAAACTTATTTTCCCATTTCTTTCATTTAATCTATACTCTATTTACAAAAATTAAAACTGTTTAACAGGCAAAAAACAGTATTTTTTTCATCAAGATGATGATTCAAAGCAAAATACAAAGAGCGATGGCTCAAGACTTTTGCACAATACTGTACTATTGTCTCAAGAGGTTAAAAGTAAAAACTTGATTCAGGGCTCACAATTTGATACACTCATCATACTTGCAACAAAGGAAAACTTGAAACAATTAAATATTCTCACCAAATATTCTTAGAAATATGAAAGTATTCTGTGGAATAATTTACCAATAAAAATAGATCCGGAGGTTAAGGACTGGTGGTTGGAGTGGGTTGTTTGTCCATTGTGGTTTAACATTATAAACCATGTATTTAAATCAAATATCATATTTAATTGCAGTCACATTTTAGCATTGCAATACTCTGATATTTTGATGCCCAATAAACCCCCGCTTATCCGTGGTCCAGCAGTCGTGGCTTCATGCTGAGAACCAAACTAATAATTTTTCACGGAAGCTGCAGATATACTCCACATTATTTTTGTTTTGTGTCTCGGCCTCATCCGTCACATCCCTTGTCGTCACGCTGAATCATTTATGTTGGGTGTGGTGGTTAGCTAGGCAATCACATGCACAGGAACAGAATGAACCTCCACTGCTCAGTGCCGTGCCCAAACATAAACAACCCAGCACAAGGACGAGGGGGCATGGCTGACGAGGCCTGGACTTGACAGATTATTTTGTGACAGTTAGGGCTGCCCCCGACTAAAGATATTCCTAGTCGACTAACACTCCCGCATTTTAGCGATTAGTCGAATAATCGTTC
>JBBMFX010000001.1:22230436-22240616 GCA_037832545.1 Rhabdalestes septentrionalis
GCTAACGGCTAAATTTACGTCTTTATCGGACACTTTGAAAAATTTCCAGACAGGAGAACTGGTAAGCTCCGCTCTGCTGTAGTATACCCTACGTCAAGAGATCGGCTTTTTTGGTCGGCGCTTTTGGGGTTCGCCGATCATGATCGGTGGCCAATCAATCGGAGAATCACTATAAAATATTTAGTATTACTCCTCATAGGGCTGCCCCGACGAAAGATATTCCTAGTCGACTAACACTCCCACATTTTAGCAATTAGTCGAATAATTCATTTATGACATTAACATAATAACTTGCATATATACAAAGGAAAGGTACAGACCAATGGTCCTTTTCCACTGCCCGGTACCGGTACTTTTCTTGTGGGTTGTTTCCCACTGACTGGTACCGGCTCGGCTCTACCCTGTTAAGTTTCCACTACAACTGGTTGCGCAGCGGCCGAGACGCAGCTCGAGCGGAACTGAGGTAAATAACATGAAGTAAAAAAATTGATATAATTACAGTCGTCAGAATGGATTAAAATCAGAGGGATTTTATTTCATATTCTTGGTTTGTGTTTGTTTACCACAAAACGAAACAGTTGTCTCCAGACGAGGCTTAAAGAAGTACGGCAGCGGACTGCCGAGAAAAAACACCGTGACGCAATGAAAGCAACCACCAATCAGTAACCTCCAATGTGTACACGTCATTATATGCTGCTTTTCCACTGCCTGGTACCTGCAGTTACATTTTGAATGCGCTACTATCATGCTTTAGCATTTTCTGTCACATGGAAGTGAGTGCGCTTTGGTATACCTCGAGGCAAGAGATCGCGTTGTTCTCGTTTTGCTTTGATGTCATACACTGACTGCGCAGCCCCTGATTGAGTAACTTCACGTGATTTTTTTTGGGTGACTAACCAACTAATGAAAATGTATTCGACCAAGCCTTATTCATATCGACTAACGTTTAGTTGACTATTTGGGGGCAGCCCTAGTGGCAGTATATAATTTTTAATGTATTTTAGTGCTAAATTATTAACAAACATATCATTTACTAGTTTTGCAACATAAATATTAACATAAATTCAACTACAGCTCCATATAAAATATAATTATAATTGTTTTGTATTCTGTGGTGGGAGATTTGAAAGTGGCCAATCTGAGAAAGCAGTTTAATTCTCTTTGCTGCTGATTGGCTACTAAGTGTTTCTCTGAATGTTCTTGTGTTTTTTGTTTTGTTCTTCTTAAAGCCCTGTATTTTTTAAAATGAAAATTAATTTCTGTGTTTAACCTGCTTATACCAAAAGAAAACAACCGCCCATATCAAAGAAAAGGCGTATGCATGAATTACAGTACAATCTATACAGGGGTCACATCGGTAGTTACGTTCTAGCCCTACGAGAGACAGCAGTTCAGTGTGCACTGTACAGTATGGATATGGGTTTATGTTTTTTAAGGGTAATGTATTATGTTGAGTTAGGGTTGGGTTTAATGAAATCAAAGTGTTTTGGAAGCATATATGGGGGCATATCTAGATTTTACACTATAAAAATAGGTGTTTTTTTCACATTACATGTTATAGGGTGTTCTCAGAACTTACAGAGTTTACTGTATTGTTACATTCCCATTACAGAGCTTGACTGACACTAAAGGACACATATGTGTGCAGATAAATAGGTTCATCTTTTAAGACAACAATATAGTTAGTCTTACTTTACTGCTGTTTGCAGGAAGCAGAAAGGGCTGTAGAGTCTCGAGGTTAAAAAAGCATTTTTATAGACTTAAATATTTGAATATTTGAGATGCCTGGTGTGGGGAGTAGTGTCTGACACTGGGCAGGAGAGGAATGTCTTCTGTAAGGGGGAGAGAGAAAGAAACAGAGAGAGAGAGAGTGAGAGTGAGAGAGAGAGAGAGAGAGATGACAAGATGACAGAGAGCTTTCTGGACCACTGCCAGCAATCCACTTCCGTCTAGTCTCTCTTTCCCTTTCTCTCTCTCTCTCTCTCTCTCTCATACACACACACACACACACATACACACACTCACACACACACTTTCTCTCTCTCACCATTTCTCATCCTACTCACCCCATACACACACACACACACACACACACACTCATACTCACACTCACACACGACCATCTCCGCCACCAAACTAGAGAATCAAGGACACTGTTTCCACTAACCCCTCTGAACAACCTAACACACACACACACACACACACACACACACACACACACACACACCCTCTCTTCCCCTTCCTCTTGTGTCCGGCTGGCAGGAAGCGGAAAAACGGATCCTGCTGCACATCCTGTGTTTTCTCAAGCCTGCTGTTGATCTCGCCTTCATTCACTGTTCTCACAATGTCCTTCGGCACAAACGCCTCCATCCATCCACCATCAAAGATTCTGAAGCTTTACAGTCTTACTGTACAAAACAACAGGCCATGACAACAATTCTGTATTGTACAAAACAACAGGCCATCACAACATGCTGTTTTTTGTTTTCAGTGATCTCTGAAAATTAGCTTTTTGCAGTTCTGACATCACAGACAGTAGTATGCAAATGAGCTTCAAACCAATGCATAGCACTTCTGCCTGACGCCGGTATGTGGTGGCAGTGAAGCCAAAGGGGGGGGGGGGGGGGTTGTAATGGCCAGTGCAATTTGATTGACTGTAGATTTAATTTATGATTACTTTGGCTAACCATGGAAAGTTGTATTTATTTATTTATTTATTTATTAATTATGTAAATATCTTTTAACAATGTTCTTTAGAAAGTCTTTTGCTGACAATTTTGTTTAGGCTATAATTTTGTGGCTTCAAATGGTGCAAAGTAGCACAAAAAACCCTATCAAACCTTCATATTTTTGACACATTGAGTGGATTCAATTAAAGAAATGGGAACAGATGTTTTATGATGACAGGCTGCAAATTCTAAAGAAAATACCAGAGGACTTCTAACCATCTACATGGTCTGTGATAATAAAAGGTGACATCAGCAGTCCTGGCCTCTTTTAGAGGAGTGGTGTTTTCGACTGACCCACATTTTCAGAAACAAAATGAGTAAAAGCATGCATCAGGTGTGTCATTAAAATACAGACATAATATAACAAGATGTGCAAAACACAGCAGTGGAAATATTCACTAACCCTACAAACCCTAAACCAAACCCTCATAACAACCTCAAAAAGTGCACTATTTTCTTAACTTTTCCTCCATATAACAGATTTTCAGTTGAGTAAAACCCTAGAATTGCTTGAAAGAAAACTGTCCCTTTAACAGCTGTCTTTAAAATCTAGGCCTAGTGTATAGGACACTTGCCTCTGGACACAGAGGTCATGGGCTGAATCCTACCTTCAGCAAACCATAACTCCTGAACAAGACCCTTAACACCAATTTGCTCCAGGGAGACTGTCCCCTGTAGTTAGGGAATGGATGTCACTTTGGATAAAAGCATCTGCTAAATGCAGTAATTGTAATATAGCACTGCTTTTAAAGATCTGAGATAAACTGCAGTTTTAGTGGATGCACTTTCCCTCTGTACCAGCTCCCAAACAGCCAGCACAGGGGCTGAAGCTAAGTAATAGCATCTATGTGTTCCTGCAGGAGCCCGGCAGGATATTTCTCATTTCATTTTCTGCCCGACTGATAAATGACAGCTACCGGAGGCTGGGCACGTCGCTGATGTACCGAAGATGGGGAGTGAAGCAACAGTTTATCACTGCTGACAAAACCACAGTACTGTTCCCAGTAGCTCTGCAGTGGAACTGAGAGAAAAACGCCTCTCAGTAATTAAACAGCAGCTGGAGCCTGAGAGCCTTTCAGATTTAGTCTGGGCTTCATAATGCCTTTGCGTAACAATGCAGCATTACGAATGGAATACACAAACACAAAATTACTGCTGCATGAACTGTGTTACTATAATTCAGCATACTGTGTTTCGCATATTTGTGCAGTATAATTTGCTAGTACACGAAGGATGAGTTTCCCAGACTCTGATTAAGCCTAGCAATGGACTAAATATGTGCAAAACTGAGCTTAATCTTTACTCACAGAAATAATTAAAATGTACTTAGTCAGTGGTTCCCATTAACTGCCATCAAGCTCTGCTGCCTTACACAATTCTTCCAGCTCCTATACACACAGTTCAAGTCGAATAGAAAAAGGAAAGACAAAGCAGGGCAAAGCAAGTTTATACAGAGAGCCCATTCTTATAAGTTTTCATAAAGCCTTCACGATATACAGTGTAATCAAAATATGTGCTATGATCATGCTTTAGGTTTTTTTTTTTTGCTAGGACAACACTTCACTACCCTATGTGTTTTAATGTACACTGCTAAAAAAGTGTGTTAAAATAGTGTTAAAATAAAGAGGGTAGTGATGTATCAGTGGAAACAGGTGACTGAGGGACAGTAGGAGAGACTTGATTCCCTATTGTTTTTTGTTTGCAAAGTGGTTAAAATAGGTTGAAATGCTGTGCGACAGGTAAAGGCCCCAACACTAGAGCTTGACCGATGTATCGGTTTTGCCGATTAATTGGCACCGATAGTTGATTCTCAGAACAAACGGTTATTGGCAAAAATCCGCGCCGATAGTTTTTCCAGGTTGCGTCAGAGTTGAAGCTAAATACCCAACATGCCATGCACTAGTAGCACAGCCCAGTAAATATATTACACCACAGTTTGAAAGCATGTCTTTAATTTACCTCAATATATATGAATATATTCATATTTACTTTATATAGCACATTTTCATGATTCAGTACTGTTTTTTTCTTTGTTAGTAATAAAGGTTAGTACTATTTTACATGGAGTGTTGTGATTTTATTTAGGTTTTTAAAAAAATCCAGTATCCATTCGGTTAATTAATCGGTTATCGGTAAGTATGGACCAACCTAGCTATCGGTATCGGTAAAATTCAATATCGGTCGACTTCTACCTAACACTAACCTTAACCCTGCCCTTAACTCTAATCCTAACCCTAACAGTCATCAGTTAGCACTGATACTGTGTGGAGGTTGGTCAGTGGGTAGGATACTTGCTTTGGGACCATGAGGTCATGGGTTCAAATCCTACCTTCAGCACCACCACTGGGTCCCTGAGCAAGACCTTTAACCCCAATTTGCTCCAGGTAGACTGTCCCCTGTAGTTAGGGAATGGAAGTCACTTTGGATAAAGGTGTCTGCCAAATGCTGTAAATGTAAATATACTGCCAGTGTTACTCAGTTCACATTAAAACACATATTGTAGTGAAGCATTGTCCTAGCACCAAAAAGCCCTAAATCATGATCGCAGCATGCATTTTGCTTACACTGTATATCGTGACGACTGCAGGAAAAGTCATGGGATTGGGTTGATAAAGAGGTGCTTTACTTGGATAAAGTAAGCGCAAACAAACTTACTTATTGTGTATAACATTTGCACAGTCATTAAAGCATACATTTCACTGCAGGTTGAACTTGTATAACTATGCATGTGACAAATAAAGAAGCTTGAATCTCTTGAATCCTAACTGCTTAAAAAGATAAGTAAGCAGTAAAAGTAATGGTAACATTAATATAGAATAAAAGTAGCATATATTACGCAATATAAAATAACACAAATAAATGGCAAATGTCTTTTGCGCAGTGGAAAACAGGTCAGTTTAAAGTTTCTTTTTAAACCTAGTACCAGTCAGGGCAGATACAGTCTCCATGGGGAATTCATTCCAAGGTAAATTCAGTGTATTGAAGCAGGGAAAACACTAAAATGTGTCAGTTGTGACCTGAGAACGCTGGTTAATATATATATTAGGGCATTAATGACTTCAGAATTTTTCAAGTCGACTAATCCATCAAGATAGTCACAGTCGAGTCGACCAGTCATGATGACGTCACACACACACAGGAACCCGTGTGTCCAACAATTAGCAAATTTTATAAAGTTCTCTGTAACATTAACAGTCAACATGACAATTAAACTGAACAAAACAGAGGCTGATACCTTGACTGTTCTGGTAAATTTAAGTGTAAACAGAAAGTGGGAACAGTTTATGCCGTGGCGCTGCTCAGCTCCTCTGGACCAGACTTCCTGCAGTGCTAGTGTTAGCATGTTAGCTACAGGTGCCGTTTCAGACCTGTGCGGAACACCGGTAGTGTTGCTGTATTTTAACTCCAGTTGCAGGTCTCTGTGCTGTTTGTGTGTCTGGAATGAAGGATCTCAATACTTGTGATGTGTATCTCTGTTCTGTGCTGCCGTCTCTCGTCTTGTTGTGGTCTCGTGTTTACATTCCACTCTACGTGACTGTCCCTTTTACATTTACGGCATTTAGCTTTTATGAAGGGACTATAGTAATTGGTTAAATTAAAGGAGGAAAACAAGGGCATGGCTCCCAGTAATTCAGCGGAATGGAGAGTTGTACGTTTTACACAACTTTGTTTGTACTTGTTGTTTCTATAAAAGTCCATGAAAATTTTTTATTACATGATACCAGCCCATGGCGCTAAAAATGCTGGGGACCTCTGCTCTATCAGACCTTTTTAAATCTGATAAAAAACAGTAGAAATTATAGCTAGTAGAGAAGTTACAGAAGGGGGATTTGTTTCTTGATCAAATCCATTGTAGACCCTTGTTTGTAGTTTCTGGCTCAGAAGCTTCATCTTGACCTAAAATCCACTCCCACACTAAACCACCACAATGTGCACACTATAAACAGACAGACCTGATAGGACCATCTCTCTCTCTTACACACACACACACACAAACACACACACACCCTGTCTTAGTCAACAAGCATACAAGTAAACTAAACGTGCTTTGATCTAGATCTTCACTATAAAACAAGGAAATGAAACACAGAGAGAGAGAGAGAGAGAGAGAGAGAGAGAGAGAGAGAGAGAGAGAGAGAGAGAGAGAGAGAGAGAGAGAGAGAGAGTGACTTTACTGCTCCCATCTCTCACTGAAATAGTATATGGCAGCCTCACTGCTGGAACATGACTTAATGAGACTTGGAGTGGTGCCCAGTTCAGTGGAAGGAGGTCACCACGACCTGCACGGCTTATTCCTGGGGTACCAACCACTTCCATCACCACCAGGAGAACTTCAAAGCCTCCCTATATGCTTTAGATTAAACCTGGAGAGGAACTTTTACCTTAATGTAGCATTCCCAGCCATATCAATGCCCTCGTGTCAAAACCCTGCAAGCTTTTCCTTTTTATGTTGCTTTTTATGATCTATTAGAGGTTTAGACATGTCATTAAAGTATGACTCTTCATTTAAACAGCATTTTAATCCAAAAAGCTTATATTTACATGCAAGTTGTTTCCAAAACATATAGAAAAAGTAGAAATGAATGCATGTGTATAAAATAATAACCAAAACAAACATAAAAACACTCTACAAATTGTGAAAGAAGATGGCTATGTATGAAATTATTTCCAAAACCTACAAATTACTACATAGATAAATAGAATGTTTACAAATAATAAAGCTGATGTTCAGGAATGGTTTGAGGAATATGGCCAAGAACTAAACACACTCAAGGTACATGACAAGGTACAAGATCTCACTCCAATCGAACATCAGTGGGATCTGTGGTAAACTATTCTGATACATGGAGGCTTCATCTCACAGTTCACAGTGTGCACAGGATCTGCTGCTAATGGTAACATCGTGTGTGTATTTTTCTGCTTGGTAAAGTGTGTCTGGTGTCGGGTGGCTCCTCATGAAGCTGCTACAAACAACAAACACAAATCTAAAGTGCTGGGGTGCTGAAACACCAGCTATAATGATGTTCGGACCAATTGAAATGATCCAAAATATCCATATTCATTCATTAACATGTATAATGTTTTACTTATATCTTACAGCACTCTGTAAACCATAGGCAACTTTGCAAACTGTTTAAGCCATTTTCTTCTGCTGTTATCATTACAATAAATGCACACAAGAAAGCAGTATAAACAAGCTTTGTTTGTAAAAATGTTTATGACATTTTGTGAGCCGGTGGGGAAAACACAGTTTTGGTTACAGAAGCGTTCTTGCCTCCGGATTGCCCACTGCCATTGTTTGGATTTGTGAAATTCCATCAGCAGCTCCTGATTTAATTTAATGAAGGATTCATTGAGTAAAACCAGGTTTCTGATGGAAACCAGTCATACAACAAGTAAAACATGGACATACTGTGCAGGAAATCACTGTTTACTATATAATGTTGAGTTAATGTTTTTTAATTGCTTTCGTTTATTTCGTCACATGAATGTGAAAAAATCCTCACTGCTAGTCTAAACACAAGTGTAATTTTGATTGGTTGGTTGTTGTATAAGACAGGACTATATATGTTCAAGTCTGATGTTAGTCAGAGGTTGCTTATCTGGCTAATTGAGGGATTTCAGGCCTCCATGTTTGCCTCCGTCCACATGTTCCCTCTAAAGCCCCTGTGAGACCCAGGTCTGGATCAACAAAATGGACAACAAACAGGCTAATCCTCCTCCCCAACCTTGACTCATCTATCAAAGTCAACCAGGCAGAGAGGAGAGTCGACTAAAGTCTGAAATGGAGCTCTGGCGGCCCCCGCATGTCCTTGGGCTTAGCGAGCCCCCCTTGGGAGTCACTGGGCACTGGGGGCAAGAGACGTGATGAGAGGACATTCAGCGTTTGTCAAGGTAGCACTGCCCTGAGGCACACAGCATTCCAAAGGGCTGCGAAGTGTTCCAAAGAAATGGAACATCCCATGTCAGGTTCTATTCCGCTCCTGATTTTTTTCTCCTCTCAAAGAAACTAACATTTTTTTCTTCTCCTTTTATTTTTGGTCTCAGCAGTTCAAGAGTGTATTACTAAAACAAGTCTTAAACCAGTGTTTGCTACTTTTTCGCTGGGCTGCTCAAACCCCACACCCCACAATTCCTGCATTTTTGTTCTTTATGGGCATTTGCATGGGATGCCATTTTTGAAACCAAAGTAGTGGTTATTATTACATGTTTTTAAATGACAATAACTTTGTTCTAAGTACATAGAGACAAGAAAAAATGCTATTCAACACAGACTGGGTGAATTTACATATAAGGAGATATATTGCTTTATGATGACGATATTATTTGTTCCACTTCTGGCATGGATCCATATCACGTTCCAGAATAAAGTCTAACAGGAGGCAGTTAGCATTACGTTTACTACAAAATCTGAAGAAATGATAGTGACAGATTCCCCTAAAGAAAGTATAACTCGTTTCTTTAATTGAGCAAGCCTCTCATTATGATTGTAAGAGTGGTTCACAGCCACAAGCGTTTCTCCAAGGTTTCTACATAATGTATTTCCTTTCTGGGTTCAAATAGACAGTTATTATCAGCAGTTTGAAACATAACTCTCCTCAAAACTCCCCCAGCGACATCCATAATCCCTAAAAAGACAAAATATTCAGGAAGGCAGTGCTAACCTCTGTGAAAAAGGAATGACATGAATTCTATCCCCTATCTCTGCTTAAAGGTAAAGAATGGATGATCTGTCAGATGGTGCCAAACCTGAAAGTAAAGAGCTTTGAAGAGGTAAGACCATGCATTCTCATCAATGGCTCGGAGCTCGTGCTCACACATCCCCATCGCTTTGTTAATTTTCCTGAGGAAATCCTTCATCAAGTTGTTAATGAAGCTTTCAGCAAATCCAAAAGCTTGTAGGCATCTGATCTCCTTTACTTTACATTCAAAATATTCACTCATTGTGCAAATGTAGTCTTTAAAAACATTCATTAGGGCTGGCAATCATTTTAATTTTATACATTCAGAATCTGTTTTTTATTGATGCCCTATTTTTATTCCATATATTTGCATAACCCTAAATATATTTACTCTGAACCTTCAAAATGTCCTAGCAGCAATTGGAGTAAAATACTAGCTACATTAATTCCATATTAATACAATGGAACATGGCACATTCACCTAAAATAGGTCCTACCAGGAAGCAATGAATGTTCGTCCTGTGAACTATAAGCAGAGCCATATAAAATACAAAAAAACCCAAAACAAACAAAAACCAGGGCACCCGGTAATGTGAATTTTTTTATCGAACCTACCGGTAATTCGGAACCTACTCTCACCTAGAGGCCGGCCGATATATTGGCCGGCCGATATATTGGGCCGATATTTGGCATTTTTTAAATATATCGGCATCGGCCGATATACAAGTGCACTACGCCGATTTACAGACAGGCACCTCTGCGGGCAGC
>JBBMFX010000001.1:22258530-22271686 GCA_037832545.1 Rhabdalestes septentrionalis
AGAGAGAGAGAGAGAGAGAGAGAGAGAGAGAGAGAGAGAGAGAGAGAGAGAGAGAGAGAGAGAGAGAGAGATGACATCATGGCAAAGTTAGGAAGAGGGATGGAGAGGTTCTGTAACGTAACCCTGTAGATAAACACGGGACAGCTGTATTTATGAAAGTAGGAGCTTGCAGTCCTTCCTTGCTTTTTACGAGGGAAAAAAAACATTATCTGCTAGGGCAAAAACCGGAAAGCATTAGTCCCCAATGTCCAGACACCATGGCAGGATGGAAGGCAAAATGGTCCTCACCGCTTCATTACCAGCATTAGTGCATGAGATCCCAGAAACAGTTGCGTGGCCAGCTGTCCCAAACAGAATTAGGGGACAGAAGGTGGCTCCATGGCATCTTTAATGCCATTGTGCACACAGTACTTCAGCACTGACACAGTGAAATCTAGATAATAACTTATTATATATGGAAATGCAACATATAAGGATTAGACTGTATAAGTGCTAAAGGACTGTACGCAGTGACATTAAATGCATGTCCACATGTCACAAATGACACGTTTGTATGTCTTTTCTGGAAGTGGGGGAGGACAACACCTGCCAGGGCTGAAACTAGTGGCTTCTAGTCTTTATTGCTCAACTCAGCGCAGAACTGGCAACACGTATCTAGGCAGGGAAGACCTAAAACCAGTAGTTGTGCCATTCTGAGTGGATACTGGTGAGAAAATCAGAAGTGGAAACGTGATGGAAAAGAGTTTTCCAAGCACTTACATAGCGGCGAAGTTTCTTCTCCGGTGGGGACTTCCTCAGCCAGCCCTGGCAGATGATCTCTCCTCCACTCATCTTCGGCTCCAACTGCTCGTTACGACTCACACAGGCACGAACAGTATCCTCAGACGATGCAGTGCCATTTAGTGAGACCCATCCACTGCCCAGCTCAGTGATGCCCTGCGAAAGGAACCGAGGTCCATTTGCGTTCTAAATTTGCCCTTAAACTCTTTTATCTTCAGAAGAAAAAAACAGACATTTAACGCACGTCTTGGTACAACTTGGCTCGTCTCTGGCACTCAGCCTATACGACGTAATTTTTTAGTCTTTTTTCCACGCCTGTATTCCGGCAAGCCCCGCCTCCTCCGCGTTGGCCAATAGTTCGGCGCTGGCGTTCTAAACCTGAACTCGCAACCAATGGCAGCGCAAAGGGGTGGTGCTTTCCCGAATGCAGGTGTGGAAAACAAGCAAACGCACGGTGGTATTTTCCCCCTTCATACCACGCCCAGTCAGGGATTAAAACGGGGCGTGGTGTTCAAGACTTTTAGAGGCAATTAAATAGTGACGCAATTAAATAATAACTGTGGCTTTAAGACAAGACAGGACTTTATTTATCCCGAAGGAAGTTATTTTGTCATAAAACATAGCTCATTGCAACAGTAAACAATGTACGTGATAGTGGTAGTATTATTAAACATTATGGGGCTGCTTATTTAATGCCAAATTACAGAAACTTTTTTAACGTGTGTAAAGACTGATGTGTGAAATGTGTGAAAAATGTGTGCAACTTGAAAGACAACAGTTGGTTAGAAAAAGCCACCATCTAGTGGCCAACTAGAGTAGTGCATTTGAAAAATCTTCCCTCTGAGCAGTGTGAGCGTGGAATAAATCATTGAAAAGTACCGAATAGATTTTAGTCATTTTTTTGCTGTCAGAAAGCACGAACATTTTTTAATATTTTGAAAAGTTTAAGTCACTTTCCGATCCAACATTTCTTCTGAAATCAAGGGTATATGTTTGTCCCCAACATGCTACTATAATTAATGTTCTGGGAAGGCTTTACAACTTGCAACCATTGCTTTGACGATTGGATTGCACTCGTCCAACAATAGAATGACCAGTGAGCTCAGGTCCTGATCATAGATTGTTAGGTCTGGATTACACACCATGCTGGGTCATCCTAAAGGTGTAGGATAGAGGTAAACTGCTCCAAAGCCCAATGCTGAGGGGCTTTAAACTCCCCTAGTTGGACTTGTTGACTGTTATTGTGATTGTATTTTATTGGCTGAGATTGTCTATAAATTTAATAAAAACTGTGTATAATATAGTGGATGATTTGCATACTGACGTTCTGTTTATAATGTACAATTATGTACAAAAGCAAAAGGGATACATTTACCTGCAAGAATTTACCTCCTGTTTTGCACCTAAATCTAGAACTACAGATTTGATCACACCATCAACAGTGTGCGGAAAAATTGTTCATACTTGAGCTTATCATTTCTCTTTCTGGAAACCAAAGAGCTTCCCTTGAAGTCACTTGTTTTCCATCCCACAAAAAAAAAAAAATTACAAGCCAATTAAAGCTAAAATGAAACAAAAAAAATCATTGTAAAATTCAGTCATGTAAATTCAGTCATTCAGTCAATAGTCAAATTCTATTGGACGGTTTCTCATGATATAAAAGACAACTGCTATCTAATGCTTTAGCAAATGTAAAAACCCAAAAAATTTGGTTTTCTCTACAGTGACAAAATTTAATGTCTGACAAATTTATGTGCATGCAGTGATCTAAACAGAACATCTCTGTTTTAAAAACTATGATCTTAAAAAATTGATACTGAACATTAAATGACCTCTTTCTGACTTTAATACAATTAAAATTACATTTCATTGTTTGTATCAAAGTCCGAAAGAGAACAAATAATTGCATTTTACATACACACATATTCTGGCTGTTTCAATCATGATAGAAGAATTAATTTTATAGAAGGTGTTTATTGGAAGCCCCTAACAAAATGCTTGACTTTTCTCATTAAATAAACAACCACCAAAATCTAAATAAAATCTTAAATAATTTACCTCACCATCTGTCTACATTTTTCAGGAAATATGATCCCCCACTCCACCACTTGGCATCATTAGTCACACTGCTGGAACATACGCAACAGTAATGGAGCCATTCCATCATTTTTATGTAATTTTATTCAAGCTCCTTCATAGAAGGCAGGAGCGTGAAAAGCGGGCAAATGGAATAGTGTCCTTGATGTTTTCGACTCCTAAAACACACTGCAGGTACCTCTCGAAGCCCATCCCGAAGCCACCATGAGGGACAGACCCGAACTCTCTTAGCTGCAAGTACCTGAGGAACAGAGAGACAGAGTGTGTGGAGTATTGTTTCAGGTGGGAAAAACTGAGGTCTGATATGATTCAAATTCATCATGATCCTACCATGAATATGGGTCCTCCAATCCAATCCTAAAGGATCAGAAATGTGTAGAGAATTCATTATTAGAATTAGTGTGTATAATCTGTTTTAAAGAGGCAGTTCATTCCTAGGTGCCAACATGAGAAACAAAGAATTCATTCTTATTAGAAATACCAAACTATATGAAGAACACACCTGTTTTTCTCCATATACTTTGGAGAGCCCTGAGTTTGGGCTAGGCCCCTTAATTCCAGGGCAATCTCAATGTTTCAGCAGGCAAAAGACATTCTGGATAAAGCCATGCGTCCAACTCTGTGGACCCAGTTTGTGGAAGAACCTTTTCTATTCATAAAAACTCCTGACCACTAAATGGCCTGCTCCATAAAAACATGACTGGATGAGTTTAATTGGAAAAAACTTGAGAATCCTATATAGAGTCCTGACCTCAACCCCATCCAGCACCTTTGGGATCAACTGGAATAGTGGGGCCGACACCATATTCCAGTCTATGTATTTGAATGTAAAGTTCTTAAAGTCCCTATGAGTGTCATGATCAGGCATCCCAATACTTTCCTCCATACAGTATCCATGAAATAAAATAAGTACAAACATCAATTACACAGTGAATGCACATTCTGTACTGACATATTTGGCTGTTCATGGAAAAAAAAGACGGAAAAAATGATTTTAATCATTACGACAAATGACTGTCAAATGTTCTTCATACACAAATGTGATTTTATTTACAAAACACTAATTGCTACTTCAGTCATGATTGCTAATGTTAATATTTTTAAGAAATAAGGCATTAACTACGATATACTATAAGCGCCATACTCACAAATATTCAAGCACACCAAGATGCCTCGTTTCACTTTCGGCTGATCTCAGTTATGCTACAAATACAGTACTGTGCAGAAGCCTTGTGCCACCCCTCTTTTTTTCATATTTTGCTTTCATATATTTTTAATATAGTCTTGAGAAACAGTTCTCCAGGCTTCCTGAAGGACTTTTTCAAAGACTCTCATTTTCAGTCCAGTCCCCGTACCTGACCAGTTACCTGGTTTTTTTTCGTTAAGCCACCTAGTGATTTATGGATGAATAATTTAGGCACAACAAAGCCTGAACCAGCAAAAGAACAGGAGTTGATGATTACAGATGATTACAGTTGGTGACCAGTATCCTGGTGGAGCTGAATGTTGAGTGGCTGGACCACATTTATCTGGGCACCTTGTATCTTACAGAAAATGTTTGAATCCCAAAAAGGTGGTACAAGGAAATACATGAAGAAATCACTTTTCCGCAGTACTGTATGTCTTTAAATAAGAAAGCACATGGCTACCCCTTTGCATCTAACTACAATAAGACTATAAGTATATCTCTTACTTTGCTAGGCGATTCTTTAGCAGCTCCAGTCTTTCTTCTCTAAGAGAGCCGCCACACAGCTCCCCCACACCGGGCACCAAGAGGTCTACGGCAGCTGCCTGAAATCAGAAATAGCAGCTTGAATAAAACCTGTGAGTATCTCTGGAAATCAGTCAGAACACGGCTATAATTTCCAAAGAGAAATTGTAACTAAATAAGTCTGTCCATTGTCAAGTATGCTGTATACACACCAATAAGCCAAACTGTTACACTTGTCCTCAGTAGGCTGTCCAAACAGCCCTGATGCACCAAGGAATGGACTAAAAAGTCCCTAGGGGAGCACTTTGGCACCTGGCTCATACTTCTGGTTCCAGCACATCCAACAGATGGTCAACTGGATTGAGATCTGGGGAATTCGGAAGACAGGGAATCACCTGGAACTCTTTGCCATATTCTTTAAACCAGAAGTCCCCAACAAGCCAAGGAAAAGTACTGGTCCGTGGATAATTTGATGCCGAGCTGCACTAGAGGATTATAAATTTTTTACAGTTATTTTTATTTTATCGCCATTCCTCTTACATTACATTTAGATTGTTTAAAAATGCCTTTACTGAATAAGTAAAAACCTAATTGTCCATGTAATAGCATTTATAGAATTATATGTATTAAACAAAATACAGATTATGCACTTTATCATGTTTTGTTATGCACATTCCTGGTCCGTGGTAAAAAAGTCTTGCATGAAATAGGTCTGTGAAAAAAAAAGTTTGGAAACCACGTAGTGTGGCAGGAAGCATGATCCTGCTAAATAAAGACGCTTTCATTAGAAGACACTGTTGTCATGAAGGAATCTACTTGGTCTGCATCAATATTTGGGTAATTCAGTTGAATATCAGGACCCAGTGTTTCCCAGCAGGACAAGGCCAGGAGCATCAAACTGCCTCCACCAGCTGTTTTCCTTCCCCAGAGCATTCTGGAGAAAAATTGTAATATATACCCAGCCATCCACCACTCATCAGACCAGGCTGCCTTCTACTTGCTCTATAGTCCAGCTCCAGCTATCAGCACTCACCAGACCAAGGGTCACAGTTCGGCCTCTCAGACATATATTGAAGACATACATCAAGACTTTTCTCTGATTTGGAAACAAACAAATGTCCCCCGACTGTCTAACCATCTTCAAAAACTGAAGACCCTCCTCTTCACTGAGTACTTAGAACAAATGCATGTTCATGTCATAAACTAACTATCACAAACTTTACATAGAAAACTCTCATCTTCGGAAGAATCTTAGTCTCCTAGCAGCTCTTAACCTGAAATCTAGGCATTTTAGTATGAGGAGAGTGTTTTCCCATGGACTTCAAAGCACAGATATAATCAAATGAGCTCTGTAATCAGAGCTGTAGTTTCTCAATGCGTTTTTTTTTGCCAGGTTCTCAATCACTGGCTACATGAAAATTCTACCACAGCTTCTTCTGTACAAGTAAAGTTATATTAAACTCTATAGCCATCCTTACAGTGTGCTGAGGCTGGTCCAGGTTGTCTCTGGCGTAAAAGGGCTTCAGCAGATATGGATAATCAGTCACAAAAACTGGAACATCTCCACAGTGTCTGACTAGAAACTTCTCATGTTCAGTCTGGAGATCACAGCCCCACTATTAGAGAGTGACAGAGAATAGGTTTGAGAGAAAGAGAAGGAAAATATAAAAACAGAGAGAGAGAAAGAGTGACAGAGAGAGAGAGAAGAAAAGAGAGAGCACGAGAGAGAGAGGGGCAAAAAGAAAGAGTGTTCGAGGAAAACAGACAGAGGGATATGGAAAGAGAGAGAAAGAAAAAGAGAGATGGAGAGAGAGAAAATCAGATGTCATGTCAGTAGCACTAGGGGTAAGTTTTTCACTAAAGAGTTTCGTTTGTTTTCTTGTTCATTTACTTGCCTCTGTTTTGAAGACAAATTGCTGTGAACTGCGGTTTAGAATGTTAATGGCCTCTGTGTAAGAAATGCTAGAGAACACAAAGCAATTGTCCAAGATGAACAAACAAATAACATTCATAAAACTGTATAAGAAGAGTTATTGACAATTGTCAACAGTACTGACATTTCCTACATTCCACTGGGCAATAAAACAGCTGTAACCCAGTTTGATCAAATTTGAAAATTATTTTAAAGGACATTTTTACTAGCTGACGCAAGTTTCAGTATTTCACATGGGCAAAAAAACTGGGGTCACATTTATCAGCAGTGCTTACAATGTACCCTGAACACAAGTTTCTATCTATAGAACCTCATAAATCAGTTTTATCTCATATGCGGTATATTTAGAAGAGCGATGCGATGAAACCCCAGGTGAAAAGTGAAATCACATAAACACGCATCTGAATCACGCAGACCAACCAACCTTATCTTCAGTCAAGTTGGCTGGGAGTGAGTGTTTGCAACAATGCATTTTAGTACTGAAATCCACTTCATTTCCAATTGTTGATTTCAGAAATACAATGTAAAAGAGTCAAATAATTTACTACAGGCAAAAATACTAATTCTACATGTACAACAAAATAACATTTGGACTGAAATTTGTATTTATAAGTATATTATACAATTACATTTGCACCAATCTTGTTTATACTAATAATATTTAGTTGTATATTTATTATTCTACATTTTTATTACTTCTAGCCTTCAATCTTCTCTTTTACTTACATTGGAAAACTATAATTATTGCACAATTTCACAGATGTTTCAAGGGCTCATTTCAATACATTCTTGTATATCAAGACAATTAAAAAATGAAAAATACAATGTCTTGAATCTTGTACAAGCTCAAAGAAGAATCTCTACCCATGCCAAGTTTATTTAATGTCTGAAATAGTTCAAACTAGCATACATACTGTTTGAACATGCAGCACTTCTGTAATTTCAATAATCATGAATATTTAAAATTTGGAATAATAGTCTTAGCTAGTATGAATACAGTTTTAACTTGCATCACTTCTGTTTCTAAAAGTAAAAATAATAAATACAATGAATTTGAAAGACATACAAATGCTTACATAATCACAATCCAATTATTAGTAGTATATTTTTTAACTGAATTTCAACATGTAAAAAATTATTTAGAAAAAGTCCAAATAAAAAATGCAGCCTTACATCAATGTGTAATAAGTAAACGTTTCTTTCGGTTTTTTATATGCTTTATCAGCTACAGGAAACTTTAAAGGGTCACTGTTTCACCCTTCCTTGCTATTTGGAGGCATTTCCTTATGTAAAATAGTCTCTCAATGCACAGAGCAGGGCAGGGCCAGATTTATCACAGTGACTATAGTGCCAGTGTCCATATGATAAATACCAGTTTTATAGCAGGCACTGGTGGCTCTTATGCGAAAACCTAGAAAATGTTCTCTATACACTTTGAGTAATGAGACTCCTTAGGTTGACAATTTAAGAGAAAAAAAAATGACAGGTTAAATACACCTGCATGGGATTAGGCATTCAAATCTCTATATGGCATTTATATGACTCATATCTTAAAAGTTATATATAGTTTCAGAATCAACAAACACTCGAATCAGACTCAAATAATAAGGGATAAAAACATACATACACATGAAAGCTTCTTTTCAGCATAAGGTCCACTTTCTCCTGTCAATAGAACATGGTTAATAGAGTTGTACAGCTAATGAACATGAAATAAATAAGCAAAATTTAAACAGAAGTAACAAAACACAAGATTCAGTCACAGTGCAGGTTTAAGCAAAAAACTGTAATACAAAACACTGAACCGTCATACACATAGAAAGTAATGCCAAATCACATTCATAAATGAATGAATGAATAAAACAAAAACATAAAAACCTCTGGGGGTTTTTTTATTACATAAAACCTGTTTTGAAAACCAGAAGATGCAGAGAGAGGCTCCCTACCTACCCTGTGACCCGGAGAGATGTATCTGTGAAATAAGTCCACATCCTCGCCACAATGATTAAGCAGATGCTCTGTGCTGGCCTTGAACAGATCCTCCATGACCTAAGAATCGCAACAGTATATTTAGCCTGGGTAATGGCAAACACACACCAGACACAGGAGTGAATTTGCTTTCATCTGCAATTGCAGGAAACATCCATGGGAATAAAACAGAAACAGATGGTAGGAATATTATTCACATGACTAATAGTAAAGCATCCCCCCCCCCCAACCCAATAAAAATAATGGATGAAAGGAAGTAAAGGCCAGTTAGCATTATGTAAATGAGATGCTAACCAGTCTGCAGCAGCTTTTACTGCATTTCGTTTGGCCCAGTTCGCCTTTTTAGGATTTGCATTTCATTTTCGGGATGATAAAGTTCACAGCAAATTCCTGTAAAGATGACGTTTATTCAGTAGGTCAGTAAGGCTCTGTGACTGGCCTTCATAAGATCCTCCAGGGACTCGGTGAAGGAGATTTCTGCCTCCACCATATAAAACTCAGCCAGGTGCCGCCTGCTCTGGGAATTCTCCGCTCGGAATGTTGGGCCAAACGTGTAGACAGACGAAAAAGCTCTTCAGCATTCAACATAGAGAATAAAACAAAAACAGTATTAAAACTTTGGAATCGCTGCTCTTCAGGTTTGTTAATAATCACAGCTCAGCACGAATTTACACAAAAATGAAAGGTACGAATCAAGCTCTACTTTAAGATCTACTTTAGCCCAAATATTTTTTTTGTCTTGATCAGTAATGGGTAATATTCTGTCTTTTTTTTTTTTACCCTGAGAGGATTATAACATCAATTCTTTACCAATTCTCAACTCAATTATCAACTCATGTCAAGTATAAAGTCATCCAAACCACAGTGCCGCATTGCTGATAAAAATGAACAGGCACGTCTAAAATGGAAATAAGTATTAAGATTAAAAAAACAAGATTTGCTGACAGTGCAGCACAATTAAATAAAAATATTAAAATGCAAAACAATACAAATATGCAAATAATATTAAATATAAAATTAACAGGCCAGCAAAATAAAAAACAAAACAAATAACTGGTCACAAACCCAGTGGTGATTTAACAATGTCAGTCCAACCTAGGTACAAATTTTGTGGTTTTGTAAAGGAAATCAGGGCAAGATTTGGATTTTTACCTGGAATGTCCCTGAAAACGCTTCAGTATCTAAATTTTACAAAAAACTTTTCAGATGTCAAAAATCTGATTCCATCTAGACGTGCACATGCATGTACTTTGTGCAAATTTCCATATCAAGACTTATTTAGCTATGTAGCTAAAGATTTATTTAGCTTTTTGTAAAAAACAAAAAAGTAATATAAGCAATAAAATCACTTTTTTTGACACTTCTGTTGACAATCTAAATCAATACACTTTAAATACAATCTAAAGCTAATGATTTGACTGACAGATCCAATCCTAAGCCAAACTCAGAAGTGTGATAGGACTTACCCTGCCATTACTTCCAGGTGCAGCTGGCCTGAGACCGTTAGGTAGGAGGGGACGGAGAAAAAATGTGGGTTTTCTTTCTCCGTATCGTGCTCACTTCCTGCAGGCTTCCAAGAGAACATGTTCTTTCAGTTAGATTGAAAATACCAAGGCTGTAAATAACACTAAGCAATATGTGGCATCAGAAAACTTTTAGTAAAGACGACTGCGTGTTGTCCAAACAGTAGCTTCTCTAAATCATTTGTTGAAATAAATTAGACCCTTTGTCAAAAAGGACAAATTCACTGTCATGCTGGACAGATGGAGCCAAAGAACAAACCATCCATGAATTCCTACAGATGCTCATGAAAAATCATGTCTCAATAACTTTTCTGAGCATATTAAGCATCTTGTCTGTTCTTAAAGAGCAATGACAAAGAAGGTGCAGTGCACTGTGTGACAGGGATGCAAGTCCACTCTCTGTGTCATAAGTCTCAAGTCCCTAAATGCAAGTCAGAGCTGAACACTTAAGAGAAAACTTTTTGCTTATTAGTTGCACAGGTTAGGTTCAACCAGCCTGACAAAGTTAATGTAGTCCGCACTCAATAAATACAGTGCTTAAAATAAACGGATAAAAAGAATGTGTTAAAATTGCTGGTTAGTCCGTATTACTGTAGGAGGTACACGATACACGATACAATAAACCCACGATTCGGTTCGTTTCACGATTTTTGACTCGTGATTCGGTTCATATCACAATTCATTTGCGGTGGAGGAGAGGAAAAGTGGCCATATTGTTTGGAGACACCTAATCTTTACCACAAAATTTTAAACCAATATTCACTTAAATACCGCTTCCTTTCCATTCAAACTGAGAGTCGAGGAGTCGAGTTGGAGGAGTCGACTCGTCTCTCTCGGTTCATCGCTCCGTTCAAACAAAAGAAACGCTCCGCCCAGCTGCCCGGAGCCACAAAACTCGCTCAAAACCAGCGGCGGAGAAAGAATTTTTTTTACATGAGATGGCCAGGGTGTGGCCAATGCTATTTCAGGGGGGGCACACACACACGCGCACTGTACTCAAAGGTGAAATAATAACTTAGCGCGCGGCTCTCGATCGTCTGAGAGGTGGACCACCGGAGACCGGGACCCTTGATGTCACCGGGACCACCGGAGCGGCGCTCCAGCCAAATTCAGATTCAGGTTTTATTTGTCGCATACAGTGTCATACATGGTACAAGATGTCATGAAATGCTTACAGCAGCCCAGCCTTAAAAAACTGTAAAGAAAAAGAATAGAAACAGTCTGAAAGCCAACAGCATCAGGAACCGCCGGTAGCAAATACAATTTTGGGGTGGCACCCGGGGTGGTCAATCGGATGTCAGGGGTGTCCAGTGACACCCCGGACACACCTCTGGCTACGCCACTACTCAAAACAAAATAAAAACACTTACACAGAGACTCCAGCAGTTTTATCACATCCCAGCCAGTTTATAGACACTTTTAAGCCCAGTGTCATAATTAAATGTACTCACAGCGAATCAATTCAGCAAACAAAGGGTCTGTCCGTGCTCTGTATGTTTGTAAACTGGTGGGCGGGCTCTGTGAAACCCTTAGACCCTCAGCTATTGGCTAAAGAAAGTAAATTAATGTGACAATCCTCCTATTACCGCGAAAAACGTATGTTTCTGGGCAGGAATTGTATATGGGAAAGAGTTGGAAGGGGTGTGTCTGTGTCGCAATTCACACTCCTCATACCGTGACGCGGGTTCGTGGATTAAGTATTAGCCTGCCTGACCATTACACCTTCAGGGACCTTTCTGTGGGAATTTCTGCTCATTTCATCTGCAGTGCATTTATACTCTCAGGCATTATTATTGTACGAAAAGGTCTGGTATCATTCCAGTTCATCCCAAAGGTGTTGGATGGGGTTAAGATCAGAGCTCTGTGTGGGCCCACAAAGATCTTCCACATCCAACTCATCCAGTCATGTCTTTATTGCCTTGCTTTGTGCCCTGGGAAACAGTCATGCTGGAATAAAAAAAGGTTCTTCTGTCCACAAGGCTGGAAGCATGGCGTTGTCCAAAATGTCCTGGCATGCTGAAGCATTAAGATTGCCTTTCCTGGAAATAAAGAGCTACCTGAATTAAATAATTAAGTGGTGTGTCCCAATACTTTTGTCCATACAGTGTATCTTGTAAGTGTCCACCTTGCTGTGTACCTACTTGCTAGTTAGCTTAGCCTATTGATTAGATATTGCATTAAAATCCTGCTGCCAATGTTCTAGCCAAATCCAAAAGAGTGCAAGATCTGGTTCCTAGTTCAGAACAGTCTGGATCATTTAAATACATCTCCGATATAACTGATGCATTTAATTCTGGTGAGTCTCTCAGATCAGCAGGAGCTGCTCAGCTAGTTGGTAAAATAGCTGAAACTAAACACGGTAAAATGGTGTTTATCCACTATGCTGCCTGAAAACTGCAGCATTTAATACCTGCATTTCCATTACTCATTTTTCATGTATTCTATTTGTATTATTCTTTTTTGTACTTCCTGGTCTTTTCATGTTTACTGATTCATTACTACTTTTTATTACAATCCTTTAAAGCACCTTTGTCTACCAAAACGGGCTGTATAAATAAACTTTACTTGATTTCACCTGGTCTGAGTACTTTGGCTGTGAATTGCTGGGCAAGTCCTGCATGTATTATATTCCACTCCATTTTCCAGTCAATTGTGATTGAGTGGTGAGTTTAGCACCTCATATACCATAGCACTTAATTCTAGTGATGCTCCGATCGATCGGCGGACGATCGGTACCGGCCGATAATCAGAATTTAGGACTCGTTCGGGACTCGTTAAACTCTGCGATCACAATTGATGACGTCAATGCGGGAGGACTAGGGACGGGTACCGAAATTCATCGCCTAATTATAAAAGACAGCAGTCTAGATAAACTCCGGCACACACAAACACACCTCTCTCGTGCATGCACACATACACAACACGCGCAAGGAGACACACACCACGAGAGAACACTCTCGCGCACGCACACACACACGCACAACACGATAGAACTCTCGCGCACGCACACACACCGAGAGAACTCTCTCGCGCACGCAGACCAACACCCCGAGAAAACTCTCTCACGTACGCAGACCCACACCACGAGAAAACTCTCTCGCGCACGCAGACCCACACCGCGAG
>JBBMFX010000001.1:22284861-22296203 GCA_037832545.1 Rhabdalestes septentrionalis
AGGAGGAAGTTGACCAAATAAGGTTAACCAACAAAAATGAAGACGGGAGTGCCCTCTAGTGGCACCCACCGTTACACCTAATATATGTATATATATATATTTATTATTTTTTTTCCCCAGCATGTCCACTTTAGAGGACAACAGGACGATTTACATGTGAAAAAAGAACTGAATTTATAAAAAAGTGATAGTAACCCAAGCACACATTCAATTTGATCAAAACAACACAATTCTGTATCACTCGTCCGTTGATTGTTGCTTGTAAAGACAACAAAACCTGTATTTTAATTTTTACAATGAATAATAAGTCCTAGAACATCCTCTGGACAGGTGAGATAGTCTTGGAGGCATGTCACATTACTTGAAAGTCCAGGATGTCCTCTACAGAACTACAGTGACTCCAAATATTTAGGGAGGATACAGGTGAAAAATGTCCATTATAAAGGATGTAAATGAATTGTGCGGGTCCCAGGATATGTTACAATTAATTTCCGTTTTTTCTAGAATAATGCTTCCTAATCCAGACACACTTGAAATAGTCCTGCCTATTAAACATCAGTGGAATTCAGATAGAAAGCTGGGCTCTCTAATGCATTTTCATCCATATAAAACCCAACTTAATGGAAACTGATAGCAGACTACCCCTCCGAACGGAATATGAAAATGCTAACTGTATTAATAGTGTCATGCTTTAATCGGACTGAAGAGCTGAACTTTAGAAATATCCAGCGTTCGAGCCGGGCCGCTGCAGTAAGTAGGCCACATCATTGAGGCGCACCCGAAATGTAAAACGTAGTGATGTATGCCACGTATAATCCCCGGGCTTTGATGTAATGTGCTCTTGATCTTAAATCAGGAAAGCCACCAAGAAAACCATATCCCTGAAAGGAGATGTCAAAAATAATTAATGGCAATATTAATTCATGCAGAAAATACTTTATGTTTTATATATTTTCCATTTGGCCCGCTGCCAGGCTCTCCATGGCAGCGCGAGCTTATGAAAAATGCATGTGACTTGTTTTAACCCTGACAACTGAACATCTCTAGAGAGGACAAATATGACCTTTATTGGTTGTTCTGTGTCCCCCAGGGGCCTCCCACCCCAGTGTATCCTACAATGAAGAACACCGTCTTTCCCAGATCCCCTGAACCCCAAGCTGAGCTGGAAATCTATTCAATTTAGGGCTCTAAAATTCAGTTTGAAATTCAGTTTACAGAATTACCTCCATTCAGGCCAATCCATATTAGTAGGTATCAACAAAAATGATACTTTTCTACTTTTTAGAAGTCTTAATGGAGTTCTAATTTCTGTCTGATGTTCTAGTATTAGTTTGCACTGCTGGGTTTATTTTGTTATGCAGACCAGTGCACTCACACATTTCTGCTATTGGTGAAAAATGACTAATTAGCTGAGTCCAAATCAGATAAATGGAGGCTATGTTCTCATCTGGTTCCTGGAAATACAGTGGCATTCTTGGAAAACCTTGATCTCATGAAGACAGGCAGTCAGTAGCTTCAGCTCTATTCAAGAATGACCTGATTCAATGATGCTATAATGATAGCTTTGCTTTGGAGCGGTTTACAAATTACAGCCGAGCCGTTGCTCTGTTGTGTCCATAATTTACCTTTTTAACTGTAAATACATAAAGACCTGTATTGAGGACCCATTTCTTTGAGTTGTTTATCTGCACTGATGGTTGCTGGACAGCTCATCTGGGCATGAGAAATGAGAAGAGAGTGTTTTTTCTGAAAACTGTTGATCAGTTTCAAATGAAAATAATATATAATTTAATTAGATCAAATGAATATCAAACTAAAAATGAAATTCTACAAAATGAAAAAAGAAATACTAAGTATATTCTGAGGTGCTTATAACCGTAAACTCCGGCCTATAAGCCGCTATTTTTTCCCAAATATTCTCACATTTTGAAGCCTGCGACTAATAATATGTTTTTTCCATGACACCAAAAACATTTTGCCTCGGACCAGACCCAGCGGCAGACAAGGATTTGCGAATGGACCTTTGGGGAGGCACACATTTTATAGGCTCGTTTCGGGTTTATATATTTTATGCAGTTTTTAGGCATCTCAAAACCCCCAGACCAATCGCGGAGGCTCGTATTCCCAGGGCGGGGCCGAGTGAGTCTGAGGGCGGGCACGGCCCCCTAAGGCCCGCCCATGATGAAGATAAGGTAGATGAAAAAGGCGAATAATGACTTTCCCTATCACAATATATCTACAAGTGATATAAAACTAGGAACTACAAATAAACTAAATTTAAGTAAGACAAAGAACAGATAAAAAGGTACTAATGCTAGCTACATCTCTGTACAATAAACAAAGACAGGACAAGAGACAATACAAAGTGATCATGTGCAGTTAAAATAAAGTTAGATATTGTGTAAGTTACTAGTAAAAACAATCAGTGGTTTGGATTTGTACTCTTATAATATGAACTTTGTTTGAGATAAAGATGTCAGTGAAGTTGACAGCTTTAGTGAAATATGACTTTTTTGCCCCACCCGGTTGTGTGGTTATACACACGGCCGCTTCCAAGTGACAGGGGCACGTGGCTATTGTCCTGTTGTTGCTCTGCGGTGTCTTGGCAGCAGATGTACCCTCAGGGACAATTGCTCTAATAAAAGCATTAGCCATGCTGTCAATATGAATGCATGCGTGAAGACAGTCTGGGTGGTGAGTGTCAGCCTGCGCCGCTCTTCCCCACTGATGGCCTCGCTAACATTTCTCGAGGCTCTACCATTGTTCGCACCTGTCGCGAGGAATGCAGTGGGGCGTCTCAAAGGCGCAGCTGCGACCCTCAGCACGTCCGGCCCGTCCAGCCACCCAGATCACCTCCATCTTCTGGAAATTAGCATCTGTCCTTGCTTCCACGTGCCTCTCGCATGTTAAAGAATCCTTATCCGCTTTCTGCCAGCATTCAGTAGTTGATCTGTGATGAATAGCCAGCGGCAGGGTAAACAGGGAGGTTTAGTTTTACGGCGCATGTGCCTCTAAAGCTTATCAGCACCAGCCAATAATATTTACACCCACAGCCTGTCTTGGAATCTTGCAATGATTTGAGCATCCAAGCCAGTTAAAAAACAATTTCAGCACTGATTCAGTGATTAGCGCAATGCTAGCAGCAGAAAGCATCCCTTGGAGATGTAGCATTCAGTGCATAGCCTTGCTTACAGAGTGTAGGCAGTACATGGAGAGAGAGGGTAGTACAATGAGTCAGAAGACTAGATGTGCGGATGCATTATTTGCTGTCTTTCTCAGGTGCTAAAATGTAGCCCTTTGCTACATTACAACATTTGACCTCATTGTGACATCTAGAAAAGGTTTACAGATTTAAAACCTGTTTCGATGAATAGTGTATGCTATTAGAATGTAATATTAGAAAATAGACCAATAATAGTTAACAGTGATTTTTTTTGTCTATGTGTTTGCCAAGTCAATCCCAGACCTCGCTCCATGGAAGCCTAGTATTTTATTGTAGTTCTCATCAAGCACCTCAAATGCCTGGCTCAGCTCAATCAGTACATAAGAAAATCAGGAGCTGCTGTTGGAGTTTTACAAATACATGCAAATTCCAGGGGTATCAATGTGAAATCTGGAACTGAATCCATGTTCTTCTAACAAAACCTCAAATACAACAAAAAAACAATACAAATCTTGAAATGATTCAATGCTTTCTTGTTTACTCTTATGTTGACTTGTGTATTTGCTGGCACAAAGTCCCTCACTTCTCAGATAAATGCCATCCAACAGTTTGCACAAGAGCACATTTGCACAGTGTATGTCTTTCCAGACACTCCCCCATGCACTGAAACACGTAAAGAGAGTCTTAAGGGTCTTGCTCCACACTACTGGATCTGCCACATTTTCTGCCACATTTATTTCTCATAACTGAGAAGAGTGATTAAAGCATGTTGAGAATTTTCACTGCATATAAAGGACAATGTTTTTGTGGCAAATACAGCCAAATATCATGTATGAAATAATCCCCAAATATCTATCAAAGTCCCATCAGAGTCCTCAGCATTGTCTGAGCTGAAGCTATTGTTTGTGCAGCTTCAAATTGAGTGGCGGGCCTCGAATCAGGATGTCACTTTGAGAGTGGGCAGGCGGAACAAGTGTTTGATTGCAAGTGATTTCTATGTTTACAGACAGAAACCACTGTCAGATAGAAACTACTGGTTGTACTGTGTCCCCAAGGGGCCTCCCACCCCAGTGTATCCTGCAGTGAGGAACACCGGCTTTCCGGGATCCCCTGAACCCCAAGCTCAGCTGGAAAGCACTGCAGTTTAGGGCTCTAAAATTCAGCTTAAAATTCAGGTTACAAAATTCATGTGTGAATTACCAATCTTCAGGCCAATCGATATTAGTATGCATTGACAAAAAATGATACTTTTCTACTTTTCTACTCTTCTAGTATTAGTTTGCACTGCTGTGTTTGTTTTGTTACGCAGCAGAATCAGGCCGACCATAGGCCTGTGCAGCCCACTCACACTTTTCTGATATTGGTGAAAAGTGACAAATTACCTGAGGCCAAATCAGATAAATGGAGGCTATGTTCTCATCTGGTTCCTGGAAATGGAGTGGCACATAAGGAAAACCTTGATCTCATGAAGACAGGCAGTCAGTAGCTTCAGCTCAGATCTATTCTAAAATGACCTGATTCAATGATGCTATAATGATAGCTTTGCTTTGGAGCGGATTAAAAAATTACAGCTGAGCCGTAGCTCTGTTGGGTCCATAATTTACCTTTTTACCTGTAAATACATAAAGACCTGAATTGAGGACCCATATCTTTAAGTTGTTTATCTGCACTGATGGTTGCTGGTAGGACTGGGTTTTGTTGCCGATTTCCTGAATAGATCCGATTCTGATTCACAAGGTCATGATCCGATTCGATTCTCGATCCGATTCAATTCGATTCGATATCGATATCGATTTCTTTGTGTTCATACTAGTTTGGCTTGGTTATAAATGGACCTGAGTGGAGGATAACCCTATGTTGACAGAGTGTACTGCAATATTACCTGTGGACAGTACACTTTTCCAATAAGTGTTTATTTTATAATTCATACAATCCAACAGTATATTGTCTATTTAAATTACAACAATTGCTGCACATGAAGAACATGAATAACTAACAGGAACAGTGTGTGTATATGTGTGTATGAGGAACAGAGAGAGAGGGAGAGTCACTAATTAAAAGAATTTAAGAAGAAAATAACTTCCAGGGTTTATTTTATTTCTTACATTAAAAACAATGACAGAGTTAATAGCCCTGTTTTGAAAATGCCTATTTGACAATGAAATGATAACTACAAAAATGGCTGAACAACTGTAACCATGAAATAGTTTGAATAAAAATAAAAAAACAACAATGACCACAACAGGTTAAAACTATCAACACTAGCTCAGCAACCATGGCAACTACAGTCTAGGAAATTCTGCTTGACTGATAAGACGCTTACTCTTCAGGTATTTTCTGTAGAAAAAGTGAAAGTGATCTACATGAACACACCACTGTATACTGTGTGAACAGCGCGAAATTCCTCCTCTGCATTTAAACCTGTTCACGAGTGAAGCAGCAGCCCGTCACTCGGTGCCCGGAAAGCAGCGTGTGAGGACGGTACCGCGCTCAGTACCTCAGAGGTTGCTGTCAGTCTTGGAGATCGAGCCTACACTCTCTGACTGCAGGGCGAGTGGTCTAACCACCGAGCCACTATCCGCCCGGCTGATCTACGTGAGTGGAGTGAGTGTTTTATAGCTTTCCTTGCGTGGTCACAAACAGTAGTGGTGACAGGAAAAGATCGATCCGCCAATTTTGGAATCGTAATTTTTGAACGAGAATCGATATTGATCGGTGAATCGATTTCCTAGTTGAGTCCTAGTTTCTGAGAAATGAGAAGGGAGTGTTTTTTTGTGTGCAAAAACTGTCGCTCAGTTTTCAAATGAAAGTAACTCATAATTTAATTAGATCAATTAAATGTCAAATTAAAAATGAAATACTCCAAAAGGAAAGTATATTTTGAGGTGCCAGCTACAGCTTCTAATTGAACTGAAAGAACTGTTTGCCCAATGCTACATGAAGCTCCTTTAGTCTTGAAACAGTTGCTATGAAAGTAAGCATTTGTGTGGGGCGCTTGAACAGGTCAAATCTGTTGGCAAAACTAATATTTAAGAAATAATAAGAGTTTTGGGTGTTGTAGTAAATGCATCATCATGCAAATGCATCATCATGCATGAAATAATCACAGAATATCCATCAAAGTCCCATCAGAGTCCTCAGCATAGTCTGAGCTGAAGCTATTGTTTGTGTTTCTTCAATCTGAGAGGCGGGCCCCGAATCAGGATGTCACTTTGAGAGTGGGCAGGCAGACCAAGTGTTTGATTACGAGCGATTTCTCTGTTTACGGACAGAATCCACTGTCAGCCCTCCCCCAGTGAACGAATGACTGTATAAGACATTAGGCACAGCAGGCACTTGTCCCTTGCTGATTTTAATAACGCAAACTTTTTGTCAGTGTTTTCTCAATACAATTCTCAAAGCTCAAATCACTAGTCAAGTGGGAACAGATGGAGGCGGGAAAGGAAGGCAACCTCAAGTTCGTCTGTAACCCCAGGAGGAGGCCCGACTTCAAACACTGCACTTCTTACAGGTGGCAGCTTACCAGAATGTTGACTAAAGGTGATTTTTCTTTTTTTTACCTTAAAGAGCCCATTTTCTAAATGTTCTATCTAGTTTCTATCAAAGCCCACTTAGAACTCTTGTGTTGTTTTATGTATCAAAAGCAGCACAAACATTTTCTTCTCTTGACTAGGTGCAACTGCATTCAATTGAAATTCAATCAGCTCCACTTATGATATAGATGCAATGAAATTTACAGTCACAGATTTCTGTTTCTCTACGTTGTTTGCTAGCACCTTTCTCGTGTTTAGCAATGGCTGGGACCCCCAAAGGAGCACCAGCGAGAAGGCATTGATTGAGTGGCTCAGCACAGGAGTTACACAGACAGGTGAGTGTGTGTGCTGGAGGTTTTAAACATAACTGTCACTGCTGGACAAGGAATCAACCAAATAAAACCATATAAACCATCAGTATCTTTTAGCCAAAAATTGACCACTGATCTAGTACTAAGGGATGAATAACAAATTGGCATCAGATTAACTTTCCATAAATGTACATCTGTAAGATGAACAAGTAGAGAGTAAATGCTTAAAACCTCAAGCAACACGGCACATGTGGTCCACTCTGGGCACACACACACACACACACACACACACACACACACACACACACACACACACACACACACACACTGATGTCATTACTAGTTCAGTGTCTCTGTAATGCTGTAAATGATCCACCAGTCAAAATACAAAGCAAAATATTAAATACAAACTGGACCTGGTAAAATGGACAATAAATGTAGATACAAGGTGGATATACCTAATCGAGTGGTTTCTTTACTTCATAAAAATACAGAAAATTGAAAAAGAAATAATAATGTGGAATTCTTCCACTACTTCCTAAATGCCTTGCACACATATACTAGTTAAAGAGTACACAATATTCTGCAAATTATAAAGGGCAGATGCCACTGACTACCTCTCCAAAACTTTGAAATTACTGTTCCTCTACCTGGATATTTTAATCATGCAAAACTTCAGTTAATTGTAAATTGTAACAATTGGGTGCCAGACTCACGAAATGTCAAAACTTCCATTAAAGTGATTGGGCTGTGGCTCCTATTTGGTAGAAAATGGACTTCAAATTGAATAAGGCAGGCCAGCTTTCTCCACACCAGTCTTTGTTGGCGAGGTCGTATACACGTTAAAATGAGCTTGACCTCGGCATGCAGAAAAGAAACAGGTCATTCGGAGCACCTGCATTCTGTTAGCTGCGTTAGTGCAACTGGGAGAAGAACTGCCGTCGCCTATGTGGAACCATTTTATGAATGTAAAAGATGGCACACACACACACACACACACTTCTACACTCCTCACCCAAATACACATATTCCTGCAAACCCTCCACCCCTGCACCTTCCCACATCCCAATACACACACACACCAACACCCCAGCACATACACGTGCACAAACACCCCTTAACCACTCCCACACACTCCAACACACACACACACAGGCACACTTCCTTTCACCCCAGCACCCCACACCCCCCAGCACACACACACACAAACAACCCTGCATCCCACAACACACACCCACACACACTCAGGGTAGACGCAGCCTAGCTTCAAAGATTCCTCCTGTAGGGAAGCTCCATCTGAACAGTGGCTGTGAGCTGAAAGCCAGCAGCATCACAGCAGTAAATGACGGCTGAGTTTACTGACCCAGCAACACCTCTCAATTCGAGTTTTGTACAAATACACTAACACACATCAATCTCAGCAAATTGTGGTGAATTGTGATTGTGCTTGACCTGGACACTTGGGCACTCTTATTCAATTACTTAAAAAAGACACTGGAGTCACTGAAGAAAACTAGACGCTTCAGTCTGCAACTTGAAGTGTGTGAGAAGCACTTCAGATATAATAACCAAGCAGCTATACAGACACGTAGTACGTTTGACCAACCTATCTCAACCCTGTTCGCTGCCTTAAATACCCACTTCTGCTCAGAGAAGGATGTTAATGAGCACATGAGTTGGACCACGTATGTCAGAGGGGGTGAAAACATGGCAGAAAAGACCAGGGTTGAGAAACAGTGTTACAGAACCAAAGCAAATTACTATATGCACCAGGGCATTAAAGACTTCAGATTTTTTCAAGTCGACTAATCCATCAAGTCGAGTCGACTAGTCGTTAGGATATCACAAACCTGCAACGAAGGAACACAGGTGTCCAACACTGGACAAACTTTATTAATGTTCTCTGTAACATTAACAGTCAACTTTACAAGTAAACTAAACAAAACAGAGGCTGATACCTTGAGTGTTCTGGTAAATTTAAGTGCAAACAGAAAGTGTAACAGTTTAAGCCGCAGCTCCACTCAGCTCCTCTGGACCAGACTCCCTGCAGTGCTAGCTTTAGCATGTTAGTTAGCAGTGCCATTTCAGGCGCCATGCAGAACACCAGTACTGTTCCTGTACTTTTTCTCCAACTTGCAGTTTGTGCAGGTCTCCGTTCAGAATGCTGGTTCTGTTCCGGTACATTAACTCAGACTTGTAGTTTGTGCAGGTCACTGTGCTGTTTGTGTGTCTACAGTGAAGGATCTCAACACGTGTGAAGTGTGTCTGTGTTCTCTGCTGCTGTCTCTCTCGATTGTTGGGGTCTCGTGTTTACATTCCACTCTACGCCAACGGTACCGCCCCTTTTATGAAGGGACTATAGAAATTGGTTAAACCAAGGAACGTTTGTCAGTGTCAGCCAATCAGAGGCAGAGACTGCATTAAGTCCACAAGCAAGGGCAGAGAGAAAAAAACACATGACTAGTTAGAGCTAGGCGATCATTTCTGATTTTTTCACAAAAAATCGATTTCCAATTTTATAAATTTTTCCCTCTGCTACAGATGACAAAGAAATGGTTCAGAACAACATTGAACTTTAAAAAAAAATCTATGACTACAGTGCAATCTGACATACTTCGGGTCTAAAATGTTTAGCATGTTAATGAATCCTGGCTTTACCGCAGTATGTATGGTCACCATATATTTTGTATATATACATTCTGACAGCATTTGTTCTCACCTTCCACCGTACCCCATTCTTTTCATTTGGCACTAGGGCAGGGGTACCAAGCTCCGATCCTGGGAACTGGTGTCCATCATAGTTTGATAGTTCTACTCCTCAAACACTTTCAATAACCCTGACAATTAACCAGCACCATGAACCAGGTGCTTCTGAGCAGGGAAATCACAAAAACGTGCTGGACCACGGCTCTCCATGACTGGAGTTTGACACCCCTGCATGAGAACATTAACAGAAAATTTGACTTCAGAGGCACATTTAAATGCCCCCTGTGAGAAGTTGGCATATAGTGTGTTTATTCCTTAACCAGTTCTTAAAAAAGGTCCCTCAATAAACCGTTGGCACGTAGAGGGGAATAAAGACACACACCACATGTGTGTAGGTTCTTCAATCTAGACAAACAAACAGCACCATGTATCTGAATGGCGCTGTTAAATTACAGTAACAGAACTGGGGTTCTCCAAGGCGTCTGAAATGGCACCGCTAGGTAACATGCTAATGCTAGCACTACAAAGAGTCGACTGGTGCAGTGGAGCTGAGTGGCTGAGCTGCTTAAGCTGTCGGACACAGAACATGTTTGGACTGTTTCTGACGGCATAAAAAGTACCAATTTCCCTTTACAGATATAGCAACACATTTCTTGGGCACTACAGTGTTAGGGTGCACCATGCTAAACTATCCATGTGGAACGGTGTGTCGCATTAGTTGCACTTTTGCCACTTGCGTGTAAAATATGTAATAAAAATGATTTTCATAAAAACGCATCGATCTGACCTCTAAGTTAGAATTAATAGATAAAATCGATAAAATCGCCCACCTCTACGACTAGTCGACATCTCTCAGGGGCCAGTGATTGATGCCTCTATAGTCGACTTTTGTGTTAATGCCCTAATATGAACTTATTGGTTTATAGTTATTGTTTACTAAATTATACATTTGGTTCCTTTACACTGGCACAGGGAAGTACCAAAACCATTGTTTTTGTTACAAATAAATCAAAATGTATCTGAGCCAAACTTGAGCCACAAGGACTCAAAAGCAGGCCGCAGCTGAGCTGACTGCACCACTGCGTTTTGTTTGGTCAAAACGTCATCGTGGAAAGAAGAGCACGTTTTTAAACTGCCCATCCAAAAAAACAACAGTGGAGCTACAAACTAACAATTGAGATGAAGTGCAAAAACTACTGTCTATCTGGGCTGAGGATAAATTCCAGCCTTTTCTACGGTGCTAACATGGGCCTTGCTGATGAGTTAGATATTCTTCACACAGCTAAAGAATGCCATGAAAAAATGTAAAAAATCAAACAAGGTTATAAATGATAAAAGTCAACAATATCAAAAGCAGCTCTGACAGGAAATCTTCCAGCTTTTGGCCGTGAACTGTGCGAAGACCATTGTGCCACTGATGGGGTCAGAAACACTGTTAATGAGATACACTGGAAAATCGAAGTGCCATGGTAGTACAGTTTAGGTACAGACTGGAGCTCATCTGTTGATGCATAGTGTGTTGGCCATAGCTCTTCATCACAAACTGCTTCTGACTAGGGCTGTGCAATTAATTGCAATCGCAAAAAAATCGCGATTTAAGCACATGCAATTTCTAAACCGCATAAGGCT
>JBBMFX010000001.1:22298831-22309069 GCA_037832545.1 Rhabdalestes septentrionalis
AATACTAGGCTTCGGTCAAATACAACATTTAGCAGTAAAAGGGACAACTGTTCACATTTTTTTCCCATAATGTATTCACATTAGTTATACTGTACTTTCAATATATGTTGCTATGAAATCAATTTCAGAGTGCTTTTTGAACTTGTTTAGTAAAATATTCATTTTAATACAGAAACCTTTCACTATGATCTCCAAACAGTGCCATTTTCATAATAAGCTTTAAAGACCGCATGTCCTGGTTTGTCACTTATTTGGACAAAAAGTAGGTTTTTTTGTTTTGTTTTCTGCCACATTATTCCATTCCGAATATGAGCATGCCTTTCTCTGGTTTCCCTTTCGTTTTTTTATCCATTTGGTCAAATTTAGTTATTAAAAAAATACTAGGCAATCAGCCAGTTTCAAAACGGCACATGACAGAAGTCAAGGACGAAATGGGGGGAGGGCAGTTAAGAGCCTGAACAGCAGACACCACTGTCCTTGTTCCAAGTGTGGCATCGTCAGGCTTTCAAGTATAAAAAAGAAGCGATTAAAAAAAAGCATGTCTCTCCTTGGCTGTGGTGAGCAGGAAAAGGCAAGACGGAGGTGAAGCTGAATACCAATCTGCTCCACCTGGCAGCAGAACCAGCCAATGACCAGAATGTGTTAGCAGCCGTCTTCCAGGATTGTCCTTTCGAGCAAAATCTGTAGACGGGTAGGCAGAACAGAGTTGCCATATGCCATCACTCTAGCAGCCACAACTCAATGGGCATAGACTTTTGAGGAAATCAGAAACAAAAAATCAAAAACAGAACACTTGAATGTTAATGCAGTGCAACTGCTTTGCAATGACGTATTTTTCGTTTTTCTTCTTTTTTTGAAAAAAAAAAAAAAGCAAAAAAAAAAAGTCAAAGATACATAAACAAATGAAAATAAACCTAATATTAAACAATGTGGTCACTTGTCTTTGGCAAGAAGTCCCGTGCGCTGAGTCCGAACTGCGCGGTCATGTCACCTTCGGCCCATCTCGCTCTGTCGCAGGAAGTGGACGTTGCTGATGCTGTCGGCCAGCTCGGGGAACTGGTCCACCGAGACCACGTAGTAGCCCTCGTAACCCTGCACGCGGCCCGAGGCCAGCAGTTGCTGCCTCTCCCCGTCCGTCCACGTGCGTGTCCCTTCCTCGCCCTGCCGCAGCCTGAGGCGCTCCTGAGCCCAGGCCGCATCCACCACCCTCTGCTTGGCCAGCTCCAGCACCCGGACCTTCTCCTCCTCCACGCTGCTTCCGTAGCGCACGTTCAGGCTCAGCATGCCGTGCTGCAGCCGCACATCCGTGATGCGCCGCGTCCGACCGCCCAGAACAGCATTCACCTGAGAGACTGACACGTTTACGCCCGTCTCCAGCGTCCGGCGGCCCACCGTCATGCCTAAGAGCGACAGATCGCCCTCCACCGGTCCTGATTTGACAAAGTAGTGAGTGTCTATTCCCGCAATGGTGAAGTGAAGGTCCTGTAAGTAAACGGCCTGGTCCAACACAGCGGCAAGCCGGCGCCCATCCTCATTGGCCAGGCTGATGATGTCGGCGCTCACACGACCCTCTCGGATGGCCAGTTTCACACCCTTCCCGAACATGGAGCCTCCAGAAGCGAAGGAGGTGCGGCCAGGCGACTGTGGGCAGCCAGCGCCGCTCGCTCTGTAGATCTGATCAAAGCGCTCAAGCCGGACAAAAGACTTGAGCTGCCTCTGGACCTCACACTGGACGCCGAGTACAGACTGAAATACACACACACAAAAGAGGAAATTAATATTACAGACTGGCATTCAATGAAACTTATTAATTTTTGTTCTACTGCTTTTTCATACATGGATTTGAGCATCTGTGACACCATATCATGGCAGGGCTGACCCAACATAAGGACCAGAGAAGAAAAAAGTGCAGATGATTCCAAATGATCAGGCAGTGATCAGTACACTGGTGGTGCTTAATGCTGAGTGATTGAAACTCCTTTACCTATCCACCTTGTATCTTTAGACACTTTGCTGCCTGTTGTAGTAAAATATTTGTTCCATTTCTTTCCGTTAATGTACTTAATTTGTCAAGGCAAGACAGTTTAACAGGCCTCAATATTTGGAACATTACTGCAGTTGTTGATTGTTCAAGCAGCCCTGTAAGCAGCTTCGGACTGAACTGGCAGAAGCCAGACTAATAAACTTCAGGTTCTTTAAATAGAAAATGTCTGTAGCTCCCTTAAGCACTTTAAGCAAATGAGTGTGAGTATAACTGAAGGTATAATATACCTTAACATAATGTAAAGATTTTTCAAGGGTTCTTCAAAGAGGTGGTTGTTCATGTTACATTACATTCACTGAAAGGCTTTCAACCTTTATTTTTCAGAATTAACTGACAGCTTTGATTTTTGACTCATTATTAGTGCAAATAAGTCATAGTACTCGTGGTATACTGCAAAATGTAAAATTTCCAAGACTAATTTGCACAGGGCACATTCACTGTGTGGAATTGGCTAAACCACAAGAAAGCTTCACTGCTACTACTTCTGCCATGACCATGTCTCTAGGGGTTCTGGCTGAAATGTGAAAAATCATGCTATGGCTGAACCCAGGCTAGAGGCGTACGGTGCGAATACTGAAATATCCGCATTTGGTTTTCACACCCTTTCTGCCAGGCCCTGCAGCAGAAGGCTTGATTGCACCTCCCGCCTCCGCTACTGCTATTTCCTGAAAGTTATGTCTTCTGATGACTGGTGCAGGATGGGTGATCTCAGTGGGAAGTCGCCCCACTCTCCCCCACTCTCTCTCTCTCACTCTCTCTCATTTTCTAGGATCAGACTGCTTCATTATCACTTCAAAACATCTTCCATATCCCTATTCTGACTATGCATCATAAGCCGTTCCATTTCACGTTAAGGTGTGTGAGGATCAAGCACAGCCCATGTTATTATTATTATTATTATTTTAACAGCTTTCTTTCATGAAGCAAAACTAATTCTTGTTTTGCTGGACAGTAGTCTCATTTAATTGATCTCAGTGATGACCACCACAGCTGTCAATCGTTTTTCACATATCCATGTGTGGTTGTCTCACCAACAAGTAATCTGTAGTATTAACTAAAACAGATTTTTTAATCACACAAACTAGCGATTCTGTTGAAGAGAAATAATGAATGAAAAGAGGTAGGGGTTTGAAAATGGTATCCACTCCTGAGGCGAACATGAATGTGATGTGGAAACTGCCACCTCAGGGCTCGAACACTGACCCTCTCGTCTAATATCACTTGACAGGAGAACCTCGCCCCAGAGAATGCAGATTTGAACAACGTGGAGAGATGAATGGGATAGGGAAGCAGGACAGTTGCCAGACGCTTGGCCATGGGCAGGTCCTGACTGGGAGGAGTGTAATACATTGAAGCTCAGACCTCTGCTAGCAGCTGATGCATAACCCTATTGTATTGTCTCTCTCCCAGACTTCGGCCTGGGTTCAATTGGTTTTAGCATTTCTGTCAGGATGAAAAACCTGGATCCCCATTTCACATAAAATTTCAAACACTCACCTGATACCAAACTTTGTATATAAGCCATACCTGGAGCTACTGTGGTTTATAACTGGAAAAAAAATTCTTGCAAAAGTAACCATGCAATTTTGTACATTTTTAAAGACATTTTTAAAGGGTTAGGGTTAATGGGGACAGAACTAATGCAAGTACTACCAGATCACAAACAGATTTTATACAAAATGTGTAATTTTGTCTATAATTCTGTCTACTTACAGTTTACATACATACATATACATTTTATACTGTATATCTTCGAATGTTTTATTTTATACAATATTGTGACATAGTACATTATTCTATTTTGTTATTTAATTCAATTCTATTGTTTTTCTTATTTTTGCTGCTCGTAACTATGTACTGTCACTTTCTGCTGTTACTAAGCAAATTTCCCACTTGTGGGACTAATAAAGGTTTTTACTTATCTCTTACCTCTTAGATTCCAGTCAAAATGGCAAAATAAAATAAATATATCAATGAGTGTGTGCATACCACCACATTCTGTGCCAACTTTGGACTCCTCAAACCAAAATCTAAACGGCTATGATCTGAGTAGCAAGGTAACAAACCCCCCCACTCCAATCGCACACTAGCAGAAATTACATAATACAGTTTTTAATGAGCAGGTGTATGTAGATTGTACTACTGGTCTTGTGGCCTATCTCCATGACATCCAAGCTGAAAAAAGACATCATTCAAATAGCATGGGGTGGTCTGTTCGCCTGCAGGGCAATCAATCCAGGGCAGTGATCAAAGTCAGGAGCCAACAGTGGACACCACCAGGTCTGTCAGTCCATGCGCTCTGCTCATTTTTCAATCCTACAGCTCTTCAAGGTGCCTAGGCCTGTTGAGCCCAAAATGGCACAGAGGGGGAGAGAGATTAAAAGTGACCGCTCGCTTCCCTGCCGTTTCTGGTCATTTCCAGCATGCGGCATCCATCACGTTCAGTTTAAGAGGCAGCCAAAGCCATGCTTCAAAGAGCCGTCAATTTAATTACAAGAGGTCAGCTATTTGGAGGAAAGACCAATATAGTAATAACTCAGCCCTGAGCACTGTTCCTGCAGAGTGCGGGAGCTACAGCTGAGAACTGGTGGGGTGTAAATGGGCTTGGTAGGACTTGCACTTAGCTGCACCTCGGAGACTTGGACCAATATTCATCAAGTTATTGTATGGAGCACGTTTAAGAACAAGTCAGAGTGTAACATGAGGTGTTTAGCGAGAGCTCTCCACCTCTTTGTAAAGACCAGGATGCTTGTATAGCCTTTCACACGCAGATCCAGGGATAATGTTAGAGCTTTGCATTATTCACAGCCCAACAGCCTTTTACTGGGGCGTGTCTCATGAATATCTAAAATAAATACCACAGAAAGGTAATACAGATATTTGTATTTACAGGGAATGGCTCTTGTTCACAAGACAAATTTGCTTAATATAACACTAGATCTCGATTTTATGATCAATATACAATAATATACAAAAAGGATTCACTGCTCATCCTTATCTCTCTGAAACTCTTTTCACCAAATACGACAGGTTAAACCATCCTCTTCTTTGGTTATAATACATCTATATTTGCACCGTTTTGTATGTTGCACACCTTCTTGTGTGTATACACTGTTGAACCTGAGCTTTGCAATCTCTGTTAACTTGTATGAGGTTGAGAAAACAATAAATGTCACTCTGAATTTGATGAGTGCTTGTTGGTATAGACATGATAAAGAGAAAATAGACAATGTACAGTTTCAAAAGCATCTCAAACTGATTTACTGCCTTGTATTTATGACATTGCAGTCATACCATAATGGTGATGAAATACTGTTTACAGTGTCGAGTGCTTTTAAAAACCCAAACTAACTAAATTTAATCCACTATAAGGCTCTACCTAAATTGCAGTAGAAGTACTCCAGAGTGTGTCACACCAATGGAGTGCTTCTGGAAACCTTGATAAAAACCATATGCATATAAGAAACAATAGGCCATATTTGTCTTACTAAAAACATTTCAGCCAGATGTAACCAGTCTTTAAAATATACAGTCCTTGTTTCATGGCTTCGGCTACTGTGGTTAGAGCATCAGTGTAAAAGCACATAAAGCACATCTAACTGGAGAGAATGGAGGAGAAATGACCACATACGTAAAAGGAGTGGCTTTTTCCTCCTCCCTCATCACCTCTGCGGATGCTTTGAATGAAACACGGGCATTATAGCACAAACAACCTACTCCAGCCTCTCATAAGAGCAGTGCTACTGTTGCCAGGGCCATTAGAGGATTTTTAAATGCAGCTGCTTTAAAAGGCCATAAATGACCCCATAATTATATGGCCAAAAAGCAATTTGGCCAGCAATTAGAATGATTTACTTCCTCCCAATAAAAAAGGGGAAATAATGGTTGTCAGCGCGGGTAGTGCTGATTTATAGGTGACTATTCCTACGCCAAAAATTCAAAGGCTTCGGCTGTTCTTTGTGCTACCCACATGCAGAACTTGATGCACTTCGGAACAGCACAGAACGAAAACACTGATTCCAGTGGCTATTTTTTTTTTACTACCGCAACAGCATAAGAAATGCCAGGGTTGAAATGAGAAAATTCAAAAGAGGTGTTTCGAAACTGAATCAGGCTCTTTTAAGAGGAGCCTTAAAAGAGGAGCAGGAGTTGTAAGCCGCCCTCTGGAGAGGAAGTCTACTGAAGGGTGTAGAGCTGCTCCCCGGGGGCTCGGGCTGGGTCTGGTGGAGACTGCAAACGCATCACAGCCATGTTTCCCAGGTGACTTCAACTCAGCCCACGCTGTGCCCAGAGGAACAAAACCAACAGATCTGGCAGGTCTTGATGGTCCTGCTTTCAACTTTTAACAAGGCTTAACATGTGGCCATGTTAGTCATGCTCAACTCCCCCGTCTCCTGCCCCCTCTTTGAAATTAGCACAGCCTGAAGGGTTTTTTTAAAAACCAATCACACTTCCTCAGTCTGAAAATGCTTCCAGGATCAACTGGACCAAAGAGTGACAAATTAAACAACTCTTTGTGCAGGTAGTGATAAGGGATATTGATACAACTCAATATCACCATATTTTCCAATTGTAGACTTTGCATGAATAAAATGAATGAACTGTACTGGATTACAAACCTGTGACTGCTCAATTTAAATGGCCTGTTCTGTTGTTTTGCTGCTTTTCTCTTAATATTAATTCAAAAGGACATAGAAGTGTAAACAGCAGACACAAAACACATCCATAGAAGGAAAACATCATTTTTAGTTTTAAAGTTCAATGATATGCCAAATACCGAACACTCTCTTGGTCAAATTTTCGTTTTTTAAAATTAAATTGCAACAAAGGAAAACTTAATTATTTGTTTGAGCATATTAATGTGAAATTTCAATGTATTTGCTGAATTTAAAATTATAAAATCAAATATGGGTGGTGCCATAACTTTTGCACAGACTACATTTTTCAAATAAACAAATAACCAGTATTTGTGCACTGAAATTGTGCAGAAGTGTGTTCTCTCTTTATTTCACTTCACTTGGAATATCAGAATAAAATTTGACCAGAGGAGTCTAAACATTGGTATTTCAAGCATGTAGGAAACTCACTGCAATTAACTAAAGATTGGTATTAATATTGCCCTACTAATATTCCCTTTTTTTTTACACTTGAATTTACGGGCATATTCTCCAGCACTATGCCTGGACACACACTAGGAAAAGATGTTCTGGTCATGATTAAATAATAATGACTGTTTTTCAAAAGGAATATAATTTCGATTTAAAACACTTCAGCCGGTAGGGAAAGAAAAGCTTCTATATACTGCATGGCCCTCAACAAATCCTATAAAATCAAAACTATCTACAAACTTGACTTAATGCTGTACAGAATATAGAACAATATCTCTGGAGAGGTACAGGAATCTGGGTTATTGGAAGTTTCAGAATCTCTTTCTGTGTATTTCACTTCCTTCTTCCTTCTTCTCGAACCGCATGAACCTTGTAAGGCTGGCTGCTTCTACTGGTTTCGCATTTAAAATTTCGAATCTCAGAAACCTGAAACCATGCATGTCTTCTGTGATGCATTTGGTTTTATTAAAGGCTTTGTTGATGATTTATGGTTGTGATGTTAGAGTTACTATGAGTGAGAAAATTGAGAGATATGCCACCTCCTACAACTTTCACATGTCAATTTCAACAAGGACAGAAAGTATCGATTGACATTAGAAATGCCTCTTTGTTGTCATGGGCCGAGTGTCTCTGTGTGTTGAGAAAGAACAGAGCCATCAACGCCTGCCTAATCCGTGCAGGGAGTAATCTGACCCATGAAGACAACAGGCCGCCTCTCAATAATTCAGGTGACTTAAAGAAGACACAAGAGGTTGATAAGACCCAGAGCTCGAGCATTTCGGCAGCCTGCGACTGCGAGGGAGGGAGAGAATGGGGGAGAAAGTAAGAGAAGACAGTGAAAGTGAAAGTACGAAAGGGAGTGAGGGAGAATGTGTGTAAGGGTGAGCTGAAATCGATGGCCAGCAGTGGAGGAAATGTGAAGTGAATTTCCCTAATGGTAAGACTATTACAAGAGCTCTTTATTTTGACCCCATTCCCTCAGCTTGAGGAGGCGGAGTGAAGGGCGAGGCACATTTGCCCAAGATTTGGGCTGATTGCTGTGGGCCCCACTGGGAGTCTGTGAAACTGAAGTGTCGGGTTATCTAGACTAAAGTTTGCAGTTGGACCTGAAGGACAGGTGCATATATATGTACTTTAGCAGTGTCAGATTCCTTTTAGTTTAGTAGTTTTGACTTCATTTGCAAAATGCCAGTTGCCCTTTGCATTCTGTGGATATCTGTAGACTGGGCTGATAGAAAAATATTAGGAAAAATACCCTGTTCCAAAAATGTACAATAAATGATAATAGAATTCGCTCCTTCACTCGAAAAGTTGCTATTTGGAAGACCATCAATAATATACCAAGGTTAAAGCAGGAATGTCAGAGGTCACAGTTCTCTAGCCATTTAGTTTCCTCTCTAACAACATGGGTTATAATAAGCTATAGTAGAACCATAGAATATACAGTCAGCTCATGCCTTACCTTGGTGCTGTCCCACTCTTGTGTCTTCACCTGGGTGTGAAGGAGTTCGTATGATGGCTCCATAGCTTGTGTGACTGGTTTACGGTAGCCAGGGATGACGTTATACAGTTGAAAGCCAAATGTCACCAACCAGCTATTCACGTCTGCAAGGGCAGTAATGACACACTCTGTTAGAAAGACGCAAACACCTGCACTGACTCACCAGCACACCTTCTGTAACTGCTCTCCGTCTCATTGGCATTTCAGTGGTCTGACTAAACTGCAAAATATGATTCATTAAGAGTAAGTACATAGGTCAAGTGATTTTCTCCAAGAAATGAGCTCCCCCTGCACTCATTACAAAAAATAAAACTATTAGTTTGTGACAGCAGGCCAGACATGATTAATACTCCAGAGGTTGCAGTATCTCTACAAAGATGGTCAGTCTCTCCACCTCACTCAGACACACCACGCTGATAAAACTTCTATGAACCATTGCACGAAGTCAAGTAACAATCCAGGTTTAGTTCTCATTCTGCACTTGATTGTAATACACACAGAATGACTTCGCCTGAGATGAGTGTCTCACCCCTTTCTATAATCAGAAAATTGTGTATTTAGATTTGTTTACAAAGGTTGCAAATACTTTCAAATTGTAAGATGGAAAGAGAATGAACCTTGACCAGAATCAAATCAACTTCTGAGTGATTTTTCTCCACCGCATCTAATACATTTGTCATGGACAGTCCAATCATTGCTACAACAATGGAATGCACTTTGGCATCTGCTCCTTTATTTCTTTGTCTGTTTCACCAAATAGGGCTCTCTGAAATAAGATGAAAATGATAAAAAAAAGACCCCACGTAATTCAAAAGATGCCATGGAAATGACAACATAATCAATCATGTTAAAGATTACAACCTACTCATGTATATCTAAATATCCAAGAGTGGGTTTAGTCTTCCTCCATAGCGAGTCTTAATGATATAGTGTGATGCTTTAGTGGGTAGCTGTTTAGTTGAGCATTAAGTGTAGCTAGCAGGCAAGCCTGTTAACATACAAAGAGATTGCAGCAGGAGGCTTATCCTGAGAGATGCATTGTTTTTTATATTCTCCCGTACATGTCTTATAGTTCAATTAAATCAAATGCATTGTGTTATTGAAGCTGAAGGCTGGGCTCCAATATATTTCAGCCAGAACGGGCCTGTCTAAAGGCACTGGCACAGGCAACAAACATGCCTATAATATTTTGTCCCCTTCCAATAAAATTCTTGTTCCGTTTCCAAGCAGACAGAAGCTGATACAACAGCCCCCGGCTCCGAAATGTATGACCCCCATTGTGTTCTCTGACTCCACTGGGGAGCCTTCGCTGCTAATACCTCCTCCATGTTCACAGGCAACAAAGACAGACACCATTTTTTAAGGGAGAAACCTGAACACTGAAACAGACAGAGGAAGCTGGTGCACCATCATGTGGTTTCTGGGGATGTTTTCGAATGAAAAGCCTGGAGCGGAGCCAGAAATTCTTTTAATTGACAGCAGAGGAGAATCTCTTAAAAAGCAGTGAAGCTCAAATGTAGAGTTTCATTATTTCATGTTGTTAATTATATTTATATGCCATTAAGTAAGACCCCCTAGCAAATTA
>JBBMFX010000001.1:22326203-22340410 GCA_037832545.1 Rhabdalestes septentrionalis
AGAAAGAGAGAGAGAGAGAGAGAGAGAGAGAGAGAGAGATAGACAGAGAGACAGAGAGAGACAGAGAGAGGGAGAGAAAGTGGGAGAGAGAAAGAGAAACCAGTCTTAGTAATAATAATGGGAGGGGTTGGGGTGTCAAGGTCACAACATTGCTCCAGGATGACATATAATGTAAGGCAATAGCAATATTGCAACAGAAATAAAAAACCTTAATCTTCTGATGATTCTGGTTAAACTCCTCTGTTTTTTACTCTAAACTTTCAGCCAATACCATATTTATATTGGCTAATATAATTTTTGACCTGAATTTTAACTAAGTTCATCTTTTTTTTAGAAAGAGAAACTGTACTTTGCCCTGTTTTTGCTTTTTATCAACAATAAAAGAAGTAGAAAAATGTCAGAAGTGCAGAGTCAAAGCTGTCGGTAGTGAATTTCAAGTGAATGTAAATGCAATTGAGCAATAATGAAATACATTATTAAATACGAGCTTTAGGACAAAATACATGTTAATACACACAATTATAAATGCACTTACTTATGAACATTGTAATGAACAATGTCTGCTGAATGTAGCAAAAAGTGACGCATATAATTTACACATATTTTATGTTTCCACAGTAGGTTAAATGCAACTAAAACAAATACTGATGACTAAATCTGTGGTAAAATAACACATCCAAGTATGGTCATATGCATAGGATGTGCTTATTCTCACAAAGAAAACGTAACACATGCATATAACTATATTTACCTAATTTCACTTGAATAGTGCTGCAGACATAATGTCTAAAAAGGGCTAAATCCAGCTCCTCTCGAACCCCAGACACCAACTAAAACCCCTTCAGCCTGACACCTAAAGTGACCTGAGCCTTGACATTGTTAATAATATGTGTAACATAAGACCCAGACCCATTCACTCCCGGTCAATAGTACGATTTTCTACATTTGCGTGGGACTTACTTAATATTACTAAAAAAATACTCAATATTCTGTGCTTCAAATAAATGTACTATATGTTCAACATTTGTATACCTGTATTAGCCAGAAAATGTTTAAAAAAATGAATCACTACTGACATACATAAACACACCTAATATAATTATAAAGTGGATCACCCAGACAAGTGATAAGCTATTAAGTGACAGGCAATGGGATGAAACAGTTAATAAGTGCATTTAAAGTTAAAGGACAGACTAGAATTTATCTCTGCATCACTACCCAACCATCAGGCATGCAAATATTTGACATATTTTAAGTGCTAGTTGTTCCCTCAACAAATTGCCAATGCTTAATAAGAATAAATGCATGTGAAATGAATGGATGACTGGTAAAAACATGTGGGGTGTGAAAGCTTTTGACCTTTTGATCTGGTCTCTGAGCTTTTCTGCCTATTTAATGTATACAGAACAGCACTGTGACCAGAAAACTGGTAAAATACGAGACTGTATATATGATCATCATACGAGTCCAGGAGGTGATCTTGGTTTACCAGTCCAGCTTGCAGAGCTTCCCACAAACCAACTGTGACACAATAAACAGTAACACAGCTGATCAAATGCTTTCTGTCGTCTCTAGACAAACCACAACAGACCGGGCGCTCTTTCAGCCCTGCCTCTGCTCCGGCACCATGAGGGAGCGTATCGACTGGAAGACTTTTATCAGCGGAGTGATTGAAGCCTGTAGAGCTCTCACCAATGTGCCTCGTCTCTCTAATAACTCTCAAAACACGAGTGATAGCTGCAGCTGGCCTGCGGCGCCGGGCCCCTCCCCTCCAGCAGAAATGAAAGACAGGAGCAGACGAGGCTCTAGTGAGAGGAATCTGATCTGATTTAGGGTAAAGACTTCGCAGATGTGCGAAGTTCTTGGGAAAAAACACAGTGTGATATTAAAGCTCGGAATGAGGTTGTCCTCTTCTATTTTCAGTCACGGAGGTAATCAGCAATAAAAGACAGCTCCAAAGCGTGTCTTTCTCTTATCGATGCTGAGTGAAAAGACACGCCAATGATGGAGATGGGGAGGAGGACTGCAGCTCACTTGCATTTTTTATATACAGTACTGTGCTGAAGTCTTGAGCCACCCATCAGTTCTCCATATTTTGCTTCGAAAGTGACAGACTTTCTTGAATGTAGCCTTGAGGACTTTCAAAGACTCTTATTTTCAGTCAAGTCCAGTCCAGTCCAGTCCAGTATACAGGTGGTGCTGAATGCTGAGTGGTTGGGACACTTTTATCTAGGCATGCTGTATCTTTAGGCACTTTGCAACCTATTGCAGTAAAACATTTAATCCCATTTTTTCATGAATTTCCTCAATATGCCAAATATATATGCAGTATTTTTGCACCAACAAGGTTTTTTAAAGCAAAATATAAAGAAATGACACATGGCTTAATACTTTTACACCGTACCGTATGTACATTTGCTCTAGGAGAAATCAATGTTATCCTCAGAGGTCCGTGTGTGTACTGAGTCCTGAGGACATTAACATAATGGAAAGGTGTTAGACTTTCATTTAGGCCCACAAGAATAAATCAACAAATGAGTCATCTACAGTCTCATAGGCCGTTAATATGTCAAAATAAATGAGCAAAATAAATGAGAGGAGACACCCACCACCTGCCCCATCCACCAGTTAATCACACTGCCAATTAAAAGCTTGGGGACCTACACTACCTTTTAAAATGTCTTTCCGCTTATTTTAACTTGCCATTAAAGAAATACTATACTATGGAAATGCTTAGAATGACTTGTTATGCTAGCAGTCACTGTCAGTTTTTTAGTAATAATCCACCTAGTGTAGATATTATGAGCTAGACTCAAAAGGCTATTCCAGACTATTTTATTCAATATTTTTAAGCTTAACATGAATAACTTATGGATGAAACTGCCTTCTTGATGTTCATTCTTGCATTTGTAATCATTAAGAAATCTGTTCAAAATTCTTAAACATGTATACTTAAAGTTTCATATTAAAGCAATATTTCAGAACCTGTGAATGGAGGTTTACTCACAAACATTTTATTAACAAGGGCTTTTTTTCTAATCAATTAGATAGTATTAAATACGTTTGATATTTAGCACCATTTTTATCATTAAATTATCTTTCTTGGTTTGAAGAACAGTTTTTATCCAGTTTTCAATTCAAGCAAATTCCATTTTATTATTGATTTTATAGATTACAATTGATGTCATAAAGCGGTTTTTGAGGATCCTGGTCCAAGCCCCAAGTGAGCGAGCCAAAGGCTACAAAGGCAAGGAAAATCTCTTCAGAGCCGAGGGAATAAACCTCAGGAGGAACCAAGACTCAAAGGAGGAACCCGTACTCTTTTGATTGACAACCGATAGTGAGGGCGAAAAAAAAAACATTTCACACTATGGAGATGACTAACTAAGTTACGTTTCTTTTCCAAACTATTCCTAAAATCATGAACTTTTCCCATGTAAAGGTGGTTTAAGCAATGGAAACTTTACAAACACTGACATGTGGGGTTGGCAAATTTTACAAATTTACAATCATAATACATTTATATTGCAATTTTTTGAGCCGTCCCTCATTCCTTTACATTTCACTCTGAATCTCCTTCTTGGTGCAAAAATACTTTTTTATGCCTGTCATCCCAAAAAAGATTAAATGAAAGAAATGGGAACAAATGTTTAACTCCAACATCCTGTGAAGTGCCTAAAGATACAAGGTGTGTAGATAAAGGATTTCTATTCACTCAGCATTCAGCACCACCAGTATACTGATCACCACCTGATCATCTGGAATCACCTGCTCACTCATTCAGCCCTTAAGTTAGATGGCTTTGTTTTGCTTAAAAGATTCATTTGCAGGTCATTGTGTTGCTTCAAAAAAAAAAAAAAAAACACTTTGGAAACTGGTGAGGTAAAGACCTGGACTAAAACTGAAAGTCATCAAGACTGTGTTAAAAACACATGAAAGTGTGTCTCGTTGGAAGCAGAATAGAATCAGGGGATGCTCAAGACTTTTGCACAGCACTGTATATACAGTATATATCATGTAATCAGTGTTGTAATACTGTATGATGGTAAACTGCTGAAGTGGGAACATTTCCTTTAAATGGTAATGATATGGGACAAGTCCACTTTCTGCTTGAATCTATTCCCCTGTTAGTACAAACACCCGACAGTGATACCGAGTATTAAGGCAGGGTATCGCTAGACATGCAGGTCTTTGTGCGGAGACAAGAAGACGATCAAAAATATCTTTTTAAAGCAGCAAACCACACTGTGCTGTGATCACTGACCCCCAGAGTCCCCTGAAAGAGAGCCGGAGCCCAAGGTGTGTGTGCAAACGCTCTGTACAGCCGTGATAGCTACAACCTGCACATACTGAGATGCCTATTAGTGTCTTCAAAGCAGACTGAGGGGAACACAAAGGAGGACGAGGGAGAGAGAGAGAGAGACATAGAAAAGAGAAAAAGCAGGAGAGATAGAAAAAATGAGAGCACCTGGGGTTCTTTCTGAAAAACCCATCCTTCCACTTGAACCCTTTCACAGAACAGTCACATGAATGACCTCTGATCTTTCTTTCTCTCTCTCTGTCTCTCTCTCTTTCGCTGCTTCCCCTGCTGGACAGACCTGGCAGCCTGTCTGACTGCCCCCCCCACGCAGAGCCTGTTTCGTCTGAACTCTTAATAAAGGCAAACATTAGCCATCCGCTTTCACAGCAAGAACTCAACAAAGACTCCAGAAGTCCATTATGGCGACAAAAACACATCTGCAGTCCCCACAGTACAGCGGGATTCCACTAAAGCGTAATGGAGGGGACAGCTCAGCAGATGTCTTTGTTATATTTGCCTCCCGTTTTGCATACCGGCTCGACACAAACGCCTCCTGACGTAACTAACAAGCGTCCTCAAGTCCGTGCGCCCTGACGGGCCTTCATGCATTCAGGTGCTGGCTGTGATAAACCACTAGGACCTGTAGTGTACACTCAGAAAAAAATTATTCACGGCATAGTTCATTTTTTGGTTTAGTTTATGATTTTATTGAAATAAATACATTTCTAGAATTTATTCATTCAAATTCCTTCAAACATAAATCTGTTATAGTGAAAACTATGAAATGTAATCAGTTAAAACATATGAGCTTTAGATCAAGCAAGATTCATTTAGTTCAAACATATGAGATTGTTTGCAGCAGTTTTATTTATAGATTTATGATAAATACATAAATCTGCCATCAAATCACATTGGGTTATTTTGTATTATTACATATATTTCATTCTAAATTGTTTCATTTACATGTGACTGACAAATATGCAGCACATAACATATATTGGCCTGTTTCTGTTATATCCAAGTCATTCAAATGAATGAACATTTTATATGGAACTGAAATACATAAATCCTTGGAACTGGGCCAAATATTTCTGAGAGTGTACGCAGGGTGGGGTGCATAGATAAACAACACTCAGGTCTATTCTATTGGCACATTATGACTCCGTATCCTCGGGTGGCAATATACGGCTAATTATAAAAATAAGCCCTAAAACACTAGCTTTCTTTATTACAAAGGCCACTCCATGTTGCTTGAGGGTTGAGAAAACCGGAGTTTAAACCTAATTGCTTAGAAAAGCTTGGGGAGCGAACCATTCCTAATGTTAATTATTGTTTTTTTTTTCTCTCTCTCTCTCTTAACAGCAATTAATGAACTAATGTACGTCTTATGCCATTTGTTCATTTGGCAAAAGGGGATTAGACAGCATGTGTTTCGATAACACATAGCAGGGGGGAGGTAAAAAGAAAAGGTGCAATTTGCTATTTTCAGTTTATCTGAATAAGAGAAAGAACATATTTTTGGAGGAAATACAGCTGGAGGCGTATTCATTCCCAGTTATCATGGGTCATTTTCTGCTTCTTACCTAATGTGTTTTTGCCACGTGCGCTAAATATGAACATGCCCGAGTTCACCACTGAGAGGAATGGGGACCGACAGGAGTCGAGGATGTTTTGTTCCTCGTGAAGAAAAAGGGGCTACTAAAGCCTAGCGAAGAAAGAGAACAACACAAGTGGTCGAGTTTGATGGGAAAAAATGAAATGTTCAGGCTCCTCAGAATGGAAGAGGCTGCTATTATGAGCGATGCAAAAGCTTTATAGAAATCTTCTGTTTCTGTGGGCACAGTGAAATGTACTGTACTGTGGAATCCAGTTTGACGGAAACCCTTTGAAACACAAAGCGCAGCATGGTGTCCTTCGGCTTTATGAACTCTTCCTGGCTGTACAGCTTGAACGCATCTGAACAGGCAGTGGCTACTCTGCTTAAGGGAAACACCCCTCAGCCTGCTCTGAAAACGACACGAAAAATAACGGAACGTGTAATTGCAGACTAAGCTCGAGATGTTCAAATCATTATTTAAAGCTAGCACGCAGAATAACATTTAAAAAAAATCCTTAAATCAAGAGACACGCAACAACGGCACTTCAGTTGGAACGGCTTCTTCTTGACAGCATGAGTGAAAAAACATACTGTAAAGAGATTTGCCTGTGAAAGGGAATTATAAAACAGTACTGTGGCAGTACTTTGCATATCCTGAGCCTGATACCTGCAAGGACTCCAGCACATTGCAATGAAGACGGGGATGAAATTCGAACTCTGCAATTCGACTTTCTCAATAGGCTAAAGGTGGTTAGAGAATGACTTTCTGGGTAACGGCTCCCGAGTGTTCTTCCTGTTCCTGCAAATGGTAACCATGAGTAAGCACTTGAAAATTCTGACGCGTTGGTGCTGATGGAAAAAAAGGTGAAGGGCAGGAAAGCCTAAAAAAAAAACGATATTCTTGAACTGTTTGTCCTTGTCTGAGGTAACGTGCAAAACGCACTACTTCCCCAGCATACGACTACAATAAATTGACCATACTGTTTAACCATGTCCCAATTTCAGCCCCGCACCTCAATTATCTGTTATCGTAGCCATGGAAACTTGAGCCGCAGCCAAATTTCCCTGCAAAGTGTGGTCCGTCTGCAGAATCCCACTGTCTAAACAGCACAGATACCAAATGCTCTTGTTTACCTATAGCCAGTCTCCATTCACTACATTATGCTAATGACAACAAAATATGTTTGTGAAAGACTTACTCATAGGAGGTAATCCTTCCACCTTCACTGCACTTGGTTTTCAGAAGTAAATATCGAAATGCGCTTATTCACCAATGGCCAGTTTCCATTTACTACAATATGCTAACGGTGGTGAAATGTATATTTTACTGAAGTGAAGGACTTACTTGTAGGAAGTAATCCTTCCACCATCACTGCACTTGGTTATCAGAAGTAAATAACAAAATGCCCTTATTCACCAATGGCCAGTTATCATTCACTACAAAATGCTAATGGTGGAAAAACTTATATCTTACTGATGTGAAAGACTTACTCGTAGAACGTGGTCCATCCATCTTCATTGCTCTTTGTTGCCAGCAGTCCTGAGCTTCCATGGTAGGTCATCATTGCTAGCTCTTGACCTTGTGCAGCAACACTTTTCAGGGCATTATTAGTCCCGATAGTGAACCAGAAGGTTTGGCCTTCGGGGGTCATAATCCAGAGGGGCAGTCCTGTGGTGTCCCTGCGAATGGTCACTTTGTTCTTGTTCTTGTCTGTAACAGTGGTCAGGTCACCTTCTCCAGTGTAGGTAAGGTTGTATAGGTAGTCACCAGTGGTCAGGCTCTGGGTGAAAATGTGGCTTCCATTGGAGTCAAACAGGTAGAGTTCATCGTCAATGGGTGAAGACACTTCGTACATATTGAGCGGGTTGAGGAAGGGCTTGTTCCGGCGTACGTAGCGGATCCGGATGTTGCCCAGGTCGGCGATGAAGAGTTCACCATTGGGCGAGACGGCCAGAGAGGAGGGCGAGTTGAGCTTAGCATCCTTGGCATAGCCATCATCGCCGGAATAGCAGTCACAGTTAGCATCGTTCTTGCAGTCGCAGCCACTAGGCGCACCAGCAACCAGCGAGATTTCACCGTTGGTCGAAACTTGCCGTACGCGGTTTATCTTCTTGTCATCTGATTCCGCAATGTAGAGGATGCCATTGTGGGACACGGCCAGAGCGGTGGCAGATTCCAGTGTGGCATGGATGGCAACCTTGCTGACCAGAAAGTGGTCCAGGCCGGGTACCTGGCAGTGCATGGGCCTCCCTGCAACTATTCTCACCTGATGGTTCTCTGAAATCTGCAGCACCACATTGTTGTCCAACACATATAGTGAATTATCCATTGGACTCACAGCCAGGTCGGTGGGCCATTCCAGACGTACCTGTAAAGAAAAAAACAAAAACTACTATTATTTCTACTATAAGTTCTCTGCATCCTTAAGATAAACTACCGTTGCTGCCAATTCCCTCAAAAATGAAAAAAAGAAAAGCTCCATGTTCCGCATGTTCTGCATGGAAGCAAAATTACAGAGCAATGGCTGAGAACAGAAACACTGGGAAAGTCATTGAATTAAGCCTGGACTATTTTTCTAGCCTGCCTTTGTGATCCGATCATCTGATAAGGGGAAGAGAAAATCTCTAGTTATGCTGAAGCTAAGAGTACGGACACAAAAACCTCCTCATGATTTTTCAGATCTACGGTGATAAGGAGCCATGGAGGATGAAAAGGAACAGAGGAGTGGAACCAAATCAAATGATCAGATTAAGGCCAAGCAGCAGGGAGGAATTGATCATGTGGACTCTGGACAGACGAAAAAGGACCGCAGTACATCTGTCAACTCACCCAGTGAATGTCTTTTACCTGCATAGTGTTATTCATGATATAATAAAAAAGACAGTGGGGAAGGTCCTCAAGAGCAGGAACCCGTGCAGTTATCAGCAGGAAAACACTGCTTACAGCTCCTGGTCTACTAAATTATGACTTATTGTTCTGCAAATACTGTGGCAGGCTTTAAACAAACACAAATGACTCTGTATAGCACATCTGCACACCTCTTTGGTAGGGGTGAATTCTGAGCACTCTCTTTGGGGACAGATTATGAAAGGGCTTATTTCAGTAGTTATTCTGGCATGGTAATAAGACTGCTTGATTAAAAGGTGCTTTTAATGTACTGCGAGGGAAAAAAAGAACAAAGGAAGAAGTCAAAATGTGCCGTCTATTAAAAGCAGCCAATTGATTTGGTTACATTAAATAGGGCACTTCCATTTTTCACAGACTGCAAAAATGGCAAAGTAACACTGTAATAGACACTCCAGAGCTATACACAAACATGATGGCCAAACAAGCTTAATCAAAATCCCCTCTGAAAACATTGTTCTTCATCGGCCCATTACTAGACTACCAGTCAAACATTTTTACACACACTGAGATTTTCTACATTAGCATGCTACTCACTTACTATTTACAAAAAATTACAGTATTTTCAGTGTTTGATTTCATTTATTAACCATAATCTGACCAATGTTTTATTCATGACTATTGACCTATAGAAAGCCACCGAATATACTAATAATTATTAGATATTGTTGATATTTGAGCCATTATTTTAAAGCCCATAGGACAAAGTGCATTTATAGTTAAAATACAGCCTAGAATTTGACTCTGCCTGACCAAACCAGTTAAAGATGACATTAGATATGTACTGTATGTTAGAAACATTTATTCACTTAACAATTTTTGACTAGAATAAAGAAATGGTGAGTGGTAAAAAATTACTTTGATGTACAAAAACTGACCTGACTGAAAGTGTAGTTACTAAGTCATTGTGAGCTCAAAGCAATCTGATATCTTCAAATTTCCAGTTAAGCAGGCATATAGGATGCAGAACATTAAATAATGCAGCTTAATACAATTTCCTCGAAAAGCCATATGTATCAATGTTTTCTTGCTTTGGTTATGAGGTGTAAAAATGTACTTCTTGAAAATGAGCGCATCAATATTTGGTCCAATAAAGACAGAAAGATTATTTCCAGAAGTAAATACTGATTTAAAATCTTAGTGTACTGCATTTTTGTGTACAGTTCATGTTTAACAAGAATTCTTTACAGTACCAAAATTATTAAATGAGTAGCTGTGAAATATGTGATTTCAGGATTTACTAAATCATTTCCTAAAAACTGTTTGGAGGTCAAATATTTACACTCCTAGTCTGGGTCCTTGTGTGTAAATGGTAATGGTCTGCGACGTCCTCACAGTAAGAGCCACACACAAACACAAGCCACAAATAACAGTCCCATGTAGCATCACTTCAGGCCATGTCAGTGTGTCTGTGAATCTGTTATCTCAGAAAGTGGGCTTTATGTAATAAAGTCCGGTCCATAGTGTCCACGTCCATGAATGGGAAATGCCTTCCCTCTCTGTGAGCAAACGCATTTACTCAGGAACGAGGAGGGGGGACCTTTCTATTTCTTAAAACCTATTTCTTGTCAACAAGGCCTGCCTGAATATTTAATGAGAGTAAGGGTACGTGTGTGTGTGTGTGTGTGTATGTGTGTTCGTGTGAGCTGGAATGTGTAAGCATGAGCTTGCGGGGAGGATTCAGTGCAAAAGAGTGCATGGGGTTTGCTTGTTTATGTAAGGGACAACCAAACACACCCATACACACACACACACACACACACACACACACACACACACACACACACACACACACATCTTTATGCACAGAGTATAGTTACAAATGCACAAACAAGGATTATAAAAATACAGTAACCCCCATTTTTACGCAGATCAGGAGTTGCAGAATCAGTCTAACACAGTTTTTTTTTTCTCACACCTGATAATTGTAGGCAGAAATCCCCACAATACCACTGCAAATAGTTTTTCATGGCCATACCTTTTTTTATTCATTTTAGTTCTAAATCATTAAGACAAACATGAATTACTCATTTCGTAATATTAATAGAGATTAAAAGTTGCAGTTATTGGCTTCTGCCACCCTGTTCTTGTGTTTTTAGTTAGTTTACTTTCTACTAAAAGCTCTAAGATGCCGCCTAAACACCCTGTGCCTTCTGGCAATGACGCTAAGATCAAGAGAAAGAGTAAGACACTCCAATAGAAGGCTGAAATACTGGATATGCTCTGTGAAGATTGGGGTTGGATGAGGTGGGGGGGGAAGGGGCGAGTGTGGGTGAGCGAGTGAGAGATCTCTATCCAGTGTCTGCTTTAACCAGTGGCTCACTACAATATGACTCCTTCTGAAGCGCCTGAATAAGACGCGCGGCCTGAAGAGCAGTAAATGATTGAACTGTTTAAATGATTGTTGATTACCCTTTACATTTTACTGTATTTTGTTTTAACTAAAAAATTACATTTAATTATTACTGTATTTACCTGCTAATACCAAAGAAAGCCAGCACATTCCAAAGAAAACATGCTTGCATTAATTAATTGTGGAAGACAGCAGTTCAGTATAAACAATCCAGCATGTATTTGGGTTTAGCTTCATATTTTGGTTAAGGTTAATGTATTAAGCTGAGTTTAATATTAAATTAAAGTGTTTTGGATTCAGACCTTTTTTCTTAGAACCAAACTGTATTTACTGTATTTACCCTGCCAAAAAAACAACAGTGCATACCAAAGGAAAAATGCGTTCATGAATTACAGTACAGTCTATATAGGGGTAATACAGGTATCTACATTGTAGCATTTTAGGAGTTCAGTAAATATCCAGGTTAATGCATCGTTAGTTTTAAATGAAATGAAAGTATTTTGGCAGCATATTTGGGGGCATATTTAGGGTTTACACTACAAAAATAAGCACTGTTGAAAATAAGATTTTTTTCCCCAAAAAATACACGTGTTATTTCAATATACGTGGTTGCAACAATATCATGGATCTCCAAAAAACTGATATTATAGGAGAAAACGGTTTATGTAACTAAACAAAATGATTTTTGACCATTCCTACACATCTATTACTCAGGAAATATTTACACACTATAAACAGCAGCCAGGATTTTCAAATGATGCAAACAAAGAATTGGAGATGTCTTCATCTACAGATTCACACACACACATACAGTGCAGTGCAGTGCAGAAGTCATATTTAAAGCCATTTTGCTCGGCATGTGATAAAGTGTCTTTCTACTTGCAAAGTTAACATTAACCAAAACGAAAACAAACAAGAAAGCAGTAAAAAGTATCTAGATTTGTTTTTTTTTTTGTAAAAAAATAGTTGACATTACGCAAGCTGGTTATAAGAACACAAGCTCAGTTCCTGATTTCTCATTGGTTCCTCCAGCTGTTAAATTGTGAAATTCCGTCAGCAACTCCTGATTTAATATTGTCCCAGCATGCATCTCTCGAGTGCTCCTTCTTTCCCTTGACGATCTCAGCTCAAGATCTTCACAATATAATGAAGGACTGACTGAGACAAACCAGGTTTTTGATTTAAAAAACTAGTTCTACCGGGTTTCCAAAAGGAACACACTGATATTATTAATATAAAATCACTATTTACTGAATAATGTTATTTGTATTCTTTTTACTTTTATTTAGTTTATTTTAAAATATTAATGTGAAAAAACACTCAGTGCTCATCTAAACAGGCGTGCACTTTACTGTATACAACCACACACACACACACACACACACACACACACATACACATACACACACAAATATTCACTCAAACATAAATCAACACTGTGGACACAGACTAGCTCTTCCTAACACATGCGCTGTGATGAGAAAACATGACTCTGACCTTGTTGCAAACCACAGATCTATATTTATGCGTGTAAGCTTGCTGGCTTGCATCTTTAAAAAGGCCTGTCTTTTCCATAAACCCTCTCTCAGCAACTCATGCCACCAATCTGACATTCAACATAAAGCTAAAAATAAATAATCACTCTTTTCTGTTTGAAGACTCACAGGGTGTCAGTGCAAATGCTGCTGTCAGGGTGCCCCCACCCACCCCACCCTGACTAAGACTGCTTTATCTGTTCAGCCCTCAATAAAAATGCATTCTAAGTAGCCTTTCCTGCCAAAGCAGGCCTTTTTTTAAGACATCATTTCATGTGCACCAGGGGGGAGGGGTCATTCAAAAACAGACTTCATCATGGCAAGGGCACTTCAAAAATGATGAAAGGAACATCGCTCCGGTTTAAAACTCTCACTTCTCATGGGGCTACACCTGGAAAGAGGAACAAACCGGCAGGTGGGGGGCAGAGAGGGACTCAGATCCAGAAATACCCCAAAAAACACACAAAAAAAAGGCCTATTAATGAATTCATCCATGCAGCACGAATCAGAAGGTAAAAAAACACACATTTTTTGATGAAACCAGGTAAGAGTGGGAGATGAAAAGCAAAGCAGAGGCTTTAGAAGAGTCTGGAATAGTGTGGCAGCAGGCTTAAGTGGAGGGGGGGAGCTGAAGTAGCAGAGCTGCCCATGAATTTTTAATGGATGCTTTTTACTGTCTGAGTGTCTTTCGCAGAAATGAGTGTGATTTGTCATCATTTCAGGGGCATGTACGCAGCCTTACTAGGAGCGTATGGGTGTGTGTGAGTGTGTGTGTTTGTGCAAGTGCGGCAGAGAAAGGAAGAAGGTGAAAAGAGTGTAAGAAAGAGAGAGAGAGAGAGAGACAGATAGAAAGAGAGAGAGAGTCTGCATGTGTGAATTTGTCAGTGTGTGTGTGTTTATCAGTGTGTCTCTCTCAGACTCTCATTCTCTGGATCAGAGGTAGAGGCAGCTGCAGGTCCTGTACCCAGTGCTCCGCATCCTTTCTGTAAAATAAAGCCACACTCAGTCTGGCAGCTGAGGCTACACAGTGGACGTGTATGTGCGGGTCCTTGTATGTGCCCTTATGTGTTATAAATCACTGCTGTCTTAAGAGAAACTCCATTTTTCATCATTTGAAAATGTCAGCTGCCTTTTACTCTGTATCAAAATGTTATAATAAACAGATCAATAGAAATGGCCCATAATAACTCAAAATAAAACTCAATCAAATTTGAGGTATTTTTTTCTCTTTGTCTGTATATTAACTTTTTTGGTTTCAGTAAATATATGCAGTATGCAATGTGTCCCATCTCGATTATATAAGGTTCCCGAATGCAAGTATTTGTCAGAATACGGTATTTGTATATATATATATATATATGTATATATATATTTATATACATATACGCGTAAAATTAGATAGGGCTGGGATTTTTACGCGTTAATTAGGTAAATTAATCACAGAAAAAAATGATGCGTTAATATTTTTTACGCAATTAACGCTTTACGGCATCTTCCTGTTCAAAGTTTTCAATAAC
>JBBMFX010000001.1:22369491-22383586 GCA_037832545.1 Rhabdalestes septentrionalis
AGAAAGGCAAACAAAGCCTATTGAGTCAGCCCACATTTCTGCCATGTAATGCCATGCATAGACACACACACACACACACACACACACACACACACACACACACACACACACGAATCACACAGTGGCACAGTTCACCTCACGTGACCTCATTTCCAATTACTTAAATAATGAATTAAAAACGGCCGACAGCTCTGCAGAGACCGCAGTGGGGTTCCCTGCCTTAAAAGAACAAAAAAAAGATAATGAGAAGAAGAAGAAGCAAAAAAAGACTTCACAGAGAATTTTTTACTCTTTCATCCTAATTAAAACAGGCAACTGCTCAAAGGAAAGGGAACAACAGCCAGGTGCGGTTCTGGGGTTTTTTGGCCACTCCAGTCGAGTTGGAAATGATCTCACACTTTTAAGATGCTATCGGTTCCCCCAGTGGAGTCGACACTTACAAATCAATATTAGTGAATCAATCACACACTATTTCAAACTGTCCTCAACTCACAGCAAAAGGGATTAACAGCGTGGCGCGAGACTTATGAAGCCCCGGTGCTACTGAAGTAGAGCTTAGCGGAGAACTCAGAAGATGTTTAGGAGGTATACAGTTTGTAAAGAGGCCTTTAAGCCTCACTGGCATATGATGGGCCTTGTGGGGGCCTTAGTTTTCTGATTTGGGTAAAAAATGGTAGATTGGAAAACTGATAGTAGCAGTAAACCTTGAACACATTTACATCTCTTTTAAACACATTCTGTTTTGATGGCCATGCTGCACCATATTAGAACAGAAGCAGTTATGCATGGGGAGATTTTTGCCCCATTAGAATAATTAAAAATTACACGTCTGCCATGATTTCACAGATTACACGGTCATCAAATGGACTAATTCTTATTTGTCCTAGGATCAAGTTTCAAATGTAATTCAAAAAAATGTTAAGAATGCCAAACATTCATCCATTGCTCTGAAATATTTGACTGGTCCTGGAAATCCTCTTTCTTATTTAAAACACTAAACCTTAGACGTACACTCTTAAGTACACTCAGTGCCCGCTGTTTTTAGAAACTCTTACACTCAAAAAAACAAAAAAACCCTAAAAAAACCCACAATTGTAAAGAAAAGAGCCACAGAGATGTTTGGCTCTGGTGCCCGTAATCTTTGAGTGCCCCGGTAATGTATCAGGTTCTGTTCACACATGAGCCGTCTCTGTAATCTCCTGGGTGCTGTACTGGGTCTTGTGCAGGTCAGCTATACCAGGACTTTAACTCCGGCTTGCAGTTAACCCCTTTCTGTTTAACGTTCTGTCCAATTCTCAGGTAAGTGTGTGAAAGGGGCTTTATACAACTGAAAAGGGCCCTCCTTCGCTTTGAAGCAGCTTTACACACTCTATGCTTTCTCTAAAGCTGCTACATATACATATCATGTGGATCACTAGACAGCGATCAGATATATTTCAGTGAGTTAGCTCATTTAAAGTCAAAGGATAGTCTGGAATTATCTCCATTTTAGAAAGGATATTCGATTTAATTGACCTATTGTAATTTATAGTCACTCTACTACTTTCCTGTGATTAACACATGTAGAATTCTGTAGTTTATTACATAAAAGGATAAGTGGTAAACTTGTGGAGAGCAAATACTGCTGGTAGAAGAGCTCCATGTCCCTCATTCTTCCACTATTAATGTACAATTGCTGTCTGTATGCTAGGTGTTATCATGCAACATATGTTAGCCATTCACCATTTTCTTGCCAGATATGAATTAATCAGTTACATGGACCTATTAATACTATGTGTATTTTATTCAGTTTCACTATAAGCATAGTCTGATGTATTGAGCCAATACTAGCTTTGTGGTAAAAAATTGACAGTTCATGAAGGGCTAGTCATGTGAGAGTAAACACACATGACAACCAATATGCTACAGTCTTTAGCAAATTAGAGGCATTTCCAATAAAGTGCATGTTTTGTAAAACATCCTTCATCCAAAAGTTGAAAAGTCTCAATGATCTAAGAGTGAAAAGTGTGTAGCAAGCGTTTAAGCTCTTGCTGGAGAATAATTAGACAGCAAACCCGTTCTTATATGTTAGGTCTTAAACATTTGCCACATAGCGGAAACAATTAACACTGGAGTGTAAGAGGCTGCCCTCATCCTGTCCTTACTGCAGGCAAGATCATTCACCCAACAATATCCTGCTCCCATGGAGCCCTGCTTTATGCTAATTTAGGCTGCCTCTCTCCTTCAGCCGTCCTTGGCTTAGCTTCGCCTCTCCATAAACAAAGTTAGCAGAGCCAGCGCACCATCGCAGAACCTTCCAACCTGGCCACCCAGGGCTACTGGTGCAATACAGTGTAAAAAAGAAAAGAATGGTGCCCAGCTCTGTTAGCCTGTGGCTGGTCACTGATGTTGGCAGTTTGTTTTAGCGAACTGTCATTAGAGTGTAACCGCCCTATTCCCCCACCCCCATCTCTCTTTTTTGGTGCAAAGCTGAACATGAGCAGAAGTGATAGAGTGCTGCCTTGGCAAACAATTTCAATACTGACATTGAATCAAATAGAAAGAGACAGAATCACTCACAGATAAAGAAGGAGAGCAGCAGCTTAAGGAGCAACTCCTTAACCCGCAGAAATCTGGAAGGTTCATTTGTGTAGAAGTAAACCAGTCCAAAAAGAGACTCGACCTCATGTATATCTGTATCTGTGTTCTAAATTAAAACGAAGACGTTCTGGGCTTTTTTTACTGGTGCTAATGAATAAAATAACAACACATTTCACAGTCGGCAGCTGAGGATCACTGAAGGAATATGTGGGGCAATGAGCTGACAGTCTCGTTAATTCAAAAAGAATCAACCGCACGCTAGATCTGCCCTGATCGAAAGCATGGCTTTTCGCCCACAGAGCTATTACCGCTTCTTTCTTGCATTGTTAAATTTGTGTGGCATGTGATATTTGAAAACCTAGTTAGGGAGCGGCGTCATTTCTGACCCAGATTTCAACACAGCTGAGATGAGACTATCTCTCATTTTTAAGCACAAGCATATCGAAAACAAACTAAATACTTGATGCCAAGGCCACCTCAACACCTGAACATAGTAAAAATGACTCTTTGCCAACAGTACGATCAGAACTGAATTAAAGAGTCAATGCTAGCATAATCCTCTTGTATTTCAAGTCATGGCAAATTGTGAGAATATACCAAACAACTAGAAATGTTCTGTATCGTCAGATTTTCAAACTGCTACGTCTGAGTAGATGCAAAGCTTGGGAGTGATATGTTATGAATTATGATATTTTTGTATGTGCCAAAAAAGTATTTTGATTTTGAGCTTTAGAACAGATAGATATCCACTTCAGATGGAGTCCATCAAATGGAGTCCATCAGCCAAGTTAAGTTGGTGTATGCAAGAATTGTTTTTGTGAGGCTAGCATTGCTAATGAAGTCTAGAATTTAACAGATGCCCAGATAATTTTTGTAAATGCATCCCCCAAATTACTCTACATCTATTTAAACTATTTCCAGCTCCTAATAAAGGTGGCACAGGCAAACTTTGTGTAGATAAAGGTGACTTGAATTAGGTTTTGTGAAAATGATTTTGTGAAAATGGTTTTGTGAAAATGGTTTTGTGAAAATGACTATAAAATAGCTTGTAATGAGTAATCACAAGTCTGCAGCACTATTAACATGAACTAGATGAGCATGTTGGTAAAGATTTGGGGGATATACAATTTGGGTAACTATTGACTTTTAGCATTTGTAAGCAATGCTAGCGTTGTAACTGTGTTGAACTGAAGAAGCAAAACTTGAGCACGTTTCGGACGGTCGACCACATTTGGGGTACTTTTCTTCATGCAACTGTGCTTTATGTTGGCGTAACATTTACAGCGCTGTGTAAGGTTGCTTTGGGAATCAAGGAAAAAGAAAAACAACACAAGCAGAACCAGCTCCTTGGCCCATTAACTTCACTGATGCAAATTTAAATACCATAAAATACGGTGAAATATTTGGAAATGTTACACTTTTTCAGTACCACTCAGCACTGTGCAAAGCTAAGGCACACGAGGGTGTGTTTATATGTGTATGAGTACATGCAACATAAAACAAGTGGCCTAAAATACAAGAATAAAATGTCACACTTTTCCACATCCAGCTGGGTTATGATGTAGCCTGGTGTATTGGGTGTCCCATTAAAATCACGGTGGCTTTAACACACAGCACCTCGGCTACTTTTTAGTGGTGGGACACGTCAGGAAAAAGCACTCTGACATGGACAAATGGGTTCAGGATCAATAGAGGAGGCCTGATCAGGTGACGGCGGTGGGGCTGTGTCCCGCTGGCGTGTCCCTGTCCCCCCCCAGTGCCCCATCTGGACCTCAGAGTCCCTGCCAAGCCCTCTCATATCTGTCAGTGGCTGGAGGAACGAATAGCGTTGATGAATAATATATAACAGCCGATATTTTTAGGTGAGCTGTGGGCTCATAGCTGGTGTCTCAAGTTTGATTTATTTATGCTTTTTTTTTCCTTCCTGTGGAAAAAAGAAGAGATGGAGCATTGGTAGATCCCCTCGCAGAATAATGAAGTGGGGATTGTGAAACACTGAGGGAGTTCCTATTGAATGTCACAAAAATGTCACCTCTGGAAAATGTCACTTCATGTGCAGTGCATGAGTGTCCACTGACACGTCCACAAAAGAAACTATCAGACCCCGTCTTCTTCTTCGCCTTCTTCATCTTCCTCTTCTTACTTAGAGCTGAAGCGCATGGAAGGTTATATGCATCAGACATCTTGACATTAGCGGGCCGAGGATGCGGCGGCTTGTTAAAGTTCTTCACGCGGGAGGAAGGCTTAGCCACGAAAGGCCGCAGAAGTTGGAGCGGCAGCCGTGGAGGGAGACCAGCGGCTCAGGCTTTGAAGTGATCAAAGCATCTTTAGGGATGGCGTGGATCAGAAAAGAGGACTGGATGAGCTGGAGGCTCCGAGGCACAAAGCAGAAGCCACTTGGCTTTAAGACTCTGCCGGGCGCAACAAACACGCGTTCCGAAGATGCTCCCGCCAACTGCAACATGGAGGTCGTACCATCCTGCTACGATCCGAAGTCTCTCAAAACATCACATTTCCACTTTTCGCGACTTTAGCGCAAAGCCTAAATATATGACGTTTCGAATCCCAGGCCTCTCCAGCACAGCCTTAAGGAGACAGGAATCAAAACGTCAGGCCATTAGAAGCATCCAGATAGATGCTCTTTTGATGCCTCCCGTTTGCATATCCGGCTTTGACGTTTCTTCTGCTCTTTGATAAAAGAGAGCTAGGAGGCTTGGAGTGTGTGTATGCTTGTGTGAGTGTGTGTGTGTGTGTGTTTGTGTGTGTGTGTCCATGAGATATCAAAAAAGAAACTGCATTTCTTTTCTTATTTGTGTTTCTGCCTATTGTGCTGGTCTTAAATGAGCTTAGGGAAAGCGTGCGAGAAGAGAGGAGGGCGGGGAGCAAGCCAGATGCAAATTCAGCTCCAAAGAATCTCGCTGGAGTTCAAAAGATGAAAAGGGAGTGAGACAATGGCAGGGAAAGTAGAAGAAGCCACACGGGACGCAGCGATAGCGATTGTCTCTTACCGATGTGGAAGAACGTGGCCGGGACCTCGTGCCCGAGGTGCCTGCGGAAGTTTGACTCAAAGGCATTTTGACATGCCACTACTCAGTGAATTCATGAATATTAGAAGTTTGTGTCGCTGTTCCCTGTAATCCAATGTTCAAATCCTCTGTTGATCAAGCAAACAGCCTGAAAATAGCAGACCTCATTCTTCGCAATGGAAAATATTCAGGATGTCAAGAGAGATGTGATACAACTACTCGAAAGTATCACCTGCAGCATAGTGCTGGGTTCTGCTGGTAGTCTGGTGAAAAATAAACACAATTTTCACTCAAACACCTGATCAGCCAAGACATATCTTGCTTCTTTAGCACTGGAGCTACATGACTAATGTATTAAAAGTATTAAACAGGTTATGGAAGCTTATGGCACCATGCAAACCACATACCAACATCACTACACATATACAGTTCTGTCTTAAATTGTCCCTCCTTCCTATTTTATTCCTGTCAAACTGATTTATCTTTGGCATTAAAAGAAAGAAACAGGAACCACTCAGCAATCAGCACCACCAGTGCACTAATCACTGGTCTCATTATCTGGAGTCAACTGGACCTGTTTCTTTACTGATTCAGGTCTCAATTTAGTTGTACCTTAATAACTACCTGAACTTTGTTATACCTGAATGATTAATATGTATGTCACTCTGTGGCTTAACGAACAGAAACAGATAAATAGTGAGGATAAAGGGACTGGACTGAAAATGAGTTGAACATTTAAAGTCCTTCGGGAAGCCTGGAACACTATAATATTAAACATTAAAATAGTCTGACTCTTTGGACACATGATATAAGAAAAACTGTAACTACACTTCAAAAACCGATTTTAACAGAACTTATGACATAGTGTTACGTATGAAAATAGCATTTGAACATATCACATAGTTGCCCCCTTGAAGCCTATATTTTGCCCCTACATTAGTCAGCTTCTCTTCAGACCAAAATAACATTTAAAACATAAATTTGCTATTAAGATAATGTACATATACGCAATGGAATGGCATAAAGCCAAGGCAAGTCCACTCACCTCCCCTCAAATGGGTTTGCCCCAGGGATAACGTGGGTGCTGTCTCGGCCCACCAGGAATCGCACACGCTGGAAGAAGGACTGCAAGTTACTTGGGCTGGAAGAGATCTGCGTCTCCTGGATGATGTCCAGAGGGTCCGGAGAGCCCACACACAGAGAGGTTGTGTGGCATGAGGCCTGCAGGCAGCAGTCTGGGTCCATGCAGTCCATCAAACCATCTGACAACAACAGAAAAGAAAAATGATTAAGGCCTTCAACTAAAGAAGTCTGTCGTTTGCAGACTGAAGCTGGGCACACTGTCTGTGTTTTACAAGTTCCTTCAGATTCAACAAAACAGTGAAACTGCAGCAGCATTTTTCTTATGAGAATTTAATAGGATTCCTAAGATCTTTAGAACTGCATGTGTTGCAGTTCATCTAAGCATGTGGCCATTTGACAATAAAATGTGATTGGAAATGGGTTATTTGTATGGAAGTGCTTTTTGGTGATCATTTTTTATGACTATCCAGAAGGTACTGCCCTGTAGTGCAAAGCCTCAGATAGACAAGGTTTCTCTCTATATTTTTTTAAGGCTCTCCAGCCACCATGCTCTTTTCCACACCTTCTCTGGCAGCTTCCCTCCTCCTTCCTGTAATTCAGCTCAAATAATTCAAGACTCCCGGCCAGGAGAGGGGCACTTTAGAGCACTGAAGTGGGTCATCTCTCTCTCTGCCTCTCTTTCTTTCTCTCTCCCTCTTCCTCTCTCATTCTCAGATCTCAGGAACCCCTCTGGACAGATGGGCACGCAGACTGAAATAACACGTCTCCTGGCAAACGCCACACCGCTTCCTCTATACGACCTGTCTCCGTTGTCACAAGATGTCCAGATGACTGACCCATGCTCCGCCCATAAGCATTTTTCTTTTGTGCCGAAGGTTTTACAGAACAATGATAAGAAGTCCCGTTAGCTAAAAAGAAATTGTTGTGTAACATAACATTAAGTTTCCATTTGTGAGTTTGATGCCACCGAGATGGGCTATCAATGTAGCTTTTTGAAACTGGGCATCCTAATGTTAATTGCATACAACGACTAAATGGAGCCATTAAAATTTCTGAATAAACATATAGCAGTAGCCCCTCATTCCTTTATATTATGCTTTGAATCAAGTCTGTCAAACAGTCTTTTAAACAGTTATATTTTTGGCACATTGAGTAGACAGAATGAAAGAAATGGGAACAAATGTTTAATTGTGACAGGCTACAGTGTCCCTAAAGATACAATGTGCCTAGCTAAACTTCTTCCGGCCACTCAGCATTCAGCACCACAGATTGGTGAAATCTTCCTAGTTAGATGGCTTTGCTATGCTAAATGATTCATGCGAAGGTCACTCTGTGGCTTAACAAACAAACACAGCGAATTGGTCAGACACAGTGACTCAACTGAGAGTCTCTGAAAGTCCTTCAGGAAGCCCAGAGAACTGTTTTACTACTTTAAAAATACAAGAAAACTTGGCCTTTGAAGAAATGAGGGGTGTCTCAAGACTTTTGTCCGATACTGTATACGTATTTTATATTGATTTTAACACTGTCCAAATACAGAGTTTTGTGCTACACTTTGTATTAGATGAGTGGGATTTTTATTCCTATATGAGTGGGACGTTGTTCAGTGGCAAGTACAGCTTGTCTAAATAACAAAATAACTTTGTTACAAAAGGACACACTTGTTGATGGGAAATAAAATGTTGACGGAACAGCCACTTTGGCTTTGTCCTACCACAGCTCTAAGACTGCTTTGTGTTATTTATCTCGATACTTTTGTAAATTTGAATACCTTAATGAGGCGTTAGGCTCTATATTGCAGACAGTAAATGAGAAGCAATGTAATTTCCACATTAGCTCACATTCCCTGCTGTTCCAGCAAGGCTCATCCTCCCAGAACATATGTCCAAGCATCACGTCTGAATGGCCAAGACCATGCCAGGCAGACAAACAGCTTTTGAATAAATGGAATTGTGCAGCTGCATAAAATGCCGCAGTCAGTGAGTGGTGAGGCACTAGAGAGAGAGCTCTCCAGAGGCAGTGTGTTCTCTGGAGCCTGTGTGTTCTGGGCTCTTGTGGGGCTTTGTGACAGACGCAGGTTGAGGCTTATTTCAGGGCTTAGCGGGAGGCTGTCCCTGAAGCTGGTGCATGCTGGGATTTGGAGGCAGGGCTCAGCAGGGTTTGTGTGCCTCCCATCTCAGCTTATGGAGAGCTCAGAGGCTGTAATTCTCACTTGGAGTGGCCCCACTATCCTGCAGCATCTACAGACAGGTCCATACACATAGCCTGTTATTTAAAGAACTACCTTGATTACTTTGTGGAGCAGGTGCTTAGAGTCGGGGATAGGTAATCTTACGCAGGAAAGAAAAAAGAGAAAATAGAAGGGCTCTATTTCGGGTACAAGGAAAACAGAGGAGAGAACAGAACAGAAGATATGGGAAGAGAAGAGATGGTGGAAGAGAACAGAAGAGAAAAGAACAGAACAGAAAAGGAAAGACAAGAGAAGGCTGAAGAGAAGAAAAGAGAAGGCAGAAGAGAAGAGATTTGAAGAGTAGAGAAGAGAAGAGAAGTGAGAAGAGAAGAGAAGAGAAGTGAGAAGAGAAGAGAAAAGAAGAACAGAAGAGAAGAGAAGTGAGAAGAGAAGAGAAGAGAAGAGAAGAGAGAAGAGATTGTGGAAGAGAAGAGAAGAGAAACGAAGGCAGAAGAGAAGAGAAGAGAAAAGAAGACAAAAAAGAAGGGAAGAGAAGAGAACAGTATGGAAGATAAGAAGTGGAAGAGAGAACAAGAGAAGAGAAGAGAAGAGAAGAGAAGAGAAGAGAAGAGAAGTGAAGAGAAGTGAGAAGAGAAGAGAAGAGAAGAGAAGAGAAGAGAAGAGAAAAGAAGAAAAGAGCAAAGAAGAGATGGGAAGAGAAGAGATGGTGGAAGAGAACAGAAGAGAAAAGAAGGCAGAAGAGAAGAGAAGAGAAGAGAAAAGAGAAGAGATGGTGGAAGAGAACAGAAGAGAACAGAAGGCAGAAGAGAAGAGAAGAGAAGTGAAGGGAAGAGAAGGGAAGCAAAGAAAATCAAGAGAAGAGATGGAAAGAAATGAGAAGAAATTAAAAGTGAAGAGGAGAGGGGAAAAGAGATTAGAGGTGATGAGAAAAGAATAGAAGAGAAAAAAAGAAAAGAGAAAAACAGGTAAGAACAGATGAGAAGAAAAGTGTAGAATAACTTAAAATAACTTCATCTTTGCATAATATTTAAATGTATCCTGTTCTCGGATTGAGAGACTCCACAGTCTCCTCTGTGCCTGTTACTATGGTGTGTTTTTTTGGACATTTACCTCCGTCGTTGTCCTTGGCGTCGCTGCATGCCGTCTCCATTGATGTGTCACAGCCTGTTCCTCTCCAGCCCAGCTGGCACACACAGTACCAGCCGTTATTACCCAGCGTGCACCTGCCATTGCCGTTACACAGACCAGGGCAACCCTCTGTGCACACACAAGCAGAACAGCCATTTCAGTGGAAGACAACACCTCCACCATTCAAGAAAACATGTTGAAGAAAGACAGATAAGAGGGTGGTGGGTATTTAGGACCATTAATACTACATACAATTTTATCTTAAATAGCAGAAAAAGCAGTTTTGGGGGTAACTGGGATGAAAACAGTACATCAGAAATAATGGCATCCGGATGATTCATTCGATACACCTTTTGTTAAGCTCCTCATATCCCTTTGAAGCGTGCACCCATTGCAGAGCTTCCCTAAATCAATAGACACTCATTAGTGCTGCAGAATGGATCTAGCACTTAGGTGGACAGCAGTGTGAGAGAGAGAGAGGACAGAGAGCAGGCAACAAGGATGCAGTACATGAGCATAAATTCATAATTTAAGAATCGTCTGCTGTGATGTTCCACCAACTACTAGCATTACTGCTGACAGAAGCAGTGTAAGACATCGAATCACATTTGAATCAAAATTTAAAGCTCGTACAGTAAGCACAAGTCCAAATAATTCACATGGAGGCCTGCAAGAAGGAGCATGAAGCTAGAAATTCACTGTGTTGCCACCGCATCTAGTTGAAAGGGAATATCTTCCCATAGCTTTTTCCTCTTCGCTCCTCTCCAGGACTGTTTTCACACTGAATCTCAGAGATCAAAATGTTCTACGATTCAATCTCAAACTTTAACAACAACTGTCATGTTTGGGAATTCTGAAAACACAGGGGAGATTCATATGTGACTGCAGAAGCTATTCAAACAGGGATTTTACAGAAAACAAACCCATATATGAAAACGAAACACCAGAAGGACAGCACAGGTTTTGTACAAATACTATTTTTATGTAAATTATAAATGATAAATTATAAAATATTCATTTTCTTTAAGTGACCCAAATATTCTAAAATCGGAGATGAACATCCACCAATGAATCTCTATGTAAACATCTTTAATGTCCAATTCTAGATCTACAACTAAGCGAGGGGAAAGCTAACATGTGCATCTTGTATGCAACATTTCGAACTGCCAGGTCACACACAATGGACAATTTCGTCCTGGACAAGATCAATGTGCTCAGAGAAGAACTCGAACTGTGAATATGCTAATTAACACACGCCCACGGGGGGAGGGGGAGGGCCATCCTAACCAGCCTATACTCTCTTGGACTCCTTGCTATACAGGGCTGTGGCACTGCAGCGGACTGATACCTTCTACACATTCTGGTTGATTCGATTACACTCCCTCAGAAGGAAAAACACGAAACATTCTGATGGTATCGAAGCCAGAATTCTGACACGCTTTAGGCGAGAAAGCAGCTCGCCAACATCACCAAACATGACCTGCTTTACTGGGCGACAGTTACTTGTGCCGCATAAGAGGCAATGAGACAAAAAGAGAGAGAGGGGAAGAAATGAGGAAAGACACACAGAGCGAGAGGATGGTGGGTGTTTTGTGCAGCAGAAGGAAGGTGGAGGTTGCCTGATAAGGACGAGATCCGAGATGCTTTCTGGCAGCCATCATGGGACAGAAAATGGATATATGTGGAGAGGCATGGAATGTGTTGATCTGAGCTTTGTGCAGCCGCTCTGGCGATAAGAGGGTGCTATATGTGTACGAGAGCCTGTGTGCTTCACGTACTATAATATATAATATGTTTAGCACAATCGAAGCAAGAGGCGAAGACTCAAAGCCTGAGAAACACGATTACGAGCTTTGCCTTCCATCTGCTCTTGACTGCTTCCAGGCATCTCATGTCTGAAAGCAGCTCAGCAGAATATGAAGCGCTTTGTCAGTGTGTTATGTTGTGGTTTTATTTTTGTAGGGTCCAAACCAGAATTGCGATTCACGACAATCATTTTTTTTCACATACGATTCTTTGGGGTTGCATCACTGAAGCTGAATCAATTTAACTCAGTTACTTTGGTGCATTTCAGAATGATTTAAAAAAACAAATGCACAAATATACTTACAATAACATTTTATCACACTAGCAGCATGCAGTCAACAAACTGAAGTCCTACACTGCGATTATTATCGCTAGAGGAAACTAGGTCTCGATTACGGTTTGGTCGTTTTCTTGCTCCAATGCAGAAAACAGTCATAAACGTGAGTGTTGCTTAATATTTACTAAAAGTGTACATCATAATTTTTGCCGACAAATACATTATCAGCAGGTTTAATATTTGAGCACTTTTAGTAGTCAGAACATGCCTTAATGTAATATTCAACCGGTTATTATCATTCTAACATTAAAAACAGACCAAAACATGCAAAGATACAGTTGAGGCAATATGTCTTCTGAAGGTTCGTCCCTGTGAGAGAGCATCTAGCTGCCTCTCCTCACCCCCCAGCAGACAAGCAGCTCCATGTGGCTTCGCTCAGAGGAGGCGGCTGATTAGTTGCTTCTGAATGCGTATTACGGGATAAATAAATAAAGATGGGCTCTCTGTTGGCACCGGTTCAGTTTAATTGGCAGCCTTTTCAGAGAGAGGCCCCCGCGGAGCCGCAGCCAGTCAGACTGAAGCGGCCCCGGAGCTGAGCAGGCTCGCAAAATGCCTCGGCCCATCCCCACCGCTACCTCTGACTACACAGGTGGTCCGGGGAGACAGAGACACAGAGAAAGAAATAGAAACGAGAAAAAGAACACAGCAGACCGAGATCGTGACAAGAGCGTGTGAGCGAGGGAGAGAGGGGAAGAGGGAAAGGAAGCGGGAGGAAGGCCTGCTGCTGTGCTTCCATCTCTTACTTCATCCTGAGTGCTCTTAAAGGAATACAGTAACACTCAAAAGTTTAATTTTTTTGCATACCCCAGGTTTTTTACCACTTTCCCTGTATTACATTAACTGCAGACTTTCTATTCTTGTTAGGCATTAGAGAGCTGTTGAGTGATCAACTGTGAAACATGTCCAATGGAAGCAATATGTAACAGTTCATGACTGACATCATATTACGTGGTTGAGGTGACTAGACTGTCCTTTACCTTAAAATGTTGTAGTAAACTTTTTTATCCTATCAGCGGTCACTTACCAGTTCGTTATATATCTAACCGCCTGGTGTTCCACTTTATAATTATAATTATATTAGGTGGATTATTATATGTTAGTTGTAATGAATAAAAACATGAAATTTTCTGGCTAAATAGGCACTCAAATGGTGAACATACTGTATATTTCCTTTTTAAAAATGAATATTTAGCATAGTTTAAGTAGAAAATCTCAGTGTGGGTTTTTGACTGGTAGTGTGAAAAAAAAAACCCAATATCAACTACCTATAGTTTCAAACTGAACAATAAGGCCAAATGCAGAAAACCACGAACGCTGATCGCTTCCTAACTGTTTATCTAAACAATTCCAACCTTGTTTTAGGTCACTAATTAATTTCATAGATTTGTTCATGCACTTTCTGTCAGCAAAATTTAGACTTCAAGGTGCTTAATACCTCTTTACTTACGAAACAAATCTATTGAAGACAACGATGTTAGAAAACACATAAGGAAGTCTACCTGATGCAATCTGAGGCAAGTTTCTGATAATTCAGTCATCCTGTTTGTTCATTACAACATAATGACAGCCACTCTATTACAATCCATCCCAAAAATCTCACATTTACATCTAAAATTGACAATACTATTAAGAAATGAGAATATTTAGCAAAACTTGTGGTGCTTTTAACATATTATTCTTACTATATATGGTTTAATGGATTTATTTGGTTTAATAGATGTATGTGGTTTAATGCTTCACCCTCAATAATAAGATTTTTATTATTATTATTATTATTATTATTATTATTATTATTATTATTATTATTATTGTTATTGTTATTGTTGTTGTTATTATTATTAATAATAATTATTAATAATAAAATAACAATTAATAATAATAATAATAATAATAATAATAATAATAATAATAATAATAATAATAATAATAATAATAACAATAATA
>JBBMFX010000001.1:22387198-22411252 GCA_037832545.1 Rhabdalestes septentrionalis
GAGAGAGAGAGAGAGAGAGAGAGAGAGAGAGAGAGAGAGAGAGAGAGAGAGAGAGAGAGAGAGAGAGAGAGAGATTACGTTATTAGATTACGTTATTACTGTCTCTTTTTCTATGGACACTATTAGTTTCACCTAATGTTTAGTTTTTAAACATTACTTTAACCACCACATTCTGCTTTGGCAACATGGTTCCTGAAACAATCCTGCCAATAAAACTACTCTGAAATTGAGAGAGCGAGACAGAGATAGAGGAGAGAGAGAAAGAGAGCTTTCATTTGCAGTTACATAGAGAAGAACAGGTTTAAATACATTTGAGATTTTTACTTTAATCCAAATGATCATTTGTGTATAAGTGTCCCAGTTCACCTGCAATAGCTTGCTTCTGGAGTAGCCTGGTCATTTGGATGATTTCCCTGCTCCAACACACCTTAATCTACCTGCACACTGTGTTAAGTGCGAAAAGCGAATTGAATTCTGAATTCTTTATGGAGAAGTTCATTACAATATTAAATATCAGGGAAGCTTTTGGCAATACAAATTAATGGTATTGGTACCGGTATATTGGTTGATATAATCAGTCAACCGATACATGTTGGGCCCAATAGAAACACATAAAATGTAGTCTGTACAGTACAGCAGGCTGAACAGCAGCTCTATTCACTGTAGATAGGCTATGATTTATGTGCTTTTTCATTAGGGCCTAAGCAATGTACTGGCCTGAATACTTGTACAAACGCTGAGTGTCCTTATGTAACAGTACAACGCTCAGTGTTTAGGGATGGCATCTCACCATCGCACGCGTGAAAAAGCCTTATTAATATTACATTCCCATAATATTAAACTTTGAATGGCTTTGCCTGCACCAGAAGCCTGGTGAAAACCCCGCAGCTCTGTGTGCTTGAGATGCCGTCGCACTTTGAACAACTGCAGGATGCGAGAATCTAAATATAGTCAAAGCATTCCTCCGCTTCTTTTTTTCCCCCTTCCTTTCCGCGCAGGTTGGTAGCGCACTGTCTACGGACCATTTCTTTTCCAGGGCCATTGACTGATAAACAGACGAAAATCAAGCACTGGAAATGGCACTGACAGCAGCAAAGAACTGTGTCACCCATTTCTGGCGAGCAGAGGTGGCAGGGACGTTCCTCCGGAAGAGAAGAGCGAGCGAGACAGAGGGAGAGAGATGCAGAGTGAAGAAAAAAGAGGGACAGAGCAAGAGAGAGAGAGAGAGAGAGAGAGAGAGAAAGGGAGAGAGAGAGAGAGAGCGAATAAACAGAGGAGACAGGGAGACAGACACAATGGTGTTGAGACAGACACACTGGAAAAGGCAGTCTCCCAGAACGGGTCAGTCCATTCAGGCTCTTTAAGGTCAGCTGAAAGAACTGGAGTCCTCACAGCTAACATAAAGTGAACAGACCCCAGGCAGGACCAAAAAAAGAAGAAACAACAATCTTATAATGAAATAAATGCAATCAGTGTACATTTATTTCTTGTGGCACCATGGATTAATACATAAAGGTCGCAATGGGGTTAAAAGTCCCCCCAGGATATTTATCCGCCAAAACACCCAATGGTACCAAATAGCCTTTCAACCCTTTCCGAGGACGATCCATCCACAGAATGAGCTGAAAGCAATTCCATCGAAGCCATTCTGGAGTGAACTGGTTTTACATTTAATTATCATGCAAGCATTCTCCCAATGACCCCTAAACGTAGTGTTTAGCTGTGGTTAAAAGGGACTTAGGAGACATAATCCACTAACAAACCCATGCTAAATGAATAAAAAAATTAGGAAACATAATGGAACATAAGTAATTGGGCACATAATATATCACAAACTCTAAATATGCTAACTTATCAACTTCTGCCATCTAATTAACCACCCTAGCTCCATCGCGGGCCTAAGCCACGAGCTTATGTGGCACAGTATTGGATGATTAAGGAGCTATTACTTCATTATATGCTGTTTATGTGTTTGAAAGAAAACGAACACCTACGTACAGTGAATAGGTTTTTTTCAAGAATGTCATTTCAGTGCAACAGTGTATATTCTACTGTATTAAAATGCATTAGTTGGGGGTCTGGATGACAGTTTTACCTTAATATTTTTTCTTTCAAATGAGAATTTCAAATCAGAATGCAGCATAGTCCAGCATTAGGTTTGATCGCTCTCTGGGAAACTGACCCTCACTAGTTTAGGTAATATTTCTAAAATGTAATTGTCCTGGAGGGCTGGTGTCCCCCACAGTTGGCTGATTTCTTTGCTTAACCACAAGTGGTTTAATTAATATGTTAATGACCAGGTTTAGTGGCTGTGTTTGAGTGGGCGGACTCCCAAACTGTGCTGTGCTGGACTGGACTAGACTGATACAACCTACTGAGGTGTAGATGCCCTTCGCTCTGATATAATTTGTTTTATGGCCAGGAAAGCATGTACATCTTATCTGTACAAAATGTTCCTTTTTTAAAAATAACGGTGTAATCCCCTATTGAACCTGGCAAAGAGCTTTTTATCCAGACAGACTTAATTATAAAAACTGATTACTGTGACTGAACTATAATTGAAAATATAAGGCCTGTTTCTACATCAGTACTATTCACTGGGTGAAAAAGAACAGTCTTCATGTTATTCTGAGCCTGTATCCACAGAGTGCTAATCTGAAGCTGTTTAACACAAGAGCTGTCACTGTTAGCCTCCTTGCTCTGAGGGACCAATGCACCCAAATCAGGTTCTGTCTTTAGTGAGTGGGGTCGAATGCAAATTAGATTGATCCAGTTACTGCCGTTTTGAAACTTTTCCGAGGGCTCGTGTTGCTACAGATGCAGGTTTGCAGTTGTTTGTTAAAAGGTTTTGCCAGTCAACGCTGAAAATGACAATGAATGAAAGTCAGTGATGGCATCATTGTAACTGGCAGTGTGGCCTTTCATTCACTGTTAGCAGCGTTGGCATTGCCTGGCTGGACTTCATGTTTAAACTGAGCTCAGCTTTTCGACAGCTCTTGAGGTCCCTATAAAGCTGGGAAAGTGCATCAGCATGCAGGGAGACGGACAGCCAGTGAAAACTGCCATCACAAATTTTATTGCCAACCTAAAAGTGATTGGGAGCATTGCAGTGGCATCAAGTCAAAAGAATCCAGACATAAAGGCACAGTTTCTCTCCTGACTGATGTTTGTTTTTGGCCATTTTCTCTGTGTGTCAACCCTGGGGTAATCAAAAATAAAAAGCAATCAAAGCACGAGGCAAGGCAAAGAGTCACGTCACTCACTTGGCTCCTCTGCCGATCGAATCTCTGGCATATTTAATCAAATTCCAAGGAAAGTTTGGTGGGAAAAAAAACAAACAAAACGAAAACTAATTTTGAATACCGAAGCTTTCCAAAGTAAAGGAAATTTTTTTTTTCCCCTTTTGTGGTCAAGTGCCTCGCTAAAAAGAATGTCTTTCCAGTGACTGCGCTGCTCGAGACGTTGCAAATGTTTGTATTTCACATCAACAAATCAAAAGGAAGGCGACGGCATGGGAGGGTGGAGGGAAAAAAAGAAAAAAGAAAAAAGACAAAAGAAAGCAGGATGAGGAAAAGGATGAGCGGAAATGAAAAGACACCTTAGCACATTCTCACATTAAAATGCATGAAGGCAAGCCTCAGATCCTTCAGCAAACCTCTTCATGCTATGCCGAGTTGCACAAATTCAATTACGCATGCTTCTCCCTTTTCTCGCCCCAAAACTCCACCCACCTCCCCAGCACCCCCCACCCCCCAACCACTGAACAACTCAACCCTTAAGTCACTCAGTCACTCACTTACACTCACGTTCTCTCTCACATACACACACACACACACACACACACACACACACACCCTACCAATAGTGCAGTGTTCTCCGTTCCATCCAGGGCTGCATTCGCACTTGCCGTCCTTGCAGGTGCCGTGTTCGCTGCAGCGCGGGTGACACGCCCTCTGGTCACAACCGGCGCCCGTCCAGCCATCCTCGCAGCGGCAGCCGCCCGCCACGCAGACGCCATGACCGCCACAGTCCGCCGCACAAAGCTCTGTGGGAGAAAAGCAGGGAGGGGGACAGAGCACCACAGGGGGTAAAGAGAAGACAAATCCACAAGTTATTGTCGGAGATGGGCCGGACACGCTCCGCTAGCTGGTCTGACGGCTGCTGAAAAGAAATTCTCACCCCTCATAAGAAAGGGGTGGGCAGGTGTAGGATCCCCTTCAGACAATACAAATCTAATAAGTCCATTACAATGAGATGGGGGGGGCACACATGGTGGTGGATTCACCCCTTTTGTGCCATGAGAAGGTGGCAAAAACTTTGACTTTCTAAAGAAGCGGCTACACATGTCAGCCTTCATTAAGCGTTTAAACTGCAGGCTCATTATTCAGTCATTAATCCTAACAGGTCCGTATAATGGAAAATCAATTAAGCCTCAGTGTGTCTGAAATAGAGTTTGGTGCAGGGTTGAACATTGGTATACATTAAAGTTTCCAAACATTTTGCCTCTAATCCATAAACGGAGTGCTTACATGTGTAGTTACATCACATCCTTTCTGTCAGAAAAAGCAGATTAGAAGATCCTCTATGCTGATGTAACTTATTTTCATAGCATGCAACCACTAGGTATACCTTACTGTGAAAAAGTCTTCAGCCAGCCCTCATTTCCTTCTATTTTGCATTGAATCACCTTCTTGGTGTAAAAGTACTAAGTTATGCAAACCGTCTTATCTGTGACATATTGAGTTAATTAAATTAATGAAATTAAACAAACATTTTACTGCGAAAATCTGCAAAGTGCCTAAAGGTACAAGGTGCCTCAATATAGGGATTCTATTCAGCATCACTAGTTTACTGATCACCAGCCTGATCATCTGGAACCTTTTTCTTCACTGGTTCAAACAAAAGCATTCCTCTGAAACCCGGGAAACAGAAAACACGAGTTTTTGAAAGTCCTTCAGGAAGCCTGGAGAACTGTTGCTTAAGACTACTATAGAAAATACAAGATATAAGAATATTTGGAATCAAAATATGGAGAAACAATGGATGGCTCAAGACTTTTGTGCAATCCTGCAAGTCATTTCAATCTATAAAACGAAAAGGACTGTGAAAAATTGGAGCTCATACCATCTGTCTCTAGTTGGGAATACACTCTCCAGGAGAGTATGGGTTTACAGTCCTAGATTAAAGTTACATTTTGCATTTTCAGAATACAGAACAAACTCATTCTGGTGTCTTTATGAAGGACTATGGGCTTTTTTAGTGCACAGCAGTTAGGCCGCACCCATTAACGCTAATGTTATAAACACAGTTTCAGAACAGACTGCCTTTGTGCTAACTACAATGAAGGGCAGCTAATTAGCTTGCATAAAATGGCTTGTTTAATTTATAAAGACATTTTGGGACATAACCATGTAAAGACGAATTATGTGTATTTTACTGAGAAAAAAACAACAACACTGAGCCTCAGGGGAAAATAAACTGCAAGACAAATGTAGTGTATCAACATATTATTCAACAACTGCTGAGACTTAACCGTTAAACGTATATGCGGGTTATGGGTGAGGAATAAAAATGCTAAATCCTGGTTTAACCTGGGTTGCGGTGTAGGTAATGAGGAGATAAAAGGGGCTGATTACATGGCTGCTGATTTGATGGAGAAGAGTGTCTATATAAAAAAAAAAGAAATGCTTCCTGATGAGTCAGTGGAGAGGAGCAGAGCCAGATGGGGGATGTTCAACAAGCCTTAACAGAAGCCTTAGAATGTGCCATCTGAGTGCTTACAGATTGAACGCCCTCTCCTGCCTCCCTGGGGCTCGGGGGACTCTGAGCTCTCCAGGTGGGGTGAGACAAGCGAGAAGGGCCAATACTGAAGTGCAACACTCCATAGCACCGCCACCGAGTTTGTAAACTTTCTCCAAACTCTGTTTGCCAACCACTTTGGCTGTAGCCTAGGGCTCATTCACAGTCAACTGGGTTTCAGAAACAAAAGCTGGGAAATTGCTCAGGAGCACTGCAGCGGTCGAAAACGAGGCCACGGCGTGAATCCGATCAGGGGGACCGCACTTCACTCGAGTCTCAGACCTGGCACGTACAGGCCAGACATATTTCTGTCTGATTAGACAGACTTCTTCACCTATTTGCCACGGGAGAGCAGAGGGAAGGTACGAGCCATTAATGAGTCAATTATACCCCGCGCAGCTCCCCCAGTTTCAGTCATTGTCAGAAATTAAATTGAGTCAAGTTAGCCTTTTCAGCCACAGACCATAACATGGCATTAGGGGCTTTAAAATCTTTAAAGAGAAAAAAAAAACCTTCCCTCTCACTAATTACAGAACTGGGCTTTTGTTAAATTATGTAAATGCCCTTAATTTCACATGCAATTTTTCAATTAGAGGCGTCCTAACAGCATTTCACCATTCGCTGCTTTGAGTTGTCTGGGAGATACGACTGGCCCTCCCACCACACAGTGTGGCACTGTCTCCTTTTCTTTTAGTCGTTCTTTCCGTTCTGTCCTGTTCTCTCACCTCTCTCTCTCTCTCTCTTACACACACACACAAAATAAGAAGTCACTTCATTAATACTGAAGAGAACTTTCATACTTAACTGTGAAATATATACACATTAAACACTATTCTAGAGGAGTCCAAGCCTCGCTCTGATGTTTGGCTCAAGAAGACAGAGCCAAATTGCAGGGTTTCATTTATAAACCAGAGAAAAAGAATTGAATGACCTCCGCTCGGCCACTGGAACCGAGGGAAAGGTCTAATTGATGCAGATTGCGATTGTTTACAGAGGCCTCTTTCAGAATAAGCCACGATGGAAAAGTGGCCACATGCTTAAGAATAAAACTCTCTCCAGTTTGCAGAAGTGTCCAGCAGGGAAAAAAACAGAAGTGAGAATCTTCGCTTGAAGATCTCTCTCTCAACAGTAGATGCAATTAACCCCCAGATCAGCAGGGCCCGAGGCCTGGCTCATGGAGAGAACTTGTGGCCTTTTCACAAGGCTTTCTGCAGAGTTCCACAGCCTGTTTATCACTGTGGCAGTCTCTAACACACAGTAGCAGAAACACACAAACACACTACACAAAGAAATACACGTCTAACAAATCTCGAACTTGTGTGAGCACAAATACAGCAGAGCCTGTAGTAGCTGATAGAACCAATTCAGAGCTGAAAGATGACGGAGAAAACGTCATGTTGCATTGTCAAGAACTTCTAGGATTTTGCAGTGAATAAGATCATATTAAAAAAAGAAGAACAGTAAAAAAAAAAAGAAAAAAGGATCAATAGTTTAGTGATAACAGTTTGTCGCCTGGATCTGTCATGTCCCTGTTTCTTGACTGTTTTCTTTCTGTTTGCCAGCCTCTATACTAATCAGCTGTTGTTTTGGTCCTAACCCCGCCCCCAGCTCGACCCACCATCATGTACACATGTGTCGGTTCTTAGCTCCGCCCCCACCCAAGTGCTCCCATTGTCTTGTTAGTATATATACACCTGTGTTTCAGTTGGTGTTTGTGGGTGGTCAGTTCATGCTATTGTGGTTACTGACCGTGCCCTTGCTCTGTTTCAACCATGTGGATTATTGTGTTCTTATGTTTCCCTTTGTTATTATATTTAACTCTTTGTTATTATGGCTTTTTGTTAATCAAACTTTTGGACATTTTGATTCACACCCTGCCTCGACAACTTGATTTTCCACAGTAATTTTGACCATAAGCTCACCATAAAACTTCAAACTAACCCTACACCTGTCCTTAACCCTATCACTATTGAGTTTTTTCCAGTTGGTTTGTTACATATTGTAGCTATTTTAAGATGCAATTCAAATAAAGTGTATATAATTAATAGACTAGAAATGGAAATGTGTGTTTCGAGGGAAACCAATGCAGTTCGATATTCTCATTAGAGTGCACTAAGGGACAAAGTAGTACATTGCAATTACTGTTAATCATTCCATATTGAATTCGTAATTGATTCACCTGCGGAACATCTTTGACTCGTCCGGATGCTCAAAGCACACAATAAAAACATTCAGTGGTTTGTTAAAGACTGCATATTTCATTATTGGAGCCAATACTGCAAACATGGCACAGATCTAGTATTCATTTCAAATCGCGGTTCTTGGAAGAACTACATTCACATGGACCAGAAAGAGGTAGAGTATAGAAATGACACATAAAATAAACATAAGATTACAAACAACCGACGATCCCTAACTTCCAACAGCAACTCTTTCTCTAAACAGAACTGTGCAAAAGTATTGAGCCACTCCTCATTTCTTCCCAATTGACTTAAAATCACCTTGTAGGTGCCAAAATGAGGGGTGGCCCAAGACTTCTGTGCTGTAATGTATGAGTAAACTTAACACTGGTGAGGATAAAAACACAGTTGTTGTAAGAACGGAAAATGTAGAACATTGCAGATTCTGGCGATGCACGTTGCTTTAGATTAGCGCATGAACTGGCCAGCCTGTGCTAGTCTTTCCCCCTCAGCAGACACTCCTTCATTTTAATGCCTCATGAGCTCAGAAAGCAAGCAGGGCCAGGAGAGAGAAAGTGAAAGCTCATCATAATTTACGGCGCAGACTCCGCTTGAGAAGCCAGGCTTTAAAATGCCCATTTCCAAGCAAATCCCACGGATTACCTAATAGGTCAACCTGTCTGCTTGGCATTAATGGGGAAATTCACAGTCACAGACAGCTGTGTTTTAAGACCTCAGACAGGAAAAATGATTTTTACCTGGAGGATGTGCTTTAAGTCTGGCAGCCAATCAGTGGCATTTGCTACAGGTGAAAGGTCCAAATAGAGAACAAGACCTTCAGAGAGAGCAAAAGGGTCCTTTGAACAGAATCTTATTAATTCAGACGTGAGATTCGCCTTAACTTCCTTCTTACGCCGTATAATCACACTGTTTTAGGCTAAAATAAAGGAGAAAAAATTCAAATAAAATCAATGTAAAACAAAAGAAGAGGTCTCAGAACTACCTACTGTCGGTCTGCATTGTCTCGCTGGCAGTCCGTTTTACTTGCACAGAAATCACACCAGTTTAACAGATTCAGCAAAAAAGGCTAAATGTCAGAGCTCCAGAAAAGAAGTGCAATGGAACCTGACTCTACAGTGTCTGGTCTACAGCGGTGAAGCGGGTATACTGTGTCCCAGACTGCTGTGTATCCTCCTTACAGGTGAGAGTTTTATCGGCATGAAAAGCACTGTTTAAAAAAAACTCTCCAAAAAGATCAATGCACTGCCATGCCCAACAGTCATAGCAAGACTGAGATGACAGCAAAGCCAAAAATCCACTTCAGTGGCAAGAGGGCACAGAATATGACAATTTAATCAAAGAACAAAGAGAAAACATATCAAAACAAATCAAATGGCAGACGAAAAACGAGCAAGACAAAATTAAACAGGTAATAAGGTTCTGAAAGGTAGCATTCATAAGCCAATCCTGACAACCGAGTGCTTTTCCATTTTGACAAGCCACCACGCTGTACTACAAGTAAACCTTTTCCATTACAAGCAACAGCTCGACGGCAAGGCCAGAAACAGGCCGCAGCTGAGTTGACTGTATTACTGCTTTCTGATGGCCAAAATGTGGTCATAACAACATATGGACATGAAAAGAGGCCATTTTTGGAAAGAGGCCATATAATGATTAGCAAGTACAAGCACCACTGTCTGTTTTGGCAAATTTCAGTGGGAATTTTTAACCACTGTAAGGATTGCAAATGTGTACCAGGACATTGCTCAAGTTTTCATGCACAGATAAAAAGCAGCTCGGACAGAATTCCCTTTGCTTGTACAGCTCCATGGATGTGGTTTTGGAGTGACAAACCAAAACTATAGAGTCACCAGAAAAAGATGCACTGAGCCATAAATGTCTGAGCCATCACAGTTGTGATGGAGATACAGCACAGTTCCTGCAGTCGTATGTAAAACTGTATATATAAGCCTTCATGTTGGGATTCATGAAAGGTTTATGTAGGTGTCATGTCATTTTCAAAATTCAACTCATCTCTGAAGCATTACCATGAAATAAAACAGGACTGGTGCTGAAGTACCACCACCCTGCAGATTGTCCTCCTGTTCCCAGCACACCTGGTGAGACAAATGAACTAATTAACAGGCCCTTCCTGAGGGAAACTGGGTGTGAAAGCAGGGAGAGTATATCAGGAATCCTCCAGGCCCAGGACTGGGATTTAGCGGAAAAAAAAAAAAAAAAATCTCTCGAAAATTCACAACAAATCCACAAATTCACAACTACAGCTCCCTCTCAACAGCTGGGGGTCTTAACAAATAACCCATCATTTCTGAATCCACACAAAACCTAAAAGCATCTTTTGAGATTTCTCCCAGTGACGCAAAGAGTGAACTGCAAGACAAATTACTTCTAGTGTGCAATTATACTCCGACACCCCTGGAAAAGGAGGAGGTGACTGCTGCCATGGCAACAGGTAATAAGGTTTGATTAGCGGAGGACTGTTGCCTCTGGTTTCATTACGCAGAGTTGTACCTCAACAAAAGCGTACATACACACCCATACAGGATTGAATGTTTATTAAGGGCTTTACCCAAGCATCAGGACGAATCTAATTGACAAGCATTAATCTAGCGTCGCTAAAAAAAGGGCATCGAATGAGCATCACAAATACCTTGTTGCATGTGGAGATTTAATTTAAGGAATAGCTCAACATCAACACAAAAAACAATTTACATCATTTTCCCTTTTGCAGTAAGTGTTTTGGGGATCTGGACAAAAAATATGGACAAAATTAAGGTTTTAAGAGGGTTGCTGATACAAGTTTGAAGACAACTGATGCCGCACAATCAGAAATCACAGAGAAAGTCTACAAAATCACTTAATTTGAAGGTCTGAGGTTGAATTAGTAATATGTAATGCTTACTTATGGGCTTCTTACAGAAGACAAAACCAAAAAAAAAACCTTTACTTAGAAGTGAAGGGAGTGGAAAATATGCCAATTTGATGTTTAATTAACTTTCAACAAGAGTAGTATGTGCTGCTGTTAATGGTCTGTTAATGTGTTTTTAAAGCAGGTAGTGGAGCTCATTCATGTGTGCATGATGGCAGTACTGACCTGTGGCACAATCAGGGCCAGTCCAGTTGGGGTCACAGCTACAGGTGGCGGTGTCAGCCAGGAAGGCTCCGTGGCCCGAGCACTGGTCCATGCAGGAGGCCCGTGGGCTCTCGCATCCAGGACCCCCCCAGCCAACAAAGCAGTGGCACTCACCACGAACACACACACCCCGTCCTGAGCACGTCGGATCCAGACAGTCCACTAAGGAAAGAAACACCAGTTAGGACATGCTGTAGCTAAAAGAAAACACATATATAAAACAAATCAAGCAAGCAGGAGAGAAAGAAGCTTGATATTCTGTACTTACATTCATGATATTCCTCAGTTCTTGAAACTGAATATATCACAATATATCAGCAACTGATATATCATTCACCCATAAATGAGAGACTTATTCATGGGTATTGGATATTACAGGCTATTTTTTTATTGATGCAGGCTATTAAAGAAAACATCAGCTAGGATCTGTGGATAGGATTTAAATCTGTAGCAAACACACAGCTAAACCACACAACAGGCATCAAAATTATGGGCTGCAAAGCAAAACAAAACCCTAATTCAAAGGCTCTAGGCGGTAAATCGAGACCAGTAACCTGGAAAAAGCTGATAATAAATGAAAACAGCTAACATAATACAAACTTCCTGAAATGATCACAGTATGTGTGACACTGTCCTTAAACCCAGCATCATTTACAACAGAGAACGGTCTTTCAACCAAGAGAAGGAATTCCTTTATTTTATAGGTTATATTCAGCTCTCTGGCACTGCAGTTTGATTTAAGCCACAGCTGGTGTTAGAGTGCTAACAATTTGTTTCTGTTTCTGATGTTTCACCATATTCTGAATTTGTGAGGTGTTTTGAAGTTGCCTGAATACATTGATATATATTTCACGATAAACCTTCTGTTTAGATTGTTTGAATGTATCTGCACCTTCAGTGTAAAGAGAGCAATGAAAAAAAAAGGACAAGCACTATGCGTCATTTTCAGTTTTGAGATTTGCCTTTTTTTCATTTTTTCAACCATTCTGCTCTTTGATCCAGCCATGGGAGTGCAATTTTCAAAATTTCACTGTCTACAATTTGGTGCATTCCTATTTAATGTACAAAATAATCTAAGTAGTCATAACAACTCATTGTTCCAGAGCTCTATATAGCCTAAACACTGTGCAGCAGCAAGCATTAGAAAGGGCTCATTAAGCTCATTAGTGTAAACGGGTTTTCAAATGTAAACAGGTAAAATAGTCAGGTTTTGGATGCAGAATCAACCACAACCAGATGCTAATTGATGGTTTTTGTGGCCGGACCCTGGGGCAATTTAAGACTGTGTAAGCTGTGGTTTGGGAATACAGTACTTGATATAACAATGCCAATAAATAGAGGGTCTCTAAAAGGACTGAGTCTAGGACTCTCGTGTAAACAGACGCTTTCCACGTTCCGGCCAGGAGATTCTGAATCTGGGCAGAAAGGCATTTACAAATGGGCAAATTAAACAGCCCACCCCACAGCCATGCAACATGCAGCCAGGTGGAGGAGAGTTCTCCCTCTGTCTCCCCCCTCTCACTCCTCTCTCTCTCTCTGTTGGTAATGAGATTTCCTCCCAATGCCAGGAAGATACGCCGCAGCCAGCGCATGCTGGGCTAAATTGAAAAGCGGCGCTGGACGTGCTCCCCCGCTCACTCTCCGCCGAACCCAGAAACCCACAGAGCTGGACAGAATGCAAACGAGGCCTCTGCCACACAATCAGGCCTGGCGGGTACAAAACAGCCCTCCTTTCCATGCACACACACACGCTGCTCTTTATTCAACCATATCCCTCTTTAGAACTTCGCCTGACTTATGACTGCTGATCCTTCCATCACTCAACCTCTGGCAAGAAGCAAAAAAGAAAAAAAAAGCTGAAAGTCTGTTCAGTCCCATGCTAATGCTAATGACGGTTAATGGTTGTTTAATGAAAACAGAGACTTGGAGAAAAGCTGGCGGATGTTGCCTTGGTTAACGAGAGGACACAAGCCGCGAGAAAAAGGTCCTCAATTACAAAATAATAGCAACAACATAAAGAAACTGTATCCCACAGATGGAGAACGAGCGTCTGGGTGGAGGCAGAGGGGATGCGGAGACGCGAGGGGCTGCGGGCGCCCTCCCTTTACTGCAACATAAACGCGTATAAAGGCCTCGCCTATAGACAAACAGGAGCTGTGGCCTCTCAGCAGATGGCTTGGGCACAAGGCTCGGAGATCATAGGCTAACTGACAAGAGCTGCTCTCCTGGCAATTAATCATCACCGCCTGAAGGTCGCAGGGAAGAAAGGGAGAAGCCTTAAAGGGCAAGCGGCCTCATTCTCTCTCTTTCTGCCTGTCTGCGGTGCGACCCAAAATAGAATATTGGGGGGAGAAGGGGGATCAGAGGTGTCAGAATCCCCATTTATCAAAATCAGCTGCTCTATTTTTCATCTTGAAATGAGCGCCTTCAAGAGCTGCCAAACACAATGGCGAGTTCAATCTTATCTTGTGGGTGCCTTGGCCCAGGGCCCTCTGGGACGCCATTAACAGATTAAAGTGAGACTGTCCAATCCTGCTGGAGATCTACCTACTCACAGTTGATTTCCAACCATGATTTAACACTCCTTCACCAGCGTCTAATAAGGATGTGCATCGCGTATGTTTGATTAGGGCTGTAAATAAGGATGGGAACGGATATAAAACGTAATCTCAGTGTGTTGTTGTCCCTGGATATCCTGTTACAACATTATAAAGCAGAATTGCCTTCTTTTTGATCCTTTTTTAAATAATCATATGATGTTAATATTGTTATAAATTATTACTATAATGTAATTTACTATAATGTGTGAACGTTTTAACCCACACCTGACTTGTTGATATTTTGCTTGGAACCCTTATTGGTGTAAAAATATTGTTTTATACCTGACAAACTATTGAGTAGATTAATGAAAATAAATGGGAAAATGTTTTGTTGAGTGAGACTGCAAACTGCCAAAATATGCATAGTGTCTAGACAAAGGTGTTCCAACCACTTAGGATTCAGCACCACCAGTATACTGACCATCTGGAATCATCTGCACCTGTTTCTTCACTGGTTAAGGACTTCAGTTAGATGTGCTTTGTTGTGCTCGAATGATTCATACATAGGTCATTGTACAAACAAAAACATTCCTCTGAAACTGGCTAACTGTAAATGAGAGTCTTTGAATGTCCTTCAGGAAGCCTGGAGAACAGTTAATGAAGACTACACTAAAAACACCAGAAAGTCTTATAGGAAATATGTGGAAATTAGGAAATAAAGACTTTGGTCCAATACTTTTTTGTGCAAGTCATGACAGTCTATAAAATAGAAAGTATTGTGATACAAACTTGAGCTGACATCACACTCCCCAAGTTGGGAATAAACACTCCAGGACAGTGAAAGTGGATAGTCCTGAAAAAGAGACACTATTTGCAGTTTTACAAAAGTGTTTCAGACAACAGAAGGGGCTAATATTGGTGGCTTAATGAATTGCTATGAGCCGTGCTGACACATTCTTTATGTATTGGAATGAGAGGATCTTCACCAGCTTAACAGGGGAAGATCAGATGGTTTTGGGCTTGACTCCAAAAACTCCAGGCTTTAAAATATTCAAGAACTGGGTGTGGAACGGCCCTGGAAAAGCCCCACAAGTGCAGAGGATAAAATGGTATTTTCATTGTAATACATCTAAATTATGGCTGGTCTCTTGGGTTTGGCAGCATGCAAATTTTGGATCTCTTTATGGTGGAAAACCAGAAACCCACAAACATTTTGCCTAAACACGGTGCATCACTAGGCAGGCTGCTGCAATCACGGAGGCCTCACGCTGTGTGTGCAGAGTCAGGGGGAGATTTGGCTGAAAGCTGGCAGGTGAACGACAGGAGAATGATTGATCGTTCCAAACGTGTGCGTATGTATTTTGGAGCTGCCATTCAGTTGTCTCTGGCACCTTCAACAGCTTTCTCTGCCGAAATCCCTTTTTACCTTCAATAACAAACAGACCTTGAGCCTTAACCTGTGATCTTCATTAAGAGAACCGCTTGGTGATGTCATGCAAAAACTTAAATTCAAATAGGTAGAATACAAACCCATTTATATTCTACCTTTCTCAAAAAGCACACAGCATTTAGTCTACCCTTTATATTTACATACTTCAGATCCTGTTTACACTTATATTGTTCATTTTTCTACATTTACTTTGCTCCTTTAATTTTCTCTTCAACGTAACCTATTTCACAGGGGGCTCATTTCACTGTATCATTTCTCTGTATTTGTATATCTGTGTATGTGCTGTCTAAAAAATCTTGAATCCTGAGCATCAGATCGAATTCATTATCTTCAGGATGACACGTACCTTCCTCACAGTTTACGCCCTTGTAGCCAGGGTTGCATATGCAGGTTCCCACTATGCATGTTCCGTGTCCACTGCAGGTCACATCGATGCACTGGTTTGTAGGAACATCACATTCTGACCCCTTCCAGCCACTGTGGCACATGCAGCGGCCTTTCAGATACTGACCATTCCCACTGCAAAGCACTGGACAGGAAGCTGTGGTAGAGCAAACACACACACACACACACACACACGCATTTATTTGAATGTGGTCTGTCAACCACAGTTTCAAACCAATCCCTGTCCAATGATTCTGGCATTTTAGAGAAACTATGGTGACTGTGGGGTCTGTAGTATTTCAAAATAAAACTTAAATGCAGTGTCATTTCATTTTAAATGAGATTTATGGCATATGACACTTATTTCCAAAGCATGTACAACCCCCACCTCCCCAAAAATACTCCCACTAAGCTCTGAATGAGTTATTTACAAACAATGAGAACATAAATGTGACACATAGAAGAACTCTTTCAGTTTTCAGAAAATTCCTGCTTGTGTCCTGGACTTATAAGTGAATGGCTTGCGTTGGGCGGGTGTCTAGCAAATCCTCAAACAGAAAGGACAGAGATGGGGTGAAATACTGGCAAATGGGCAAAGAATAGCTGAACATGATATAAATCTAGAGGGAAAGGGAGAAAGTGGTAGGAAACAATAAAAAGCGAGAAAAAGCTTTTACCTCTGCCGCAGTCTGGTCCTCTGAAGCCCAGGAAACAGTGGCAGGTTCCAGCTATGCAGTCTCCATTACCAAAACAGTTACTAGGACAGTCATCAATTGAGTCTAAAATAAAATAAACAAGAAGAGTGAGAGTGTCTGTCAGAAAACCTCAAACCATCCATCAATATATATATATATATATATATTTGACCACAGAATCATTTACTGCAGACAAACTAACACACACACACACACACACTCACACATATATAGAGATATAGATAGAAAGATTGATAGATAGTTGTATTAACTTGTCGGCAGTAAAGTTTTCTGCTGCAATATCCAGCTTTTCCTCTCAAAATGAAAATGGAAAATGCTTTTGTTTGCTGTAGTTCTCATCCCTCAGATGAAACTGCCAGTAAAACTCAGCAGATCTCAAATGGGTTCATCACCTTTAAAGTTAGACCTTTTTTTTGTTGGGAATGGTTGTGAATGAAACCCAGGTTGTCCCCATTGCCCTGCTGATTTAATAGTAACATTCATGCCCAGTATGAAGGCAAGTATAAGGCAACTAATTGAAACGCAACCAATGTTTACCCCTGCATTCATGACAGTTGTGTGATTTGCAGTTCAATATGTATTTAATAGGTATGCTTAGTGTTTGACTGAACAAGAGTATTATGTAATATGTGCTAAACTTAATGTTGCACCATGTACAGGATGTCCTGGACTCTTGTGTTGGGCATGGGTGGTGGAACCATTATATACATTTAAAAAAAGAGATTTGTATGAGCAAAACACACAAGACACTGAATGCAGAGTGGACATCACACCCACCCACCCAACAATAAACATTATTCTACAGCTATCACCCCAACTCACAACCCCCCCAACACTTGCCCCCGGTCCCACACTCCCCCAGCAGGTTTTTCCTTGGTTGTGAGGTAATAAAGATTCCTTTCTATTATAAAATAACTGCTGGCATTAACTGTTGTGTCATTACCTTTTAAAAAATATGAGTCATAATGAATATTGAGAAAGAATTTGTATTCAGCATAATGGGGAGCTAGTCAGAAAAACACAGTCAATTCTGTAATATCAATATAAAAGAATTTTTGATATAATGGGTTTTGGGGCAGAACAACAGCTACCACAAAATGAAAAACATCTTCATTTCTTGGATAAAAGCTATTTTTTTTATCATAATATGCCTAAATGTACAAAGCCCACTCCTGAGAATGTGTATGATGAAAAAAGAGAAACCTTAAAAGTCTTGTAATGCATTCTGGAATGAAACCCACATCTCAAACTGTAATAGGATTACTTGTTAATAAAGGGTAATCTCACTACTCACTGCTTTACCTCACTATGACAAACCCACACAAATCTGAACCGACTAAAACAACACCAAATAAACCAACCAAAAGAGAAAATTAAACACTAATTCTGTAAGAAATAGCAAACATAACTGAAACCCAGAATCTAAATAAATACAAATACAAATGAAATGTGAAGCCAGTATTATATTTGGATGTAAAACAGCCTGGTCTGTGAAATGATGCCCTTCATCCATCAGTCCATCATATTGGCAGGATTGCATGTTTTGATTACGCGTTCATAACGTTTATAGAGTTTCTTGCACAGCATTGCTCATGTTCCCGAAGTTGCGGGTAGTGTTCACCAGAGTGCTCGGCAGAGTCTTTTCATCCACCATTCATGCTGGATGGAATTCAAAATTGGACGAGGCAGTGAATTAAACACGAAATGGCGCTGAAAAACAGTCCCTCTCCTCGGCTGCCCCGGGGCTGCCTGAGCTCCTATAGGACCGGGGCCGGCCTCGACAAAGCCGCTTTTGTGTAGAAGAAAAACCTCCAGAAATGTGAACCGCCTCACAGTGCCCTGTCCTTCCTCAGGAGAGAGAATTGTTGCAAGGGATGCGATCTGTGAGTGAGGTGTGGGACGGAGGGGTAAAGAGGGAGAAGGGAATTTCAAAGTGAGCTGAAAGTCTGTGTGTTGTCTGCATTCTTGAGCGACACGTTTAGCTTAGCAATGAGAGACAAAGAGGTTATAAGGTTGGCGAGTTTCCACAGTTTGTCCGAGGTCTATCAATATTTCAGCGATGTTTCATGGCCTGGTTCATAAAACATAATGAGCTCAATTCTTTCACAATGCTTAGGACGATGGGGAGTTAAGAATACAAGACATGGTCAACATACACATACTATTTAGTGTAGGGTCAATTTTACGTGGTAATATTATGAATACTGTGACTCATTTAAACATAAAGGCTTATCTGGAACAACTGGTGAACAGTCCTAGTATACAAATCTGTCTCCAGCTCTGTACTAATATGAGAATTAAGCAGCAAAAACAGCAGTTTTGTGACTTCTTTACATGCATCTACGTCCTCAGTCTATAACAGTTCAACCCCAAACATTCCTACTGAAGTTATAAGAGAGTTTCAGTCCACAGTGTTGACTTCAATAAGGCAGTCATTCAGAACAACAGAAGTCATTAACATTTCAGTCAGGCACAGTAACTGAAATAGTCTGTTTAATTTTGAGGGATTAAGTGAGGCTGGGAAAAGGTTGAGTGAGAGTGAATTAAGACATACAAAGTAGGCCTCAAGTAAATCAAATAAATTGCAATACAGCTGCCTGGTACAGGGCCATTTTGTGTATTTATTTATCTATTGTTTTTACACCCACCTCTGACCAGCATTTTGTGTATAGAGCATCGTTCGTGTATTACAAATCATTTCTGGAGAGTTTTATTATGACATATATCATATTTTCTATTGTTCCTGTGTCTCTGTGTGTCACAGCGTTTCCTCCAGGATCAAGTTCGATTCTGATTTTGATTTAAAAATGAGACATAGCACATTTTTTTCCATACTTCATGAAATGGAAAATGGATCCAAAGGCACAGTTTCAGGGGTCTTGGTTAGAACTCTAACATTCAGTTCCTCAGGAGACTCTGAACTGTTCTGTTGATGTATTCGAGTGAAGAAAAGCTGGTGATCTTGGTGGACATGCATGTGGCATTCCAACAACTCACTGCAGCTTCGCAATCTGCCAACACACCACAGTCCCTCCCTCCAGCATGCACACACTCCCGACCGCATGCCTGTCTGTCTGTCATCAAGAGTGATGTACACTCCGCATACCCACCCAGCAAACTCCAGTATGCACTTTCCAGCCCTGATCTTCCCAGCCGTCATGTCTGATATAATCTCCGACGATTGATGGTGGGTGGCGATGTCTTTTTCTATGTTTTACACAGTTAAAAAAAAAGAGAAGTACAGTCTGTGTCTCGGCCGGCTTCTCACGCTCACCGGTTACATGAAGACGAATGAGCCCTTACATAAGTGTTGGGTCTCAAACCTGTGAGCACATCTGGCCTTCACACAGATGTTTCTAGTCATGAATTTGTTTTGTTACTGGTCTCTCCAATATACTTGGACAGCCTGGGTCAGGGGACAGATCATGTCTATGGCCTTTGCCTCTCAGGTTGTATTCACCAGTACACAAACTAAATTCAGAGAGGGGGTCGGGGCCTGGGGGGCAAAAAACCCAAATGAGCCTGAGCTTCAGTTAAAGGTCAGATGGATTGAAAACAACATTTAAATAGAGGTTCTGTCAGACAGAACATTGATTTTTTTTTGATAACGGATATGATCTATCATCTAGACCTATTTCTGATTATAAAGTCTGAATCTCTTTTCCAAGAAAGAAGAAATAATAATTTGTGGTTTTTGACAGTACAGTCCAAAAGTCTTGAGCCACCCCTCATTTATTTATATTTTGCTTCCACAGAGCCAGATTTTCTTGCATTTTTTGTGTAGTTTTGCAGAACACTTGCTCAGGCTCCCTGGGGGACTTTCAAAGGCTCTACTTTTCAATACCTGAACAGTTCCATGTTTCTTTTATTTCTTAAGCCAGGAATCAATCAAGAATAACAAAGCACATCTAGTTTAAGGCCTGAACCAGGTGTGGGATATTCCAGATGACCAGGCCGGTCATTAGCCCACTCGGTGGCTCTGGGTGAGGGGAAAACCTTTATGCAGACTCTTTGTATGTCGCAGTAAAACATTAGTTCCCATTCCTTTCACTTGATATACTCTGTATAATACAATACAATAATGTTTTTGTACCAAGAAGACAATTTACGGTAAAATCTTCAGAAATGCATAACATAACATAACATGTATATCTACCCAACGTGATGTCCAAAGTTGCTAAAAAGAGGGTATTTCCCCAGTTACCTTGCACATAACTACTTTACAGTGTAATTGAATCAACATCTGGGATAGTTGAGGAGTATGCCTGATGAGGCAATGAGCTTGTTGGTCTACAGGTTCCACTTGACCTTGAACAAGCTGCTGGAGCTGTTGTATTTGGGTTAAGAACGTAGGCATGTCATGTACTATAATAGTATCAGTATACTGACGCCGGCCTCCCTGACTTTTAAGTCACTCTGCATGGGAGCATCTGCTAAATGAATTAATGTAAAAGTCGACATAAAACCTTTTAATCCCCGAGTGCTCCAGGATCATCCAAGGCCTGAATGTTGAAAACTGGCACAGCTTGATTCTTTCTGAAGGACATCGTTCATTTGACCCACTTTAGCACTTCTCTATCTTCTATCTTCCTCTCTCTAGCTCTCTCCTTCTCTCTTTCTCCCTTTCTCACAACTTTGCTATCTTCTCTATCTCCTCTTTTCCGGATTTGCCACATCTTCACTTTTCTTCCTCTCTGTCACCTTCCTCCTCTCTCTTTTCCTCTTTTCACAGGGAAAAGCAGGACAAACTGGACTTAAAAATCAATTCGTTCTCCTCTGTCACACACACACACACACACACACACATACACACACACACACACACACCAACTATCTGATATACACCTTCCCTAGTCCTTCTACATGAGATCCAAAACTGTGTCTCAGATGCTACACCATTCTTGCTCATTCCAAGCATATGGAGAAACAACCAGATACTTTATTCTCATTGTCCCCCTCTCGTGTTGAACATCAATTCAGCTCAGAATCGAGAGAAGTACTAAAATGTTCATTCCCCTAAATCAACTTTAATCATTGCTTTGTTGAGTTCTGGTCCAAAAAATGTAGGTTAAAAAGATGAATTCACAACATGGCACATCGGGTTGTGCTGTCACTTCCCAGCAAGGAGGTCCTGGTTGGGATTCCCAAGGGTCCTTTCTGTGAGGAGTGTGTATGTTCTCTCTGAGTGCACTGGGAATTCTGGGTCTCTTGCATAGACCAAAGACAAGCATGTCAGGAGAATTGAAGAGGCTAAAGCGTGTGTGTGTGTGTGTGTGTGTGTGTGCCCTGTGATGGACTGGCAACCTGTCCAGGGTGTTCTCTTCTGCCCTATGACTCCTGAGATGACTCCATTGACCCTGATTAAGGATATGTGGTTCAGAATAAAAAAACAGGGTTGTCTGTAGTCTTTCCTATAGCTAGGATATGGGACAGGATATTGCTGTTTTTATTATTTACATTATTTGAGCCTGGAAGGAATCAAAGATCCAGACTAAAAGAAACCACCTTATTTCCCAGTCTGGTATGGTTTACCTAATGACAGGCACACAAAAAACCACAGACCACAAGTCTTGAAACTAGCAGGCAAATTATAGTTTTGTACAGAAAAGAGGAAACGCAGTAATGTTGTAAACAACTCTGTAAGTATGGTTATGTGGTGAAGCGGAGTCAAATTCTAGACTCTCCTTTCACTTTAAATGCATTACTTAACTGTTTCATCCCATTAGCTGCCACTTACAATTCAATTAGGTGGCTTTTTTCTAGGTCAGCAGTGATTAGGGCATTGTCTAGCTAACGAAGTTACTCAAATGGTGAACATATTGTACATTTATTCATTAGCAAATATTATTAGAGTGTATTTTTAGTTAAAACTGAGTGGGTAAAATCTTAAATTAGTTGTAGTGTAATTTAAGAGCAGAGGAACAACAGGTGATGAGAGGGTGAAGCGCAGTCCCATACATTCAGGATAACCAATTAAAATAAAAACGACGGTTTTCTTTTCATTTAATAATAAATAAGTAAAATTTATTTGAATTAAATGTTAAATTAAATACTCCCCCTCCATGTAAAGTAACCAAAATGAGAAATGAACAGACATGTGTTTAAATCTTCGCTCCTCTGCAACCAGAGATATTACAGTCGCCCCCGGGTGAGGATGGCCAAGTGTACCGGTGTCAGTCTGTCTCCCGACGGGTCACGGCTGTTGCACCAGTTGTACAGAGAATCCGCTCCCATCGATCCGTGAGACTCTGCGCCCCTCCCCCAACCTGTCCTCCTCTGCCTGCCTGTCACAGATGGACCATGGCCCAGGAGCTTTTAATTAAAGAGCATGTGAGAACAGCTCCCAGCTGCCACCTCTGCGAAAGCCGACACCTCGAGCCGACTCACGCCCCCCACCCCCCCAACCGTCCTCTTTCTCCTCGCCGGCTCCACGCACTTGCACTAATCAAAGACGCTTTTAGCAAACATAAGAGAGAGGAAAAAACGAACAAACGTTCTCCACTGGGGAGGGAGGCCAGATGTCGGCAGCTGGGATGAGGGAGCACCGCAGCGTATGCCGATTGACTTTCTTTTTTTATAAAAAAAGAGCTTTTCTCTTTCATCAGTCAGAAGTAAAGTAGAAGCAAACTGGTGGTAATAATGACCAATAATGGCCCGAGCAGGGGGCAGGAGTGGGGTCTGCAATCAGAAAGCTTTGAATCCGGCCAGCCGCTGTTGTATGCAAATGGGCTGAACCAAAAATGGAAAACAGGCCATAGTGGTGAACCTTTAACACTAAAGCAAGCATTAGAAGCCATCAGTGAAGGAATACCAGAACGTTGTGGAGCATTTCCTATTCCTAGCATCTTTCTTATTCAAATGTTTCTTGATTGCTGTGTAGTGGCCCAGGATGCTTGAGGCTGCACTGATCACTGCTGAAGAGCAGCAGGTCACCAGAAGCACGAGTTAATATGGCGCTCCTTCAAATCTTGCCAGTTTTTGGGCTGGGGTGAGGACTGAAGCTTTCTGACTGTGGAAAACAATTTCTTTGCTAGCAAGGAACAAAAAAAAATAAGAGTGAGATGAACATCAGATAAGTGTCTCAGATAATGATTCCCATCTACTTCAGTTTGGAAAGCCTTAAATTGTACCTTCTTGTCATTGAATCTCCTACCAAAATGGACTATTCAAAGTAGATGGCTAGCCTTGAGGAGTACAAGATTAAACTGAAATGGAATAATTACTTTGTGTTGTAGTACGGTTGCTGTTACTAGCGGTAATTAATAACAAGCACTGAGGTGTACAGCCACAGGGCAAACGCAAGTGGTTAGTCAGGCTGCCTGAACATCTGTGAATGGTCAAAACACTCCCAGGATATGCTATAAAACCTATAACTGCTCCAAGTACCACCGAGTCATATAATGTGCACCTAGAACTAAACGATTGTGTTTCTTGGTCTAGTTCATTAATCGCCCAGTTTCACGGTTAAGCAGAGCTGAATACCATCGTTTCTGCGATGCTTTGTGTGATTAGAGGAGTTTTTCCAGCCAGCTACTCATCGCACTAATGGTTCAGTCAAACCAAGCTAACAAGAACTGTGTTTTTTTTCCATTTGTATGGCACAATGGATCACAGTGACATAAAAATCTTTCGGCCCATTATTCACAAGCCATCTAGATTTTCACTGCTATATACAGTTAAAGTAAATATACACTTAATTTACACACACACACACAAACACACACACACACACACACACACAAACACACACACAAACACACACACAAACACACACACACACACAAACACACACACACACACACACACACACACACACACACACACACACACA
>JBBMFX010000001.1:22413222-22436921 GCA_037832545.1 Rhabdalestes septentrionalis
CAGCTTTGAATGATCTGTTCTGTGTATTGAGTTCTCATTGCTTTATTAAGGCTTTGTTTCTTTTTAAGCTCACTGCCTTGGTACTCTAGGGTACGTGAGGATACTTGTCATTAAGCCTATTCAGTTTAGGAAGGATATGCTGGGCTAATAAAATTACCTTGTAAGACCTTGTACCATAAAATAACCTTATAAGGCCTATTCCATAAAATAACTTTATAAGACCTTATACTATAAAATAACCATATGAGACCTCATACCATAAAACAACCATATAAGACAAATGCCAAAACCAAATAGAACTTTTGGTTGGACAATGTTCTGAGACCAGGATACCCCAAAAATAATTAAATTATAAACCGAAAAAGTGAGAGTGTGTAGGGAATCGAGCTGTTCAACAAGACAGAAATTTCTTCAGATTTCTTCAGACAAAAAATAAATAAAACTATTCAATTATGTACTTGGGTACATTTTATACGACAGCCTTAAGATTGGACCAAAAATGACAATGAGCCTGTTCTGTTTGTGTTCACCACTACGTAAAATGGGCTGCCTTTGCTGGATGGTGTTGGTTATTCATTGGAAAGTACAGTCAAGCTTTCTGTTTACAGATATTCGAGTCGGTCTATAGATGTGTCAGTGAGTACGCCAACAGTCAAAAGTAATCTAAAACATGACAGTCACCCCACAGAACTTATGAGACTATGGTCAGTGGTACTCACCGATAGCTGTAGTTAGGAAGGACACTTGCTCCATCTCCTTCCCATCATTGTATACTGCCAAGTGCCAGATGCCTGAGTCCATGTACTGAATGAAACCTGTGTCATGGCTGCTGAGGGGCATGAGGCTCCGCGGCTGGGTCAGTGCCGGTGGTCCCTCCAGACCCTGAACCCCCTGAGCCAGGAGCCGCCGGCCATCCAGCAGCTCCACAAAGTCAAACTGGAGATAGAGCAGACACAGGGGAGAGCAGCATTACCCTGATATGAAATGCAGTGCTCAGTGAAGGATTAACTGTCTTAAAATGTGCAAAAATAAAAAGCTGTAATGCTGATAACTCTTATATCAATGGCACTTGCAGGGCAAAAACAAATTAAAGGCTGTCCATCACTGATACAGAGCTGAGAGCAAGGCAGTTCAATGGCCTTTACCTTTCATTTCTAGTAATTAAAGATAAAGTTATGTTATTTACTAAAACGTTAAAGTGCATCAGGTCGTAATAGAAGCAAAAAGGACCAAAACACAAATGGACATAAAAGCTGCATTTGCTTACAATTAATAACTGGAGTAAGATAATGAGCAATTATCAGATTCTAATATTTATAGAGTTTAGAAGGTAATCATCCCCAAAACACAATATCCTTTCTATATTGCAATATATTGCATTATTGATCTAGGTCTTGGAGAAATTTGTAGTAATATAATAACATGGCTACTTTGGTACAAATCAATAAAGCGAGGTTGAGAAGCTCAGCGTTCGATACAGAAATTAGGTGTCTGTTTGTATGAAGCTCTTTAGTCTTTGTGTGGGGATAACAGTCTACGCCACAAAATACAATGGAAACCAGTGAACGACAGCATCCATCGTACATACAGCCGTTCATCTGCTTATTTCTCTACACATATACAAATAGACAATTAGCAACCATTGATCTGCATGACCAAAAAAGACAAACATCTCAAATAATACATTAATTCATATCCTGGGCCAAATTTAAGCACGTGCAATTGGTTTTAGACAATATTCAGTCTGGATTAGCTCTAATTTGTCATTTTATTTCAGCACACATCTAATTAAAGGTGTACAGTTAAAAACGCTAACTGCTTTCAGTTATTGGCTGAACCTGACACCCAGTAAAAGTAGTTGTTTACCTGGTAAGCACAATCTAACAACAAAACCTGTAAATAAACTGTTCGGTGTAAAAGCCCACCTGTGTGTGTGAAGGCGGAAGTCCTCTTCTTCCATAGATCCCCACCAAGGCATCTTTACTAAGGGACACATTAAACTTGAGGTACATTGGGTGGTCAATGAAGACCTGCAACCTCCAGAAGATTCCGGGTGGTATCTGCTGCGAGACCTTGCGGCCCACGTCTATCTCGCCCATGTCTATGAAGCTGTCATCCGGGAACAGGCCGTCCAACTTGCCTGGGTTGCAAAGAAAGGAAAATCCATTAGCACAGTGACCCATTCATTGCCATTGTCATTTTGCCAGTTTGTCTAACCTTGTCCAACCATTGCTACAAAAGAAGGCATTTGTGGTCAGAGCATGAATAGCAATCATTCAGTAATGGAATCACAGTTTAATACACTGCCCATATTGTTCATGTTCAGCCCTGAGGTCGAGCAGTGGAGCGACGCTGGACTTTCAATCATGCTGGTCACATGCAAGAAATATAATCCCACCGACCATAAAAGCTGTGCTCAGCTAATAAAGTGCGAGGTCGGTCTCATTCTGGAGGGAACAGCCCATTACGTACAGGTAGAAAGCCTGCTCGAGCCGCAGCACACAATTCTTCATCAGACCCCATGGAAATGGCAACATCTGCTCGGCCGTGTACATGGGCCAATTTCCGCAGTGATGGCGACGAAAACAGACATCCCTGCAAACAGAGCCCCGAGGACTCGCAGGCAGTCGGAATCATGGCGGCTCGGCACGCCACAGCAGATGGTGGTCCCTCAAAAAAGTCCGTCATTTGCAATGTGTTAGATCTGGAGAGACAAGGCACGCTCTCCTGCCTTCCAATTTACCGCCTTGGATAACGCGTCAACACATCAGCCCCAATTACACGTCGAATGATATTTTGCTGGGCGCCTCAACATTCATTTTTAGCCAGAAGGCCTCAAACGTACAGTAGTCGCCTGGATGCAGCAAACATTTACACTTCGTATGGTCACTGGGATCGAATGGGATGAGCGTCTCTTCTGAAACTAAGTAAGTATGCATAGCACCGGGATGACACTGGATCTATTGGCTGTGTTTCTAGTGACAAGCGTGCTCTGTGAGGCAGAATTAAAACCCCCCGTCTATTGATTTCCCTTCAGTAACAGCTGTCACTCAGACAGGGGCAGGCTAGCAGTGGCTGGGTCGGTGTCGCTCTCTCGCTGCTGTCTGCTAAATGAAAAAGGATGACTCTGTGACTCATCTATATGGTAATAGCTGCGATCTCCCACCTTCCTTCAAAGCCCTGATGGCAAATCAAATAGCCAAATCTGAACTCTGTTTTGTTTCAAGAGCTGGTGAGAGCAAACTTTCCCCCGCAGCACAGCTCATCGCCGCTACCATGGGGGATAACGTGCGCTGCCAAGAAAACTACAGACTCGTTTGGGAGATGAAAGGAAGGCATGCCTTCTTTGGATGGAGCACAAGTTCTAATCCTCCTCGAGCCCCTGGATACCCACTCCCTAAAGCTGTACCATCCCTTCCTCCAGGAACAAATAATGCCCTTCCACTTCCCCAGCAACTTTCATTGGATTACAATGCAGATCTCCCAGCAAGCCGCCAAGACTGGTCCCAGCATGAAGCTGGATGACAAATAATCCTGGATCTGGTTAAGTCTTTGAAAAATCAAAACTAAGACGTTATAACATTGGCCAGTGATGAGCCGCCTCAGTGGGAATCCAAGAAAGAAAAAAAAACAGTTTTGGAATGTGTGACCAGATTTAGGCCCAATGAAGGACAGTTCAAAGGGCTGTGAAGAAAGTTTTGGGGTGGGGTGGTTAAGTACTTCTTCAAACTTCCCAGTCTTAACAAGTTTTTGAATGCAGACTGATTCAAAAGATGTTTTATTTATTACAGATCACAAGTTAAAAAATAAGTGACAAATAATGATACACATATGACCAGTCATTTATTTAGGAATCAAAAGTGCCCTTTACCTTATATTACTTTACATTTTTTTGGGATGTCTCATCTCTAAAACTTCAAAACTAGGTTACATTACGGAGGCCTTGTACTGTACTGTTTACTTCACCTTGCCTTGTACTGTTTACTACTGTTTGCACATTTAGTATTGTTTAAGTTACTTAGACTGTTAATTCGCTTTCTGCTTAAAATGACACTGATATAACACATAGCAAATATGATCACTGAATACAGGAAACAGCCAGTGAATTTCGAAGCATTGATTTAAGCAATTTAGAATAGTGTGACATCTAGTAATACTTTTTAAGAACATCTTTTAGAATGACATGGAATAGAAAAGGACAAGCTGCAAGTGGGTGCACAATTTATTTGATGATTTTTCAAGCATGATGCTTTGCACCAGTCAGTCAAATTAAATATATGAATCATTACATGACTAGCTAGGGTTAAAAACATCCTGAACTCTATCAACACTGGAAGGCACTTAACAGCGATATTGATCGAATAATGGAAAAACAAGGCCTAAGACAAAATGAACAGTTATGTCAAGGATGTACAGTTTATCTTTCATCTTATCTCATCACAGTGAATGAGTCATATGATACAGTCAACTGTATTGTCAAAATATTTTCAACTTTATTTATAATATTGTTTCGTTCTTGAGACCCATAATGTATTAATAGTAAATAATAGTTGTGCATACCATCGTCTTTGCCCCTCCGGTCTGGGAGCTCCAGGCCAGTGTTGCCCAGTGGGGGGAGGCCCAGGTCTGTAGGTATAGACAGGCCACTGGTGTTGTCCTCTGCCAGCTGGTACATCTGTCTCTGCATGGGCTGCAGGTGCCAGTTCAACCCAAACAGGTGCATGGCTGTAAAAGATGAAGATGCCTTTGGGTAAATACTAAGGCCAAACATCAAGGATTTGTTACCCTTTAGAATGAAGCAGCACAGCTCACTGCCCGAAGAGCTACAAAATGGTACATTCTTGTTATTCAGCCAAAGAACTCTACACTAGTTTGTGTTGATGGTTAATGTGTCAGACTTCCTGCAGCGGTTTGTTTGGTGTCCCTATATTAGAAAGAACCAAAGTTATTGTCATTTAAAAATTAATAACAATATTAATCAATCCTGAAGTTTAAAAAATGGCATCAAACGCATGTGTCCAAAAGAACTTCAGTTTTTCATTATTTAGTTCTAGTAACAAGTGGAATAAACACAAGATCTTTTGAATCCAGGAGAACAGGGAGATCCCATAGAGGGAGGGGGTCCTGAGAGCATCAGAGTGAAAGTGCACCAAAGCATGTAGGAGAGCAAACACCGGTTTTAGATGGTCTCAGACTGTTTTAAGCTGATTGAGACTGTTTTAGACGGTTTTAGAGGGTTTTAGACTTTTTTAGACAGTTTTACACGGTTTTCATTTGAAGAAATCAGATTTTACTCATAGTTCTAAGAGTTCCACATAATGCTGTGCCAAACATTAAGTGAGAGATGCTGATGCCACTTAGCATCACATCATTACGAACATAATTAGCTTTTACCCTTTGTTAGCCGCTGCAGCACCCTCGCTCGTTTAGGTAAGTGTGAGTCCTGTGCAGTGACCATGAACTTATTCAGCTCTGCTACACACATTAGATTGAAAGTGAGCAACACTGCAGCTTTATGGCACACGGTAATGATACAGATGTGCACAAGCCCGTGACATATTTGAATCACTACACCATGGACTACATTCGCCATAACGATGCCATTGTCTCCTGCACGTTGCTATGCTTTTGCAGTGATATCTATGCACAGTGAGCCTGAGTAAATATGTGTTGTCGCTAACAAAAACACGAGCATGTATTTCCCAAATGGTACAGGAATGTAATGAGATTTTTATTCAAAGCAATCGGTCCCTTTGCACCTCGACTAGGACAAGTCATGTTTTCAAACGATGTATACAATTGTAATTTATCAATTAGCTTCTGCTTCATTATTATAAAATATAATAAGATTGGATCCTGCTAAACTTTGCTGAGTATCTCTGACAGTCGTTTTTTTTTGTCTTTGCAAGTTCTGTTTTGAGTACCAAGCAAAACGAGAAGTGAACTTTAAAAGAAAAAGAAAACAACAAAGAAGTTTAATGGTTAATAGAGTTTAGATGCTGACAGAGCACTGGCAGAGAGCCAAAAGAGCTGTAAACCCCCACAACCCACAACCCTCTGGGGCAAAAGAAGTGTTGTTACTACCAGCAGGCAGAAGAGCCAAAGCCCCTGGGGTGGCTCTATTCTTCTCATCCCAATTACCTTACTAATAACCCACCCCACACACACACACACACACACACCCTGAAACGGCAGAGAGACAAGGAAACGTTCAAGTCAGCAGGAAGAGAACACAGGCCCGGATGAATGTGTGCGTGCAACCAGAAGCCATGCCGATATTGCACAAGGTCAACAAAAGGCGCAACCTTTGGGATGAGCAGCAAAGGAGCTGGATACTGAGGAGGAGGGGCCCACCATGATGGATCGCCAGGAAGAGAATAGACACAGCCAGCTTAGCCCTTCCCAGAAGCCTTTGGTCAGCAACAAAAAAAACCAAGCCAAGAACATTAGGGTCTATCTTATTGGATTCTGCTGGCACCTCTAAGCTCTGGATATAAATAACCATTATAAAGTGTGAAATTAGAATCCGGTCTGGAAGAATAGCTAAGAGTGTGAGATCACGGCGAGTATCTGGATTGAGACAACTCGTGTCCTTGTGCCTTCCTTTACCCAGGCTACCATTTCATCATTCTGATTTTTATTCATCAGTGTGCGATTGGCTTCAAGTTACCAGGGCGGCGTCCTCGACTGCACCCTCTTGACAACCCGTAGTGACAATTCTGCGGCAAAATTAGTTTTCCGCTCCACTCAGTTTCGCAGCAAAGAGAATGTATTTGTTTTGCTCGGCGGCAAATGTCTTGTTTTGACAAAGGTGAAAGAGGGTCTAAATGAATGATTTATTCTGGCGCCACCGCATTTGAGGGGAAAAGAAAGGGTAGGCCTGCTATAATTCTGAAATACTGAAATCAATCTCGATTTGCATGTGACGGGGCACTCATACGATTAAGTCCTGCGTTTTTTAAGATGAAAGAGCTCGGGGAACAAACAGGCGGCGAAAAGAGTACATGCCTACGGCAAAGGGCTTCAAGGGCAAAAAAAGAATGTTTGAAGTGGTTAGTTTTGAGGCATGAGGCTCATAATACACATGGCTGTATGAACAGCACGCAAACATTGCAAGTATTAATAACAAATGTTTACAAACGGATAAATGTGAGTTAGAATGATGTTCTGTATAGAGATATGGATCTATATCAGGAAGGTCATCATTCTAAATGCTGATCTATAATACAATCATTTGTAGCCAACCACGGCATTCCTTTTCACAGCATGAAGATGAAACACCATGCACTTGCATAAATAATGACTATAAAAGCAAGTCGAACCCAACTGGAGCAGCTCACATATAGGAGCATCTTTCAGGCAAGCTTTCTTTAGTCCTCCATTAATGTGCAGAAAGCAGGCAGGAGCTGGTAGTAACATGGTGTCATTAATAATGAATCCAAATGAAAGATGCTTCACTGAGCTGAGACTGATTGGTCGGCCGCGTTGGTTACTGAAGGGGAACTTTCCCACAGTTCCCTTTCATCGGCGAAGGAAAAACAAAGAATTTGCGTAATTCGCCTCATCGAGCCCTTGCTATCATATCCACTCGCCCCTTCTTTAGATGCTGTAAAATCAATGATCCCTAAGACTGTGCAAAGATGTGCTTGCCTTGGCGTCAGCATTAGCCTCAAATTGGCAGTTTAAACGGGCCTAACGCTGAGCTGACAGACTGCAGATCAAACTAGTGGTGATAAATGGAAAAGCACAGCTTCGCTCCCCAGTGCACACTCGTCCATTAATTACAGTCATATTAGATAGCTACACCCTGCTTTAATTCTCCCCCCATTCACAAGCTGCTGGAAAATCTGGCCCAAAAAAAATGATGAGGCCTTTGATAGAGCTTGCCATAGAGGCTGGAAGTGCTCCGCTCTGGATTACTGAATCAATAGCTATTTGGGAAATTGTTCAGTGCATTTTGCTGATTGCGTTCCACCCGATTTGGGCACTCCCAACTGCCGAGCTTAGCTTTTTGTGCTGTTTTTTTTGTTGCTTTTTTGTAAGAAAGTAAATACGAGGTGCAGAGAAAAAAAAAGTCGACACCATCTTGTGAGACAATATAAATGCAAACGATCAGGTCGCTCCACACAACTGGAGCTGACTATGGCAGAGCATTTTGAGACAGATGGCAGGATTTGTCAAGCTCGGGTAGTGCATGTCTTCACTCAACCTCTCTTTCTGCTATTTCCCTCTCTCTCTCTCTCTCTCTCTCTCTCTCTCTCTCTCTCTCTCTCTCTCTCTCACTCCTGGTCCTTCTCTTTCTCTCCAGTTCTCATTCTCTATCCCATTGATTTGTGGCTCTCTGTCAATAGGCAAAAGTTGAGTGCAGACTCAAGCACAGTAGGATGGGGTGGGACAGCCACATCAAAAGGCATCAGGGGGGGTGTGTGTCATTCCAAACGTCAGAGTAATCACTTCTCTGGCCTGATGCACCATCTCTCCCCACTTACCGTTGATGGAAAATGACTTGCCAGGCCACTATTACCCCATGCCTTCTCAACATAACACATCCACCTTATCATTTCTGCCCGTGGTATCTGCACTATGCAGAATGCTTGGTGAGAGTCCATGAAAATGGCTTTTGAAAATTGGCCCCCACTTTCTGTTTCCTGAACTGATCGTGCTCCAGACTCCTCTCCTGGTATCTAGGCTCTCTGAAAGGGCTTGAAAGAATGGCTAGGTGAGAGAAACCTACACTAGCTAGGCTAGGTGGCTTTTTAATGAGGCTCCTCCTGGCACAGACCAGACGTGCGGGTGCAGTGGAGGCATGCAGTGACCTGCTGGAGCGACACAGCAGCCATTTTTAAGCTGCAGGTTGGACCCAGGCATTCTGCTTTCTGCTCCTTGTCTTGGCAAGGCATGCAGCAGAGCGGCACGCGCCAATTAGCAAGTGGAACATTGGAGCAACTGCTCCTGTAGTCCGGAGAGAGAGCAAGAGCCATTACCACACTGTCTGTGCCAGCAGTCCTGTATTCCATCCCTCTGTTCTCCGAAAGGAATACCCAGGACCAAACATCACTGATCCTCCAGCTTCCTCAGAGAAAAACATGCTCCAATTCAAACAAAGACTACCACTGCTACCATTGGGAAGATATATATTCCCAATGGTAGCAATGGTACACTTTCTTTGATTAGCCCTGGGAGTAAAAGTGTTATCTTACCTCTTGTCTCATTGATATTTATATTTTAAAGCAATAAAATAATAGGAGCCATCATAGTTTAAAAGTAGTTGTTACTGCCCAAAAGTTACAGGACAACAGATAATGGAGGATGCAGAGAGTTGCTAACTTTAACCACATTACACCATACACCTGTTATAACCCCATTTTAACATAAACCTGATAAAATTCAAAAAAATGACTTGAGTTTGTTTAACTATTCAATATTTACTACAATCAAGTTGCCGACCGAATTTTTTTTAGCATCGAAGTATTTCAGCAGCTTAGTGGTGTATACTTTTTGGGTCATTTTTGAGGTTGTTTTGTTTGTTTATCTCTGGCATTTCACAATTAAATTGCTTTTATCTATTATGAATAGTGTGCTTTACATAATAAATATTGCCAAACACAGTTTGCTTTGTGTTTAGCATAATAATTTCCATTTCTTCTGCTCTCGTCATATTTCATGACTAAAATTGTGCACTTCTCCCTGATTAGTCGACTGCTTCCAATGTCAACTAGTGGATAAAATGATTATCAGGATAAATACAGCTGTAACCAGAAAGAATTACAGAATAGAAGACATGAAAAAGGAAATGTGGAAACGATATTCTGCAGTTGTTAATGTTTTTCAGTATCACTGCTTTCAACAAGCTAGATAAACCTTTTCAACAACTCAAAACCTTTTAAAAACCTCAGTATAAAGCATACGTTGAAAGAATCTATGAAGGAGGATGTTTAACTTGGTCTAGAACTTTACTATTACTATTCCTTGAAGCTTTAAAAAGTTCTAAATAATCTCACTTTATTTCTCTTTTTCAAACACAAAAGAACCTTTGCACAAAGAACCTTTGAGCAATACCACAGAATAACCACTTTGGTTCCATACAATATGTAATATACAATGTGTAATAAAAAAGACATGCTAATATTTAAATTACATCAGCATAATGCATATGTTGAGGAAACCTAGGAAGGAAGGTTATAGGAAAACCTAGGAAGGTATAAATCTCAAAGATCTTTAAAAGGTTGTTTAAGGGTCGGTTTAAAAGGTTCTTCACACTCTTTTTCAAGAATTGCTCTAGGTTTCGCCAAAATATAGCATTGCTTAAATAAAAAAATTTGAGATTTGTTGTCCAAGCCTGAAACCTAAAATCCCAAAATGTTTTGAACAACTGTGATGACGTCATGACATTGTGGTTCTACAAATGAATAATAATAAAGATAGATGACCAGAATATGCCTCTAAATATGAGATAAGAGGTGCCGCCAGGACAGGGATGGAACTGGCGTGAGGCAACACAAGTGATCGGCCATCCATCAGACAATGGACAGCATTCACGTTAGTAAGCATATGGCTAATTAATTCCTTTTAGACACTTGAATGGTTGATGTGCTGAATGCAGGCGGTTCTCTGTCCTCTCATTAGCTCTCTAATTACTCTGACACCTCTCTCGAAGGGGGGAGAGGCCGGAGCTCAAAGCCAGTGCCACGCTTCTGTGGAGCCTTTTCATATCAGACCAGATTTCCATCAACACAATGGCGGCTGATATGAAAGAGAAAAGAGCCACGGAAATGTGCGGAGACCGGAAGGCATTTGTTTGTTCCATAAGCTGATTGAAAACTAGAAGAAGACAACATGGTTGAGGGATGACCGTGCTCTCCCTGATAGCCAGTGTTGAGGTAGCCCTCGGTGGGTAATTAAATCCACTGAGTGTCTTGTGAAAAGATTTTCCCCTCTCATTAATTCATTGATTGCTAATGATAATGAGATTTGTAGCACCACACACACACACACACACACACACACACTCACACTTGCATCCACACCTACAAACAAAACAGGCCCACAATAAACGGGGCAATGGCTGTGACTCGGTAGTGCAAATGTTCAGTTCCGATGACGTAATTTTCCCATGTTCGGTTTCGAACACGGTACACGGAGTCCTTCATCACTTCTTAGTCTGTAAATTACAAACGGTAAAAAAGCATTGCCTCAGCAAGCGTGCTGGTCACTACATCAAAAAGTCTTGAGCTATCTCTCTCTTTCCAACTGAAGCTGAGGGGTATCTGTCAAGAGTGAATCATTTCTCCATGCTTTTTTCTTCCTTCTCATTGTGTGTGTGTGTGTGTGTGTGTGTGTGTGTGTGTGTGTGTGTGTGTGTGTGGCTGACCACTGAAGTGCAATCTCGCTCTACTCTCTGATTAAACGCCCATGTTTCTGCAGCCTGCTACTGTCCAATCCAGCCCAATGAAACCAACCCATGTTTTACATACATTTTTACAATGCAATTTAGCCTAGATAAGAACTCTTAAGGCTTTCCCATCACAAACTCCAAAATATACTCAAAAACATGTAAACGGTGTGCTTATCTGATCTTCAGCATCCGTATTGATCTGAGATGGGCCAAAATCCCTGGATCAAATATTGGAAAAAGCCTGAACGATCTTATAAATGCTGAACTAATGAGCCATAAACAAAAACACACCAATGAAAACACAGATGAGACTGTGTCCCAACCGGCTCACTGCTCTCAACAAAGTGCGCTTAAAACACAGCCCCAACACCAACACGGTACTAAATGTCTAACAAAGATCCACTGGCAATTCAGCTATGCGTGTCATTTTGCCTACTATTTGAATAATATTTCAGTTTTCTATCTGAAATGTAGTACTGTTACTGTTTTTTTCTTTACTAAAACATCTGCTGTCTAACTTTAAATACAATAAAGTTCAACAGTGCAACATTTTTAAATGGAAATGTTATATGCTTGACATGACTCAGTGAAGATTGATGTGATTTCTCATTAGATTGAATAGGACTTTTGCCAACATCCCACAAACCTCACAATGACTGTTAAAAGAACACATTTGTTCAGTGTTTTTAAAAACAGTGAGAGAAAATACCTGATAAATGTTTCTAACTGATACATATAACACTAAATGAAAACCGATTTTCCATTTCCGATTGTGGTTTCAAAAAGAGAGAACATCTTTGATTCTATTTGGTCAGCTGTGCTATTTTGTGGCCATTTAGTAAAAAGCTGAAGGTTTTCCAATTTAAATTTGTGGTTTGAAACTGAAGAGTGCACGGCTCAGATTGGGGAAGTGGTTGGTCTGTGTTATTTTCATAGACAGCATAAAGAAGAGGGTTTTACTAGGGCAAGGCTTCCCTTCTCTGTATTCAAAAGTTTATTTTTTGCCAAAATAGGTAGATGGAAGAACTGGAAACTGAAAGGTGATGCTGATAAACAGGGACTTTAGCGGCAACGGCTGAAATGTGAATTTGAGTGTGTGGGAGTTCAATCTGAAAGAGGGTTCAGGTCGGGCAGTACGATGGGGGCCCAGCGTGAGCAGAAATGAACACAGAGGGATGCTGATGACCTTCAGATGCGGAGGACATAACGACCTTCTTAATGAGAATGCCACCATGGAGAAAATGGCACACGCCTCTTAAACGAACCGTTTCATGTGAACCGCGGTGCACACACACACACACACACACAAAAAAAGAGGACTGGAAAAACACACTCGCGTACACACACTAGTGAGTCAAAACATCTGTCAGGAGGTTTAATTGGGTTCATTAGACAACACAGCTAGAGTTTCCAATTACAGGCCTCCATAATTAATTGCACTTGAAATTAACTATATTTTCTCATCAACTTTTAATTAAACATGGCCCCTTGTTCTTGATTGGAATTTCTTGATTCTCAGGGCGAGCTAAGGTTTCCTACATGTTTACTCGAGGGTGCGTGGGGAGATGGTCTTGATTTTTTGGGTTGAGTAATTACACACGGTAATTAAGCCCCATCAGCCTGGTGGGTTTCGGCGAGCTCCTGGTGAGGCCAGAGCTGAAGTCAGATGCAGACGCTCAACTTTAAGCACAGCTTCAGCACAGCACTTCTCATCGAATCCATCCTTTCCACCGTGTAATCAGGCTGTCATGTTCGATGTTTGTGGTTTACAGGCCATTTTAATTTGGGTTTTGAGCTCCAAATCACGAGGAAGAACAAAAAACATATAAATATAAATGAAATACACATATTTGCATCCAAAAAAAGATTAATAAAACTTTGGCGCCACTTAGCCAGAGGGGGGAACTGAAATTATTATTTTTTTTTTCCCACCATCTAGTCACTATGACGCAGCGAAGGAGCAGCAGAAGCTATTTATCTCTCGGCTGATGGAAAACTGTTGTGGAAGATATGCAGCCATGTTCTCCTCATGGATGCGCCTTCACACTTGTTTTCCCCCAATTTTTCGGCTTCACAAAATCTTATTTCGCTTCGGACCCACTTTTCCAACATAACCGCGCGACCATTTATATGCTAAATAGGTCCATCATAATGCAAACCATATGATGAACTTCTTCACTGGAGAACCTATGGAGTGCACCTGATTCTGGTTGGTTAAAAAAAAATCATTATTCGCACCTTGTTTGGCACCAAGGCGCAGACTGTCGGATTTTCATCTGACACTTTTTTCCCTTTAAAGCATCACAAGGGAGAATGTGCAAAACATGTCACACTGCATAACAGGTGAGGGAGTCTAACTGTGACAAGGAAAGGCTTAGGTAAGATCCCAAGGATTACCTATCCAAACAGGATTCACAGGCAGTATACCTGAGCGCTTAATAGCTCTTTGAAAAGCGACTTCCAATTAAAGACAAAATGCCTTAAGGCTAAGGAATGCATTTGAAACGTTTGAGCAAGAACACGCTTCAGAGATGACAATATGGCTTTAAAGGTCCCATGGCATGAAAATTTCACTTTAGGAGATTTTTTAAAACATTTATAGGAGTTCCCCTAGCCTGCCTGTGGTCCTGCAGTGGCTAGACATGCTGATAGGTGTTAAAACTGCCTTGGTCATCCTTCTTTCTCACTGAGAGAACGTCAGTTCAGATGGTCTGATCTGGTATTTTATGTCGTCATAAGGGCAAAGGTTCCCTCCCCTTTCTCAAGCCCCTTCTCAGAGAATTTGGCCCCCCTCCCCTAACAAATTAGCTCCACCAACTGTCAATGCTATCATGTAAGAGACAAACAAACGAAGCATGGCAATTTCTCTGTGCTTAGATGTACAAATGTTCACAAATGTATTTTTTTGTTCCTTCATGAGAGCCTCTGAAGAACGAGTAGGTTTTATTTTATTTCCGGAGTTGTCCTGCTGTAGTCACTGAGAGTCATCTTCTTCAGGTGCTTCTCCATCTGGATCAGATTCTGAGTCAAAATGGAAAGCTTGAATGACTGAATGTCTTAGAGCCATCGCTATACGCTGTAATCATTAGCGCATGGTGCCATGGCCGCAAGCTGGACCCTCCCCCACCCTCCACGTTGCCCCGCCTATAAAAGCATCATGCCATGGGACATTTAACAGAACTGCTTTACTAAAACAAAGTACATTCTGTATGAAGTTTACAAGTGTTCAAGAAATATTTAATGGTCGGTGCTTGTCATCTTAACAGTCAAAACTGTCAAAAGTTCTGGATATATCCCATGATCAACCAAAAATATGCACAAACTAAAATGTGAGTGCTGTGCACCCTCAGCAACATGACTGCTGCAGAACAGCATGGGGAATGATCAGGCTGTGGGTTGAATGGGTCCTGACATAATTACAAGTTAGAAGCACAGTAGCAGCATTAGACCAACTCAAACTAACTCAGACTTTGACTATGCTTGCTGCATGCTGTCTGTGTGGGGTACACAAGCCTGAACTATCAACCCCAGAAATAAGGCAAGCTTTTTTGTGAGTGATATGAGTGATAAACCATGTTCAGGAATGTATTTTGAAAATTCTCATAAAAGACATTTAGAGCATAAACATGCGCTGTAAACTGGCCCTTGTGGTGCCACCAAGAACTCGAAAGGAAGGGAAGTATGTTGCACATGTCGCTTCATAGCAGATTTGTTTTGCTCCACTTTAAAGGACAACAAACTAACAGACATATTTCGATGAATATGTAAAATTGATTTTGCATCCGTATTTCTCCAATGGTGGAAATTGAGAAAGGCTTAAATGCAATTAGTGCAGTTAGTTACACAGTTAGTTGCACTCATAGCTGCGCAGTTCTTTTTTCTGTCAAAATATAACAAAAGCAGGAAGGAAAGTAGTTTTTCTTCATGGTACACAACACAGTAACTTCCTCATAGCTGACGTCTCCACCTAATGTAAGCACAAATGTGACGGGTGATTCACACTTAGGACCCAGACTTGGAACACAACATCTCTGCTTGTTGATGAAAGAATAATAATAGAGCATATTATAAATAGTTTTACCCACTCTAGGGGGTTAGTACCCAGTTTCTGCTGGGCATAATGTGCAATGTAATATATGCAATTTAAATGCTCAATTTATCTGCATTCTAATTTCTAATTTTAGACTGTACATTGGAACATTATTCTATCCTATTCTGTGATATCATAATGTGTATTTTATACCAAATGTGCAATATTTGTCTAAAGAATGTGTATATATCTATGCATATTCATATTCCTAGCTTTTATATATAGACTGTATATTTGAACATGTTTAATGTATACTATATTGTGACTTCATTCTATTTTGCTATTTAATTCTATTCTATTATTTTTCTAAATTGTGTTGCCCTTATCTGGTTACTGTCCACCTTCTGCTGTTACTAAGCAAATTTCCCACTTGGGGGACTACTAAAAGTTTACCTTATATTATCTTATCTTACCTTATCTTATCTTAATAGCCCTCTCTGATGCATGACTGGATGTGGACTCACCGATAAAGTAGGCCAGCAGGAACAGCAGGGTGACGGAGATGAGGATGGCGCTCAGGGCGGCGCATTTCCAGTTGCAGTGCTTGTAGGGCTTCTTCAGGCTGAAGGCGGGCCGGGAGAAGGTGGTGCGGGGCAGCGGGCGTGGAGGGGGCGAGTACACCGTGCTGGAGGTCAGAGGGTAACCAGGCGTCGTCGTGCAGTAGAGCGGCGACGTCCCTCCAGGCTTGAACAGAAAATGTCTGCAAAATCGCATTGAAACCATTTGGCACTAAAGCCTAACAACAACAGCCAATAAGTGCAGTGTGTAGAGATTAAGTGCTTTCCCCTCTCTGCATTAAACAGTGCTTGTCGAACGAGAAGGGCTTGAGCCCCTTGCACCCGGTCAGCAAAGCCGTCGCTAAGCATTTTCGGCGAACCGTTTTCAGCAAGCCGTTGCCATAGCCACCTCTGAGCCCCTGGTGATGGGGAGCAGGTAAAAACATTCCTGCCACCGAGGTTTGTTCTATTGAAATTGTGAATCGATACAGAATTTAATTTACAGCACGAATGACCACAGCGGATCCTTGTTAATATGGGCCCGCGCGGTGACTTCTAATTCACCTCGAGAGGGTGTGTGTCAGGAGTTCCGAGAGGCTGTCGGATATATATAGACTTGGATGAGTGTGGAAAGGGCAGCTTATTTGCCCTTGAAGAACAAGACACACTCTTTTTTTCTTCTTTTCAAGGATCTGTAAGCTAAAGCACGGACCTGGACAGACTGCTTTACTGACCTTGTAAGGGATGCTCAGGGAGATGCTGTGTGCGTGTACGTGTGTTTAGAAGTGTGTGCAACCTCACGTTATCATATACAGTAAAGAACAGCCTAATGTGCTTGAAAATCAATGATCATTTTACTTGCTGAGGTTAGTTCTGATGAGGATGCAAGGGTGAGCAAAATGCGATTCAACTGAGCCTTCTGTGCTCCGTTGACAAATGCGTTCTTTCATAGAAACTTGAGTTTGGACAAACACTGCATTAGTTTGGAGTTTAGATTCACTAAACAATTGGGAGTTTCCAAACTTTTTTCATACACTTCTCCAGCCTAAGGATGTCAATGTGAATGAGGACCTGTCCTTGCTGGTAAAATGAAGGGTCTGAATTAATAAAATGAATGAATAACTGCATTGTGAGTCCATGTAGTGACTAAAAAATAAACCTCGGATGTAAAAAGCCTCAGGTTAGAATGCTGTGTTCCTAAACTGGTGCTGATGTAGCTAATCGATTGTAACTTCCCATCGCACGAATAGTAGATGCTTTCAAAATGAATGGTTCACTTTAAATGTGTTTGGACAAATGCGCACTCTAATCACTCATGAAGTGTTTTGTAAAGTTTGTCCAACTTTGTTCACAGTTGCTATAAGGGAACGCACTTGTTGGTGGAGCATGGATGGGTTGATGCAACATGCAACACATATTTGTACTGAAACTGAAGGTGTTGAGTTCAGTTTCACATTTACACATAAACTAATGGAATGAACAACGACAAAACAAAACAACAACAAAAAAAACACATATCAGTAGACAGAGATACCACTACGCAGCATGGCAAAGCAGATCCTACTGGTCAGGGCGGCCGCAGTCAGAGCATGCAACATACCCGTCAGTGTAAGCATCATCGCGGCGGGCTGCGGCCAGTATGTCCATCTCTATTAGGTTGTCCTGTAAAGTCTCTAGGAATGTCTGCTTTGCTATGTTTCTACACACAGGTGGAGAGATGGATAGATGGAGCGAGAGTGAGAGACATGCGTGCAAGAAGGAAACACAGACGTGACCACCCAGCGACTTTACAGGCAGACAAAACAGACATAGAAAAACGAAATCAAGCTCCCTATGGAACTATACTATTTGCTGAAGGGCTTTCAGCGTCCCAATGAAAAGCCTCCCCATTCATTTTTGTTCCAAAAAACCCCCCAAAACAGTGGCTTCCCCCGACACGAGCGTGTACCTTGTATTGTACGACCCTTGCCCTTCTCTGCAAGAGTCCTGCTCCTCTCTGATAAACATTAGAGTATTCTGGCTCCTTTGTGGTCATGGTTAGAAGAAAACAAGGCGTCACATTACCATCCAGTCCTTTTTCTATGTTCTTTTTATTGTGCTTTAGTATGTAAGAACCTGCTATGTTTAACACAGTACATTTTTCATTAAATAAAAAAAATAAATACACACACATATTATGCTGACAAAATCCCCAATAGGCAAAACGGTGTCCTATTTTGAGATTGCGTTTTTGAAATAATAAATAGTCTCATAAAGCAGAGGGGTTATTAACATTCAGGAGAAAAACTCCCTCCTAGACAGCCAGTGCACACACTCCTCTTTCCCTCTCACACTCTCTCTGACCGAGGCACATGAATTCTATCTGCTGGAGCTCCGCGCCCCCCTGAGACCGCTGTTCCATAAGGGAAGGCTGAGATAATGCAATGGAGAAATGAACCATAGGCATGCAAAAGGACAGGCTCCGCACCTTTCATTCAACAAGAGAAAAGACTTATTTTCTTCCCTTTTGCCCTCTGTTCCAGGCTACTGACTCGCTTCTCATTGTCTCTCCCCTGGCCTGCGTTCACTCGGTCATTTGTTTGGGCGGCGGGAGATGAATTAAACTTCTAATGGAGAGGAGGCAAGCCAGGAAGAGGCTGGGCAAAAACGGGTGAAGGAGGTGAGGAAGAAATTAAAAAGAAGGGGACCAGGCTAAACTACAGCATACTGAAAGTGTGTATAGCCGCTTCCAACCCATTCAACTCCAGCCAGCAGAGGGGACCATTATAAGGCCATTAACTGAAGCCCCAACAACCAGCCACGTTTTCCAAGCCCTTGTGGACTTTTCCTAATGGTGCCAATTTCTGTCGGAGGACCTCCAATAATTGATAGCTCTTTCCCAGATAGAAGGGGGGGGTGGGGGTTGATATTGCTGATTTATTTGCTTTCCGACACTTCCTCTTCTCACGCTGGCTGCGTGGCCATCTGTTCTCTTCTCCGCTGGGAATACCTGGTCCAGATTAAACTTTGGGAAAATCCGTGGCACTTAATCAGTCATTATGCTGCTAAGTGTCCCTCCAAAAACTGAAATTAACTGTCATTTTCCTGTTGAGTGGACTGCCATACTGCAGCGATCACGTCGGAAACGCAGAAGAGCATTCGACAATCTACACGATAGTGCTAGTGAATGTGATTCCTCAGACCTACTGAGACACATACACTGACAGAACATAACATCTGTCAGTGGTAGCCTAATGCTAATTTTCTTATAATGCTAATGGTAAGGGGACAGTAATTGGTAGTATCAGTAAATGTAATTTAATTGTTATTTTCGTATTTCAATATGTTAGTCAAATTTTACAAACAGGAATTTGTCAAAGATCTCTCAGTTCTCATTAATTTACAGTATTTGGTAGATGGTTTTATTCAAAACAACTTTTTGCATATCACCGATGTGGGTTAATGTAGTTTTAGACGTCTTGTCCGAGGACTTTTATTGGTGAAGTGTGGTGTGTTACTCAGGGTTGGAATCAAACCCCACTCTCTCCAACCAACCACACAATCGCCTCATTTCTTATGTTTCCTGGGAGCTTCCCAACCTCACAGCTTTCCTCCAGAATTCTTTGAGATTTTGTTAATTATCTCAACTCTATAAGCCTTATTCAGCCCGCTGCCATATTCAATAAAAAATTAGGCTGTGAGGGTAAAACGTGCAGCAGTGCTAACTATGGCGTATTGTTGTTTCTGTTCTGCTTTAGACATGTAAACACAGATGGAACTGAACCTTGCTTTAGCTTCTTAATTCCAGTTAATATTCTTAAAAAACATTCTGGAGAGAAATGTTTCGAGCACACTCACCTTAGTTGTTGTCGTAAAAACAAAATATATACGTTTATTTTAGCATATGTATGCGTTTATAGGAAGATAAACATGAGCACATTTGAAATGAGCAATTAGCCAGTATGCTACTATCCACGGCCATTTTCTTAAATAAATGCATTATTGTTACCTGAAAGTTAGGTCCTATCGAATTTTCACAATCCATGTTTTTTTCAGTTCTTTGTCCTGTGGAAATTTGTGAAATGATGTTTTCTCTATATTTTGATGACTAGACGATCAACATCCCGGTACACAACAATACGCCATAGTTAGCACTGCTGCACTTTTTACCCTCACAGCCTTGTTTTTGATTCAATATGGCCATGGGCTGAATAAGGCGTATTACCTGAAGAGGAGGTTTTGTGTAATAATATGCCATCCAAATGCTCAATGTTAGGTTTGTGTACACTGTACATGTTTAAAATTGATTTAACCAAATCATAATATGTGTTGTCATTTACTAGGTCGACACATCTGTGATAGCGATTGGCAGGAGGAAACTGTTAACATGACTTTTCATGTCAGAGGCCCTGCCAAATTTAAGACTAGCAGCTTATTATCTGTAATTCATCAGTAGGAGCTACCAACAAATATCAATCCTGGCTGATAAAATCAGCCAATTGAAATATTGTTTGGTTTTAAAAAGGCAATCCCCTGACTTCTTGGCAATCCAGAGCTTTTATCTCACTTTTATAAAAGCAGATCTAGTATCTCAATCAAGTAGATCTAGTAGAAACCAGTTAGCAAGATTTCATTTACATAATGAAATCTGGCCTCCAGTAATGTCTATTCTTTATTAGCAACACTGGCACTTTCAGACTGCTGTCTTCCTTTAAGCGGGTTTTCATTTTCTAGGGATCTTTTCCTTTTTTTTCGTGTGGAGCTAAAATGAATAGTAGATGGGGCTTCTGGGAAGAGATGGGGTTCACCAGTGTGAGAGAGAGAGTAATCTGAACATCAGTATGTATCAGTTCTCTTCAAGCTCAGCCTGACAGCCCTGATCTACCTTCTACCATGCATGAGGAGCGGCCAGAACAACGCAAACAGACATCTGCTCGCAGGGCGCTTGAGCGATCTCCTTCATATAAAAGCCTCCCGAAGAGGCAAGCCTGAGCGTGGGCTGATAAATAAGGACCTGAGGCTGAAATCTGGGAAGAGATAAAGCAGACCTACAAGTTCCAAAGTGCAATTACATATGTATTATGATTCAAGAATACTATCTTAAGATCTTCAAGCTGTGTAACTCACTTTGAGGGAAAGAAAACAGTGCTTTTCTCTTGTTTCATAGAAATGGTTTGAAAGCATGATGGTCCTTAGACAGCCTTTTGAGCAGAAAGTCATTCTGTAGTCGCAACAGTCAAGGGTGTTAAAACATTTGAATTAGAACACAGTGTAGATGCACAAGGAAATATGTATATGATCCATATAATCTTTTTTATTTCACAAAATAGCACGTAAAGCCAGATCTGTTGAATAAACTGATTCACCTGTTAGCCCACTATGAGCAAGAACTCTTATTGCTTGACTTGTTACAATAGATTGGCCAATACAAGGTCGAAAATGATTTCCGTTTGAAAATATGTAGATATGGAAGAAATATGTTGCCTTGTGAATCCACACCTCAACAGTAACTTATTCATACACCCCTATGTTGCACTGTGTCAGTTCTGGGCACTGTATCAAGCACAACATTATGCATCATCGAACAGACCTAGAGAGCATAAATGAACAAATATCTCAGAATAAAAGCACGGATCACACATCATATCCTCACACCCATTTGAATTCAGAAGTGTGGAATCACCGTTCAGAACATAAATCATAAAATATAATGTCAAATGATGTCATATGAGAGAGATAATGTATAAAATGAATTGGAAATGTTGGCCCTTTAAAACGTCACAGGTTTGAAATAAGATTCTGAAAGATTCTGAAATTTTAGATGCGTCTGAAAGGCTCAGCTCAGGTTCATCATTGTGGATGCATTTAGCAGCATTGATAAAACTAATTTGGTTACAAAAATGCATCACATTACTCCTTTCTGTTTGTCCTGCACAACTAATGTAAAGGATTTACAATGAATTTAAATCCTAAAATGTACACCTACTATTGTATTTTAAAAGAGGAGGTTGAATCTCAGCTAACTAACCTAAATAGATATTTATACTATATTGTTCCCAGAATCCTTTAGATGTTAAATAAATAATTTAAATGCCTTTGCCTCATTTATGTATGCTACTGGATATAAATTAACAAAACAATTAATATGGCAAGTGGTTGCAAACTTCTGAGTGTTTTGTATTTGTGTTCACAGTGATATAAACGACAGAGCCTGATGAAGGATGATGACTCTGGCTCTAAAACATTAAACTTGCTGCATTGTTCACAGCATAACTTAATTTGCCTCATGCAGGCTTATTGTAAAAGTCACCCATGAGCTGTCAGTCATATTCTATTGATAATTGTTAGGAATAGACTAATTGTCTGTGTGCTACCTGGTCTCCAGGGGAATGTTGCTGTTCAGGAGCCAGTTGTCTTGGCCGCTGGCGGAGTCCTGGGCACTGGAGGGGCCCTCTGGAGCAGCTGTGCTGTCAGTGGGTGCAGGGCTGGCGTTGCTGCGCGGGGTATAATTACTCCGGCTCAGGGAGCCCATGGAGGCCGCATGGTGCTGACTGGGAGAGTGTGAGTGGGACAGAGGAAGAGGTGGGGTCCGTAGCCGAGAATGGTTCTGGAAGGAACCGTCTAAAATGAGTGAAAGAGAGAGGGAGAAAGACAGAAAGGTTACATTCCCAAACATAATGAACTATTTCGGACCTTATTATGGCCCATTTTTTATTTTTTGGAGCAACTGGTGCATCACTGCATCATGGAATATCATATTCCTTGACAATACAGTTAATACATATTTAGAAAATGTTGTTTAAATAGAGGAATACACAAATAACACAGACATGGCAATACATTAGGCTTCAAATTCAGGAAATGTGATATAAACAAACATTTTACAGATTAGAGTCATCAGTGCATGCAGTTACGATCCTGCCCCAGGTGGAGCCTATTTGCATTCTTAAAAAAAGCCACAGAAGTAGCATTTCAATGAAGGATTTGGAAAAACTGTTTGGCAAATGAAAGGTGTGAGTGCGAAGATTCATTTGAAAGTTTTAGGAAATTCTGTATAATGTAAAAATTGTAAAAAGAACGGTTACATTTTTAACGAAAATTTATAATAATTGATAATTGTATATTCAAATACGGTAGGAAGCACAAGGATCTTCCAAAGCATTGCTCTAAAATCCTTGTGTGGCATCTATAGAGATGATTATTCATAAGGTTTGTATTTCTGAGCACACAGTTAGAGGTTTTGCATTTTTACTTGTCCTTCAAAAACTGCATTGCAAAAGAAACATCACTGTCTTCTGTTTTGCACAGTAGAAAGCTACAATTCTTCAGTGTTTGCTGTTGTAGCACATACATGCATGCAACCACACACACACACAACCACACACACACACACACACACATCATTTCTGGCAGCTGGAACCTGGTGGACAGCCTTAGCTACCTGCACTGCTGACAACTTATCATTATCAAGTATGCTGAATTACCAGTGTCAACCTGTTTGAAATTCATTTCTATTATGAAGAGCCATTCAGGCGGCTCCTCAAAGCCTGTAACATTTGCCTTCGCTTCCTGCTGTCACTTCATGTCATGGGAATTCAGGGCTATCAGACATGAGATAGCGTAGATCAGACTGGAGCCAGCCGTTCCCTGCTGCATCTGATACTCCAGGACCAATCCAGATAAAAAGCGTGTGTCCGTAGGTACTCCACGCTACAGGCCTTTATTTCTGTATCTGCTG
>JBBMFX010000001.1:22455789-22468357 GCA_037832545.1 Rhabdalestes septentrionalis
TCTCTCTCTCTCTCTCTCTCTCTCTCTCTCTCTCTCTCTCTCTCTCTCTCTCTCTCTCTCTCTCTCTCTCTGTCTATGATTAAATTGTAAAAGGAGTAAAATGCTATACAAAAAAACCCTCAGAGTTATAGCCTGTAATGATTCTTTTTTGCCATTCTAATTGGTCCAAATATTCTATGCTTTCCCAGTCAGTGAAAAATACATGGCTAACTAGGTAACTACTGTACAGAATCAAAAAAGAAAGGGAGGAGCTCCTCATAAAATGACATTGTATTCGCAATATGAGTAGTTATGCATTACGTGAATAAATGTGCTATCAGATGGAGCTGGCAGCCCTGCTTTATACATACTTGTCCTCGAGACAGATTCCAGCAAGGGCTCTGATCACACATACTTTGTTGTGAGCCCCAGTGCAGGAGCACAGCTTCAACACACTCTCACACTTCTACTACAGACAGCATCTCACCTGGGGCTCGCCCTTTCAGCCTGAGCAGGAATGTAATTCCCTGGGAGCCCCAACTTGGCAGACCACCCACGACAACACAAGACTCTCTCTCTCCCCAGAAATCATCAAATTAAGTAGCCCGCCGAACTAACAGCAGCCACCGATTTGCAGGTTGACTGAGATGCTGCTGTCACCAAGGCAACCCCACTGTATCTCACCGTCTCCCAGGAGGCCAGGCCGAACACATGAAGTCAAACGCGAGGGCAGTTGGTACAAACAGCAGAGGCCAGTTTTCCCTCTGCTCCTCTCTGACCCAGCCATCCTGTTAAAAAGCCATGTGCAGGCCTTCTTCACACACGCAGCCTCGCCATCATCAACCACAGCATCCGACTGGGATCATGAGTCTTTGTCAATGATGCTTTCCAGCAGTGATGCAATTTTTAGTCTCACGGAGAACTCTGTAAATGATGTCATGAAAATCAATACGTCTGCACAATGTGGATGATTCAGGTTCATGTAATTACCACAAGATAAATGAAAGGGTAAAATGGTCATTTCAGTGATATGTGTGGCCACAGCAAGAAAATCCACTTAAAGAGCGCCTTTCATTTGTATTTTTTTCAAATAAGTGGAGGTGCAGTATGTCCCCCCCCATCAGTACATACATGGAAATTAAGCAGCAAAAACAGTTTTGAACGCAGTGTTTTTGTGATGTCACAAACAAGAAAAAGACCTTAGCCCTGCACATCCACAATGTAGCAAGGGGTGTTTCAGCCTGGATGTCTTTTTTTTAACAAGGCACAATGCAAAGTAAACAGAATCTATTCCATATATTAGTTTTAAAGTTTTAGCAACAGAAATAATTCTCAGTAATTATGGACTTAAAAATGAATTCTTGTTGTTGTTGCATAAATCACAGAAATGTGGAGCTGAGTGGAGAAATGTAGCATGTGGGCTCCTTAATTAAGGTTCATATACTGGCAAAACTCTCGTACATGCCCAAAGAGTTTTGGCAGTCAAGGAAGAAAAGGCATTATTGAGTCAAAAGGGTCCCTGGATATTGTGTATTTATGAGTAAAATGTCACCTGGCAAGCATTTGTATGTTCATTGGCCAACATGGAGTCCGCGTGCTCTACTTGCTGCGTGAAGAATGCCTCGCCTTCAGCAGACTTGACTCTGAAGAATGCATGTTGCATATGCATGAAAGCAATGTTCAGTGCTTCAGAGCAAAAAAAAACAGTTTCTCCACCTAGAGGGCATTGAATGGGCTGAGAAAATGCTCCCACAATCACTGCTGGCTAGAATCGAAACAAAAGACCAACCAGTAAATGTAGTACCACCAAGATATGCTTATTATTACAATGAGTGATTAAAGCCTTCCCAAAGTACAGTTTCTGGATTTCTTTTGGCCAGTTGTAAATGCTAGCTGGTAATATCTTAAATGTCTTAAGTTCTCCGTATGAAAACTCTGAGACATTCTGCCGCACTTGTCTTATCATCTGTATAAACAAAAGGCAAGGTATTTATTTTAGATTTCGGAGCAGGCTGAAAATACACAGTTTTACAAATGCAAGCGGCTTGGATGAGCTACCATAGATGCGTGACTTCCTGTTGAAGAGGAGCATTATCTGTTTGTTCAAGGATGAAGCCCAAGGTGTGATCTATAAAAAGGCGCTTGCTGCAGCAGATAGGGAAAGCAGGGGAAGAAGCTCACCTCAGAGGTGGCAAAGACATTAGATGTACAACTGTAGACGCAGTTCAGATAAACAACAACCATGTAGGATCATTCAGACTGCGTGTTAGCGCTTCACCAGGGCCCTCCTATTGGCTCCGGGAACTTCAAAATAAGTTGTGCAACCGGGACCTGGTTTGGCTCACACCTACAGAGACTGGCCTAATGCAACTACAGAGACTTGTGTTCCTGCACTGAGTCATAAATGATGGAGTTCATTCTGTAGTTAACCTCACACAGCAGCAGCTTTTACACCAGACCTGCCCTTTACGGTGCAGCCGTAACACCTCTCAAATGCAAAATAAAGAGACAATAGGGCAAAATTACTATTCCAGCAGGCATAGCCTTAAACTGTTGAATATTATAATACACAACATTGTGGGCGCTCGTGTGAAGATGGCTTAAAAACGTTTAGAGGAGGAGAGAAATGTCAAATCGTTCAAGTCAGAGTCCAATTTTCCTTGCACAATGAAAGCGCCGGTGTTAATTAACTAAGTGCTCACCTGACCCTCTTCTGCCTGGAGAGGTCCACGGTGAACTCTGTGCAGTTCTTAATGGCCGACACATCAACAAAATAGTAATTACAGACGTCTATGTCTAATTTCAAATTTTGGACACATCTAATGGCTAATCGCGTAGCTGCAAATGAATAATTATATAGTACGATATTCAAGGTCAGTCCCAATAGCCTAATCTGTAAAATTAAACCCACAGATGCAGAATTTCCAGCTGTATAAAGTACACCGAGGCCTAAAATCTTCCAAAGCTGGCGACACACTGTGCACAAATCAGACGAGAGGTTTTTTTGGTAGTCATGTCAGCATCTCAGACCATGAAAGCTACTGCGGGCACCGGAGCTTTCAAACTGGCTTTTCCCCCCACTAGACTTGTTCAGTGGCAGCAGTGCTATGTGAGATTAAATGTGGCGCACCCCTCTCCATCACCGCCTTTGGCTTGGATTTACCATCACAGGGTCGCGCCATGAAAGTGCTAAAATGTCCTCGGTGACAACAGCATCCGTCTCCCAGAGCAGCCCCTGATAGCGCCGCAGTAGCAAAGCTGCACTCAGCTCATGGAGGGAAACGACGTGGCAAAACATACTGTCTTATCCATGTGATTCACTGTTACCTCGTGTGACTTTAGGTCCATCAGAACATTCTGCTTAAATGGCACACGTCATGTAAAACCAAAATTTCTTACATTTTTACATAAAAAATTATTGTGCCTACCATTCACTATACAGGTGCTGCAGTCCATCAATGGAAACAGGCTGTTTTAAATCTAACGTGATGTCACAAAAACGAACATATTAAAATACAGTAACGTATTTATTGAACAGCATGTTAGCTCTGCTCATTTACCGTGAAGTCATAAAGAACAGAGGTCATTTATATAAGAAACCTCAATCAAAAACTTTTTAAATTAAACATTTCTTCAATATTTGCATATTCTATTGAATACTAGCTGACATACTTGAATATTCTTAAGGGATATGAAACTCCCAGGTTTATTATTTCTACGTTTACAACATGTTTGCTTTTATATGTAATTAAGAATAAACATTAAAACAGTATTGATTTTCAGTAAGTAGACAAATTACTTAAAATAATGTTCACAGAAGGTTTTTCGCTTGCACCATTGTCCTGGATAGTTGTCGTTTGGTTTCACTGTATTGTGTAGATTGATAGTAAACCCACCTGACTTTATTTGATTCATTGAAATGTCAAAGGTAACCTGCTCACTCAGGCTCAGAACAATGAGGGCGCATTAGCCTGTACTGTTTTCTACTCCAAGTATCTCCAGTCACACCCAAGCGGCCTCCACATTAAGAAACAGCGACCGCACACACACTTTGGAGGGAAGTTCGGAAATGGCTTTTCAAATGGAACCTCATTGGAAAACTCATAAATTTTCCCTGACAAAGCCATTCTCATACATTATACTGCCACTCAAATATTACACTATTGATTGTAATATTTGAGTCGCAGTATAATGTATGAGAAAGTTGAGGACAAATAGTGAGTACTCAAACGCTTTCTTTTATAGACATCAATAAGGAGAAAATGGAAATGATATCCCGGTGTAATAAAATAGCGTTTAACGACCACAAAAGCAAAAGTCTCATTTGAATGGTCGACCGGATTTCAGTCTGCACTGCAGATGGAGCTTGGGTCTAGATAGCATCCTCTGAATATAAGAGAGGATAAAGAAAGAACAGGTGACAGGAGCGATGTGTTACAAAGTGACAGCAGGTAATAAAACAACAGCCTCTGTCACAACAGCCTAGTTTGAATATTCCAAGAAGCATTCTTTAACATTTACATAACAGATGCTCTGACTCAGAGTGACTAAAAACATGCAATCTGAGGTTAGAGGATAAAAGAATACATAACTTAAACAAAAGTCCTCTCCTAAAAATGGAAATGGATAAAGAAGCGCTGTAAAGTGCAATAGTAGAATAAGCATGACCTCATTTGCATGCAGCAAAAAAATAAAAACAGTAAATGATAATTGATTAGTAAATAACCTTTACTTAAATGCAACAATCTAAACACTTATTGTAAGCAGTAAGCATGTATTAGTTGGAACTCTTAGTTGGAAGCATCTTAAAAGTACTAAAGTAGTCAAGTAGTTTTTACTGTCATTTCTACCACATACACAGTACATAGTAAAAACGAAACAACGTTCCTCCAGGACCATGATGCAACACAAGAGCAGAACAGAACACAACAGTACAGAAACAAAACACACGTGCAAACGGGCTCGAGCACAAGAGCAACAATACAACTTAACAAGACAAGACAAAGTTCAGAGCAAGTTGAATGGCTACATTCAGGGTAAATACAGTATTGACCAGTATTATATTCAAGCAACACAGATGTGCAAAGGATGCAAAACAGAGTTTACATGTGCAAAAAATGCAGGGCATCAATAAATATGAGCAATTTGGACAGCTATAATATAATAATAATATAATAATAATATTAAAGGGTATAATTAATACATTTCATTTGACACAGTCAGGCAAACCTTTGTGAATGCATATTAAATGTCCTTCATTTTCTGGTGTATAAGGTTTTTTATCAAGAAACTGAAAAAAATCACACTGATTGTTCAACAGCCATTTGAATTGGAGTGTTATTATGTATCAAAATGAGGTGAAACAAGGTGACAATGCATTAAGGGGAACCAGCATTCTATTATGATATTTAGTTTAATTATAGTATTTATAGTGTCAAACCAAGTGCCAATCGTCAACCCAATCCAGCACATTCACTTCCCCATGCCTTTCAACACTAGTTTCACAACGGTCTGTAATAATTTGTCTGCATTTCATTTTAAACATTGTAGGAACTCAGGTCAGATACGTCAGAGAGTATCATTACACTCCCATGGCCTGCAAAATATTAATGTGAATATATCATGAGTGTGTCATATTGTGAGTTTTGCATGAATTGAACTGAACTGTGAACTGTGAGTTGACTGTACTTGTTTGAGTATGTACACCCCAGCAGAAGGAGCCAGCCTACAGAATATAAGAAATTGTCTCTGGACAGCAGCTGTGCTGAACCTATAAAAATCATCCACCAGAAGACTGGCCATATACAATAAAAGATCATAAATACGGATGGTCTTCACTGACTAGACCTCCGCAATATAACCTGAGTGTGCTGAAATACTGACTCATAAACAAACTGCAGCTTTCGGCAAGGATTGGGCAGCACTCAGACAGTAAAGTCCAGTTTTATAGGCTTCCACTGTCCCTACACTCAGCAGACCACCGCGCCACAAAGATCATCTCTTTAACCAAATGGGCGAAACCCTCAGCAGGCTAAATGCAGACGCAGCAGTCTCTCCCCAGACGATTGCGCCCACCTCAGGCATTTGGTCTATCCTCACCTTTTCCCTCATCCCTCCATCTCTCGGTTACTTTTTTTCTGTTTGTCGAGGGATCCCAGGACTATGCTCTGTGGCCCTGTGCTGTGCTGAAAGGCGCCATCTGCTCAGTAGTGCCGTGGAGGCCCAAGGCTTCAGCGAGCAGATTGAAGCCCGGAGACTGGAATCAAAAGAGTAAAGAACTGGCATTTTTTTTGCTTCCTTAATGTCATCCAGGGCACAAAGCTTACAAAACAGTTGTGTAGGTTTCAATCCACTGCTTCTATATGCAGCTGTAAGCTTTGCAATCAAACAAGAATTTGACTTGGTGATCCATATATATGTGTGTGTATGTGCCTGTGTGGATATACAAATGTGGGAATTTATGTATCACCAGACAATATCATTACAGATATTCTCTAAATGTGTAGATCTGTTTCATTATTTGTGTCATTATCATATTTACTGTGTACATTGTAAATTTGGAGAATGACCAATTAAGCACGTAGGTTATTCAAAATAATGTGTGCTGTGAAAATCAATTATTCAGTGTGAGTTTGTGATTATTCTTAAAGGAAAACTTCAAATTTTCACATTTTTCTTCAAATGTCAATTGCTCCACTCAGTCAGACTGGATCTAGGTATCTGTGGAGTTCTAAGAGTCTTCAAAAAAAATCATAACATAAAATGGTTATGAATATGTTTCTGATGACAGTGGCATTGTTCTGTAGCAGTCCTGATTTTTTGGGATTAATTGCATTGTTATACTGTACATAAAATTCACGAATGAATTCAAAATAGTGCATTAGTGCCCCTTTATTTTATTGCTGTATGAACAAATTAAAGTGCAATAACATTTGGTTTGCTAACATTTGGTTTGCTAAAACAAATACGGGGCTTTTTAACAATAGTGTTCCCTTTAAACACATTTGCAGTTCTAGTATTTCTGTAAATCTCAACCTGAACATTAATGTAATCAAATGAAATATAAAACCAAAGCTATTTGCAACTGCAGTGCATTCATGTTTTATCTAGTTTGTTATAGAATAACAAGGTGCCATCAGAGTCCAGAGCATGGGAGCCGAACTATTACGGCTTTAAAATCATTACAAACCGTTATACTTTCAAACCTCCCACTTGTGCCACTAGGACGTGTCCTCTGGACAAAACCAAAAAATCTATAGTTATATTTTATATGGAAATGTAGCGGAATTCATGGTAATATTTATGTTACAAAATTTGTGAATTATAATTAGTATATTTATGTAAATTATAATTATGTATTGCCACAAAAAAAGCAGTGAGGTGCGAGCCCAGTCCACCACACCCCACATCCTCATGCTGGTTGTTTATGTTTGGACCAGTGTGGAGCAGCAGAGGCTCATTCCATTTAGGTGCGTCTGATTGCCTTCTCAGAACAACTTTTGATTCTGGAAAAAAAAAACTTTTTATGGAAGGTTTAATGAGATAATAATCTCTACTCTATATATTGCTGTTTTGGAACCTTATGTTGAAGCCAAGAACCACTGAAGAAACATCATTTTTAAAGATGTACCTATGAACCTATAAGAATAATCTTAATTTGTTATCCTGTCATATTATGATATTCTCTACACAAACCTCTTGCGGAGAGTGCTCTCACCCAGCTGAGCTTTCTGCACTGCTTAAGCCTCTTCACTCCTCACTGTCGAGCTTTAAGACCAGAAATGTGGGCCATCTGATCTTTCCCTATGTTCTCTGGCCATGTTTACTCTTCATGCACTGACAAGGGCTGACACTTCCAAAATCCCCCAAAAGGTATCCCATTTCCCTAGTGTTCTCTCCTCCAGTGTAAGAGCAGCAGCCTCAATTTCTGTTGAAAGAGTTCCCTGAGAGTGTTACAGGTGCCCCTCTTTTACACAAGTCCTGCAAAAATGTGACAAATAAGTGCTTTTTCAGCACTGTGTGAATATCGGCAAACCTTTAATTCATTCCCCACTCATTTATGCAGCTCTAAATTGAATTTAAATAATATATGTGGATACGGAGCATGGGCCTGTAATGAGAATATTCTGATCAGAATTCAGTTTTCACTGTGCATCACTGCTGTCATCATCCTGTGCTGGCAGTGTGTCAGCACTGGCTAACGACAGCAACCAATGAGGAGAAAAGGAGAAAATGCACCAGTGCAGATCCTTTCAGGGCCCAGATTTTTTCAGACTAATGGCAGACACAAATTTAAACCGACGTCAAGGTAAAAAGATCTGAGTGAAAAAAGCAGAACTGAGCGATTTACCCGGTACACCTGGTGTCTATTCTGCAGACAACAGGGACATAGTAAGTCGGGGAGCATCTACAGGAAAGCAACCTTTCTGAAAACATCAGAAAATGGGAGATGAAGAGATCTGCAAGATACTAGATTCAAGATATTTACTTGCCACATTGACATTTATACACATATAACCTGCTATTAAAATGTAAGTGTAAATAAGAGGCAGTGTAATAACTAGAAAACAAGAATAACGAGGAGAATGATGGAATGACAAATTATAACAGTGCATTCTAACTAGGGACCAAAGGTTTTTGGCTATTTTCAGTAGAGAATGAACAGAATATGTGCCTGTTCTCATTGTGCAGTTGCAAAGATAATTTAAAGGACACAAAGTAAGGGAAATGGAAATTAGGCTCAACATGTGACAGTAAAATTAATTGTATTAAAAAATCTTGCATTGTGATCCCTTATGTTGGTCATTGTAATGAAGTTGTCCAAACAAGAAGCAACTGGTTGAAAGTTAAACTTAACCAATAGCTCAAAATCATTGAATCAACTTGTGTTACTCATGACAGTGGGCCAGAATGTATTGTTTTCTAGATTATAGATTTTGTTTTACCAAATAGATTCATATTTAGCCAGTTGCTTTCTGTATGGACAGCTATTTCAAACAAATGCCTGTTTTATTCCCCTTTTTTAGTGGCTCGCTGACTGATCACCCATCCTGTGCTGCCGTGAGGATCGTTCTTTTAGTATGACTGTAGCCTCAGTGCTGGCTGTTTACCGTGTGGGAGTTATTCCCCCTGCCCTCTCCAGCCAAGAGAGAGCATCTCCTCTCACCCAGCAAGTGGCCTAAAAACAAGCCTCTAATCGCCTTCACGCCTACTCTGCACAACTCTCCAGACTGGCTCCCGCATCAAAGGGAGCGGGTAGTGTTAATCAGTTAAAAACACATGTTCCTCCTGCTTCTGCTGTCAGCTGCCACCCGAGCAGAGGAGCTAACCCCACAGTTCACAACAATGCTAATAGCGGATAATTATCAACTTTTTCCCCCCGACGCGCTTTCTGCTGCGCCTCAGCCACTCGTGGATTTTGCTCTAAAATCAACACAAAAGCATGAATAAATAAAGGCTTTTGCTTTTTTTCTTCTTCTGTGGGACAAGTTAAGAGCAGGGAAAACAAGGCGAGCCAAAAGTTTGCTTTAGCATATGAGAGCCTGGGACTGTAAGCGGCTCATTAAGGGCTGCATTTGGCTCGCCCAGGGCGATGCTGAGCGAAGATGGCAGTACCCATGATGCCTCTGTGCGTCGCAGGCCTGGCCTAATAAAATGCTGAAGTATACCCTGCAGACAAACGCGATTGCCGATCAAAGGCATAAAAGTGTCTCCAACTCGCCACTTACGGGAAAGAATTTGGAAACTTTTCTCTGCATATTCACTGAGTAAAGTGGCACCCGGTCGCACTCTGTATTCACCAGCACGAGAGAAGGCTAGCATGTCCAGGGCGCGATTAAATGCAGTACGTGTGTCGGCGGCATGCTTTGCTTTCAAATTGCCTGCATTTGTATCTAAACATCCGATAACAGACCGATCACTGCCCACTGCCACGGTTTAAGACCATCTGGGGAGAAGCTATTGATCCCTTCTCTCTATATTTGTGCTGACCGTCACAAAAGAAGTAAAATTCCTTTCAAGCCCTTTTTGCGCAGTAAAGAATTAGGATGATAATGCTTCAGTCTATAGTAAATGGCAAGCTACCAACAACATTCACTGGGAAAGGTAAGCTCTGTTTAATGGAATAAGCCAGCAAACCTCAACCTTTTTTGCACCCAAGACCAATTTCATTTAAAAGTATATTTTCACAGACTGGTTTAGATCAATCTAAAAATATATTACGATTGTTTTTTGCTCAGTTTTGCTAGCTAGTGGGCTAAATTTTTGATAAACTGTCTCATGTAACCGAGATGAGTGTTGTAGTTTTTTTTTCAAAATAAAAGACCTTTCAAACGCTGATAATCAATCAAAATTATTTATTTTTCTTTCAGTGCCGTCTGATACCAAATGACTCACAGACTGATACTGGTCCGAGGCCCAGTGGTTGGGGACCTCTGGAGTAAACAATTGATGATATTGAATAATTGATTTGCTATTAACAGAGGAGGTAGGGGGATGTTTCCTCAACTATTTTGGCCTTAAATGTGGCACTCATAGTACAAACCAGTGTGAAATGCAAGCAAAGGTCATTGGAATGTATTCAGTACAAACTGTTTATGACGTATCCTTTATTGCTTAAGTGGCAGAGATCTTCAGACTGACACTGTGCTGGCCTCCTTTGGGCTTGGGAACTGAAGCGTTCTGTTAAGTCTGCAGGTCAGGCCACAGTGACAACAGAAGGAAGAAATAATAACGTTCACTGGAAAAACAAGCTCATCCTTTGCATCTCTAAAAAGGCCTGTCTTTGATTTATGCAGCGCTCCTGTTAGGTCCACTCGTGGACCTGCTAATGAGAGCTATTGCTCGAGCTCATTACAGATAGTTCTGCCAGTTCGTTTATTTCTTATCAGGCCTTTGTTGATGAGGCTGGGGCGAAGCCATCTTTCCTGGTCAGCACAAAAGCTGTCGTGTCTCTGAGTGAAAATGGCTTTACTGTGAGGCTACACTACAGTCTCTTTTGCTCTCTCTCTCTCACTCTCTCTCTCTCTCTCTCTCTCTCTCTCTCTCCCTCTCTCTCTCTTGCTGTGTAAACCACCCCGTTTGAGGCCAGGGCGCAGGACACAGCTCGAGTGTGACCTGCAAAAAGCGAGCAATCCATACATCTGAGATAAGGCTGCTGCCCACGATGGAGACTGCACTACATTGTGCGGATCTCCGGAGGAAAATGGAGAAAAAGAAGGAAATGATAAGGAGGGGGGGGAGTAAAGAAGGTCAGTTTTTTCTTCAAAACACAGCAAACTACAGTTGCACATGCACATCCAAAGTGACTTCCATTCTCTAACTACAGCAGACTCCACTTGGGGTTAAGGGTCTTGCTGAGGAATACAGTTGTCGTTTGCTGAAGTAGGATTCAAACCCATGACCTACTCACTAGGCCAACACCATTTTTAAAACCCTAGTGATGGTTAATTATTATAACGTGTTTTTGAAATCATAACACCAAACAAAAATATGACGTCTGACATCCTGAGCATCAACCCAAACTATGGAAACTATTTTATTGTTTTTGGGCGTAAATTCTTTCCCATTCCACTGTCGGTAATGAGTGCTAGAAAAAGATGACCATTTCTCAAACAAATGCTCATTGCCTGTCTGGTCTGCTCCACAAAATTGTCCAATTAACGCAAACTGTTCAACATCAGTTGAGAGATTAGTTTGAAAGTGATTGGGCAATTCTGTTGACAATGCCATCAGGGTGCTGTGATTATTTCGGTATGCTAATCATGGTTCTATTCAAACAGGTAGGCTGGTGAATGTAATGCATTTCTTATCATCATTCCTTTGGCTAGCCAGTATGGAGGTACTAACAATGGTCCTTGGAAATTCAAAAAGCAAGAGGCAGAGCTAATTTTGCTGTTGATTTTTTTTTCTGTCTCACTTTTATTTGATCTTTATATTGTTGAGAATGTTGGGCATCACTTCCTTCCTGATTTAAAATACCTGTAATATTACTAAAAAGGCGAATTCAATGATGAATTGCCCAACTTTTAATACAGTCTACTGGACAATTCTGTGATGAGGGGAGGTATTGTTACAGCTCATGTTTTTACATTTTTCTTTCTTTCTAGCCTGCATTTCTGAACATCATCAATCGAAAGTGGGCTTTGAATGGGCTTCACATCCAATATGGGACTTATATGAGACAGTGAACTTTTGATGTCACAAGGTAACTACGCTTCAGCCGAATAAAAAAAAGAACACAAGGAAACACATTTTTACAGTCCCCCTCTGTGTTTTCAATTCTGCTGTAATGAAAATGCAACTACTATCTGCAGTTCAAGGCACACAGTAAAAGCAGCTTCCCTTAATTCATCATGAGGTCCACGACCGCAGCCTGACTCATATTTCAGATCTATGAAAAAGAAGAGGTACTATACCTTTCATGCATAATGTCACATGCGCAAGTCTGGATGACACAAATTTCGATGTCAGTCAGATAAAGTTTAATTACAGTCATTTTGAAATGTATAATACATAATGCATGTCTGTCATTTTGATATGCAGAAACACATTAGGCAGAAGTCAGATCAAGATTTGATTTCCAGCTACT
>JBBMFX010000001.1:22468457-22490026 GCA_037832545.1 Rhabdalestes septentrionalis
AAGAGAGAAAATCTTGTTCAAATATCACCAATTGTGCTTTTTAAATATATATTAGATACAAATAGGAAAAAACTATGTACTGTGGGAATAAGAACAAATGGCAACAAATCTTCTACACACTTCAATACATATTTACTAAAATGAAAACAAAAAATGGCCAGTTATCTTTGTACTTAGGTTTGTTTCTTCTACAGGACCTATTAACTTACTTCCACTTATTGCCACTTGCCCAGGGGTGTTCAAAACTATAATTTCAGAGCAAAACATACCCATCTGTTTACATCAAGCCCATCTAATGTAATAAATTATAAGAGGAGCACATAGAGATCTACATGGCGACGTGCAGAAATATACACTCATCTATAGAGATGAGAAAACTATGTACCCTAGCAACAGAGCTGCATCCGACTAATATTAGAGCGAGCGATATTTCTGGGTTCGTGGTTCAGTTAACTGTTATTCTTCGTGACTAACAGTTATGGCAGTGGTGTGGTCTCAGCCCTTCAGAGAGCGTGTGCGCCCTGATAGGCTGCTACTGCGCGCAGACGGAGGAGAGCGCTTGTGGAGTGGGGCTGATAGCAGACCTGCATTGTCCACCAGGGCCGTTAAACTCTCAAAATGAGCTTTCAAATGAGCCAGCGCTAACTCTGCTAATCCTCCATCTGAGAAAAGGCTTCAGCCAAAAAGGAGTAAACAAATAAATAAAAATGTGTTGAGGGGGGAGGGGGGAGAACACGCTCATAAGCGTGATTAATCGGAACCAAAGTCAGCAGTTCTCTGGTGGCTGCTTTGAAGTAATGCTCCGGCTCAAATGCGAGCGTGACTGGTTTTTAGCTCGGGAATCAGCTTGGATGTTGAACTTTGAGGTTTCCAAGACATGCAGTGGTTTCTGAAGATGCTGTTTGACCAGGGATGACCCCCAGCAGATTTAACAAGCAGCTCTTGCTTAGAATAGGCGAACGTCAAACATTTCTCGAACCATGTAACTAACGCTAAAAGGCCCATAACACACTCTTAATGTCCAGACTGAATTCATTCGAGACGTAAACTTGTTTCTTGAAGTGGGCCATTACATATAATAAAGCCATTTTTATGATAAAGCAAGTACATCATCACAAAGAGAAGGGTTTGGATCCATGCTCTTTGATGCGGTGGCTAAAATGTGGTCCTGCTTAGCCCACCAATACACAATGAGGACCTGAAGGGACGCTGGGGGAGATAACGCGCCGCTACAAGCGTGGAACAATTACGTCTTAATTTCCGAAAATAAAACAAGCTATGTTCAGAGAGGAAACATCAAAGGTCTCATGTTGCCCATAATGTAACCTAATCTACTAATCAAAGGCCATGGCTTCGTTTAGTCTCGCATTACACATCCAGGAGCAAAGCGAGTTTTGATGGGAAAAGAAAACAGAAAGAATTACTGTCACAGTATGAAATTGGGGGCACACGCACAAAGCTTAAAACTGATCCTACTGTATATAATGTGGTAGAAAAGAGGGCAGCACCTTCAGCTGAACTATTAAGTGAGGAAGAACTTGGTGTTGCATCGCTCACGTGTGTGAAAAACGTGAGGGTGCACTTTTAGACACAAAAATTGCAGCAATCCTCCAACACAATCACAATGGTTATGATAACTCAATTACAATAATTAGGTGTTTGAATTATTAAATTGATCTACCAGCCTCTTTTACGACAAGAAACGGCCTGAAAAACAAGCTTTTTGATTGGCTCACAAATTTACTACTCCTATTATTTAAATCATTTTAAAAGGCAGTTTATCTTTTTCCAGTAGACTATTTTGAAATCTTTTAAAGGCCTCGTCTGTTTTGTTATTGCTCAGTAATGTTCATTTTTTATTGTTTGGCCTTTTTAAAAAGTGACTGCCATAGTACCCGATTGCGATTATAAACCATTGACGGCTGTTTTCAGTCCAAAAGTGAAATTTCATCTCTGCAAATCATCACTCCTTAGGTCTGGCTGGCCATGAGCCTCGTCTCTCCAAGGTCAGGTCCTGTAACTCCATCCCTCTGCTGCTGCTGCTCCTCTGCTGCCCTGCTGTACAACACGCTCTAATGAATCCTCTCCTTTAACAGGATGAGTATCATCAAATTGGGAATTCACTCTACGGGCTCCTAATAGTGGCAGAGCTCGGGGGAACCAGTTCAAAGGACGAGGAGAGAGCAAGGGAGGGAATACACCATGCTAAATATGGATCTAGCATCAAAAGCATATCTCGGAGCATCACATATTCCAGGTGGGTGTCTAGCAGTAAATAATGGATGAAATCAGCCCCATCACTCACAAGGAGTCCAGACAAGAGCTGTACTTTTGCCATTGATATAGCCTGCCATTTGCTAAAACTTGCAAGGCAAAGTGATGGACAATCTCTTGCAGGTTCACTAACAGTGTCACCCACAGGCCATTAGCAAACAGTCTGAAATAGATTTTCCCCAAATGAGTCCTAGACCGTCATTAAATATGGGACATTGGGAAGATCAGAGAGAATCCCTACTTAGCTGATAGCGCTAAGTGGGAAGTTTCGCTAGCTTAAGTAGGAAATTACTGAAGGCGCATCTGCGTTTTTCCGAACATCCCCATGGCGCAGGGAACGTCTCCTGTGTTTTTCCCCTGAGCCTTTCTTCTTAACCTCAATCTTTCAGTGCCTTAAAGTTTCTGGCAAGTGCTGAACCCCAGCTGTGACATCTGACATGGCCTCGGCAAAACAGCCGCAGAGACACGTTCAATCAAATTACCCTGTTCCAGCGTTCTTGCTCAAACACGAGACAAAAAGAAATAATACAGGAAGGTGATTTTGCAGCAAGCGTGCCGTTTGAACATCAGGAACATTTCCCTGATCTACGAGGCCTTCTCACCCTTCAAGTTTGCGTTGCGTATCTAAAGAGAGGGGGCGGCTGTCACAGAGCATCAATATTCACGACATGCTGTCAATTTACACAGACGACCGTGAAAGGCGTGTGTCGATAGACAAAGGCAGAGATGCTAATCAACAGCTTTTGCCTTTGATAGCTCCCCACATCAATGCAGGCTCCCCTGTAGCAGGTATTAAAGCATGATCACATCCGCACATTATCAGCAATATGCCTGTGAGGGAAAACATGCTAATGGATGGAGCAGGACTGTAATAATGCATCCGACCCTTAAAAGAAAGGCCTATCTTTTTTACCTCACGTTGTACTCCCTGTCCTGTTAATAATTTCCCACAGAGTGCCTTTGTTTTTTCAAACAAAAGCATGATGTCATGCAGTTGGACCTTTGCCTATACTGAGAAATGGAAACTGCAAAAAAACAGATAAAGTGGTCTGCAGTGGTGGCCTTAACAAAATGCAACGACATTACACGTTGCTGCACCCCCAAATAGCAAATCGAAACCAAGTTCATTTAAATGATCCCATAACTGAGGACACACTCACACACGCTGACCTTAATGCACTGCAACCTTCTGCAACTCTTTTGTTCTTGTGAAAGCCTTTTAATTTGTGTTCGATTCATCCCCAATGGCCAAACGTTTATATATCACATCTGATGTTACTCTGTGATGTGGCCCTCGCTGAAAATATCCTGCCAATCGATGCAACCTCAGATTTCCCAGTTGACCAAGTTAGATGGAAACACTGCACAGACAAAGATTACATTGATTATGAAGTGTTTACAGTTGGAAGTTGGTTACATTCAAACAGGCCTCACATAGATCCTTTGTCCAAAAACAAGAATAAAGGAGAATTTCTAAGTTCAGTGTGAGGTTTTTGAGTCTCCAGATGTTCCAATGCACACAGCCGAGCCTGGCAATGCCGGTAAAACAGGTAACATGGAGAGCTGCAGCCGAGAAGGAGGTCATGCAGTTTGGGAGAAGTCAGTATGAAAGTTGTAGGCTCTCGTGCTGGGGGCTGGGATTAGTTGTGTATCGCCCTGAGCAGCCCCCCAGTTTTGGAACATGATTGGCTGCTATAGAATCTGCCTCTGTAGAATCAGAGTGACTCAGCAATGGACCATAGCTTTATATGCCTAAGGGAAACCACTCCAACACAAGGGCCAGAAGATAGAGGTGACAGCAGACAAACACAGCAAGAGAACGCATACATATAAACACAGACTCATACACACCTATGGGACACATGTCTCATATGTATTTATGTAACTTCTTATACACTCTGGGGCAAAATACTGTTTCACAAGCCATTTCACTGTAGAATCCATGCCAAAAAAACAAGAAAGCTGAAAAAGTATCAAGATAATGTGAGAAAAGTCTCCCGGGAGCATGTCTGATTTAATTTAATGAAGAATTGATTGAGCAAACCGGGTATATATGGGATTTCCATGTGGAGATTTCAGGAAATATTGGCATACATTCATGTCATTGGAATTCGTTCTAATATTTGTGCTTTTAAATGTAAAGTTTTCAGGTAATTTTCCTTTTCCAGAGAAATTGTGCACAGTACTTCAAAGAAAATACCTAGAGGTGTTGGGTCCTATCCCAAAACGCAGAGATCCTACACGTGCCTTCTAAGTTTATTTATATACATTTACATTTATGCATTTAACAGACGTCTCTAACGTAGAGCAACTGCAGTTTTAGTCAAAACACGACACCGACAGCAAGTTTATAATGGTAAAATCTGCAAGATTCTTTCTGCATTATTCGTCTTACAATGCCATAAACATGTTTTAAACTGTGTTACAAAACACAATCTTACCAGAAATCCAGGTAAAAGAAGTAAATACATTTCCTCAACCAGACCCAAACATTTAACCTTTCTCTTTCAGTCATTGAACGTCAAAATAATGTTCCTAAAGCGGTTAGAGCAAAATTAAAAGCTATTTAGCTCTAAAACTAAAACTCTAGGCACACATTACATAATAGGAAGGTAAAATTAGAAAGCTATTGCATCCTACCTTGTATATGAACTGGTAAGGATATTTTCAAACAGAAATAGGTGATAAAATGTAAATGCTTATCAAACATGTGCTTAATAAGTTCCTCCAAATCATCACAGACAAGTAGCAAAGTAGCAATATTTTTTAAAGATGACCTGTTTTACTGTGTGTTTGGTCTTGGAAATGGCCAGACACCCTTTTCTCCAAAGTTTCAGCTTATATTTTATATCTGAGTCTTCTAGTTCAAAATGCTGGTGCACTAAGTAGTGACAGGAGGACTTAGATGGCAAAAATTGTCTGGATTTTTACTGCCTATAATACAATGACATAACTAATCATCAAAATAAACCAATCGTGACCAATCGATACCTGGCCTGCCATGATAATAAGCCTCCATGGAACAAAAGCATACAGTTTTATTTCTCATTATCAACACTGGGAGCTATTTGGAAGGTAGAATTTAACATAAAACCACTTAGAATGGCTTTGTTTGTGCTATAATGATTAAATTACAGGCGTTTTGAAGCTTTGCTAAAATCACTCTTTAACAGTCCCAGTAATCGACAATAAAAGTTTTATCCTTTTCAGTTCATAAAACGTTCAAGCACTTTTCTAATTCAGGCCCATCTTGTTCACTCCATTTTTACATGCTTTCCCAACATAATCAGCTTTCTTGTCTTGAGAACAAAACCAAACACACACACACACACACACACACACACACACACACACACAATAAAACACACACTCCAATGACTGCAATAAACATTAGATTGAGTGGCTCATTTAATCAAGGGCTTCTTTCCGTGATGTAAAAACATATTCACTATCTAACATTCAAACTGGAGGCTTATTGCCAAATGGCACACAAAAATATTCACATTTCCATAAAACACCAAATCACTTCTTTTTTGGCTTTTTAAATAAAACTTACCATACAAAATCAGAGACCTCTCATTGCAGCAATTATAAGCCGAGCCAAGCGCAACTGGACGCACAACACAAAGACTAAAAAACCTCCAGTGTGGAATATTTACTCATTTCTCTCTGTCCTTTGCATGCATGACACCTGGGGTGGAAGAAGTTACATGAAGGGAGAGGAATAATAAAGTAAATGACATGTTGCTGTAAAGAGATGAACAAGCGAGATGAGCAGCTCAATGGATTTAAATTAATTTGCCATACAGGAAATGTATGGTATTTGACGCCACCTGATTATATGGTGAGCGTGAGAGCACTTTCTGCTCACACGACTGGAATAAAGATCTGTTTGGAAGGTCTGCTTTTCTGTGAACCAATAGCAGTGAGTTACAAGAAGCTGGGCACGAATTACGGGTCATGCTTTCAATTATATAATAAAAAAAATTCACTCATTGCACATTTCTTTTAGTTGATAAACCCCCCACCCCCCATTCCCCCACCGCCATTGATAAACACACACGCATTACAATCGCTGTACCTGCATTATATACTGCAACACAGTGCAAAAGGGAAGCCTGCATATTGAAATAAGATTCGAATATGAATGTCATGCACTCTGTCCTACACACACGCTCACACACACATATGCATACACACACACAAATCTCTTCACAGGCTTTCAGAGAGACCATGCACAATTAGCATTTTGCTGCCTGGTCCTTTGACGTGTGGCTTTTAAAGGCTCTTTCAAACTGTATCAGACAGAAAATGCATGAGATCCATTTTAAATACGAGAGTGATTAAAGATTAGCCATGCTGCCGACTTGAGGGCAATTGAAAAGCAAGGTTACACACAGTCCACATATACACACACACACATACACAAACCACGCACATATTCTGAACCTAAGAGTCAGTGCGGCTCATACAAACATGTTACATTTTTAAGTGTGTTTTCAATTCCTCAGTTAGTTCAGGGTAATAGTCAGAAACACATGATACGACATTCATAAGAACCTTTGTTTAGATTTTGTCCTGTTTTTGCAAAAAGAAAACAGATGTTGGAGCGCTGCACTGGCTTTTTATTCCGAGTACAACTGAACAAACGGCACCGCGCCGGCCAAGGGGAAATAAAAAACAGGTTTAAGACAAAAGCAAAAGATATATATATTTAAACCCACTCAATTCTGGGGAAGAAATATATGATACAGCTGTGTCTTACTGTATGAGGCTCATTTTTTGTGCTCTTCCTTATTGATATTCTGAACACTAACCACAATAAGCTCTTTATAGGAAGAAGGGGTTCTAACACTATGGAAATGGAAGGAAAATGCACATGGAATGACGCAGCAGGAGGAATGATCTTGGATTACAAGTCTGCAGCCCAAATATATTCATTAAGATAGAAAAAGCAACAGCTGATCCTCTTTCAGCACCCTAACCTGCATTTATGCAGCTGTTTGGCATGTACGCTACCACTGCGAAGTTTGGAATAAATGTTTTTTAATAAAATGAAAGCAGTTCTGCTGCAGACAAGTGGGTACAATTATTCAAATACGCAAATCCTGTGCAAGTTTATTAGTAGGACATAAATAAGCTTGGAAGCTGAAAATGAAGAAACGCGTCCAAAAATGCGAAGAAATGAGAAAAGCTACAGAAGATTCTGATGACCGTGACACTGACAAGGAAGTTATGAGATAATTCATGCATTCATTCATTTCCTAAGCTGCATATCCTAACTGGTGCTCACAGGGGGTGTTGGAGCCTGTCCCAGTGCTAATAGGGCCAAAAGGTGGAGAAAAACCTTGGACAGGCTGTCAGTTCATTACAGGGCAATAACATAATTCATATTGAGACTTCATTAAATTTCAAATCCAAAATAGACGACTCAATAAATGATGTAAACAGATAATTACACCAGCATTCAAAGAGCTTATCCTTTAAAATGCATTATTTATTGTTATACATTGTATATAATTGTTTATTGTTGTATAATTGATATGGTGTGTGATATGAGATTTCAAACTTTTGAATTTGTTTTTACAAATAAGCGTGGGGCAGTACGAAGTATACATTCTTGAAATTTTCATTCCTTTATATTTTTTGAAAATTTAACTCACACACAGAATAAAATAGTATTCATGATTTTTATTTACTTTCCACACTGGACTGCACTAATTATGTTCCTTGAAATAAAATATGCTGATGTCAATGCACAATTCAATCTGAAGATTTCCATGATCTACTCAGAAAAGCATAACGTCCTCATATCGTACACTGATAATAATACAGTTTACACGACAATAAGATACCAATCCAACTTTGTTCTACTGGTGCAGTTCAATGATCAAACCAGAGAACAATCACAAACCACTGCAGTACGGGAATGTGTAATGTATTGGGAAAATATGAGGTAATGTTATTAAAATACTGCACACCCGCAGCCTCCTTGACGCAGCATTACATATCTTAATCATCCATCTGGTGAAGGGCAAACCCCCTCTGGAAGTCCAGCTCTCCTGACGGACTGCAGTATGCAACTTCTCCTCCAGATTGCGTGAACTCCTCTGCCCTCCACCTGGCTTAATCAGGCGCCGCACTTGACATGTTTCATGGTGACATGTTCTCAGAGCATGGTGACCTTCCATGCAAGCAAAGAGACTCATTGGGCCCTTGAGGGCAATTTAGAACCACCAGGCCTCAGGAAGATGGATCCGTCATGGCTGCCCCGTCTATTTGGGGCACTGATGTCATCAGGAGGCACCTGCCACCTGCCAGCTTTACTGAAACCCAGCATTCATAGTGAAGAAATCATTACCGAGACAGGGCCAATATTTACTCACAAACACTGCCAAAATAGGGGGTGGGGGAGTGAAATGCGACTTAAACGGACAGCTGAATTCCTATTCACGTTCATCCGGCTCCCATGAGACGGGTTTCTTTCGACTGGGCCTGAGTCTGAGGACGATTCGATGCACTGGTTCATTCCACATGTCTGGAGGACTGAGGCTGAAATATCTAACAACAATTACGAGAGCAGGGAGGGGTGACTCATCCCGTTGTCCAATTTGTTTCACAGTTGCCACAGTGTGTGAGGGGCCCAACGTGAATCAAGGTCACTGTCAGCACGTGAAAAAATCACACACGGACTAATCAGGCTACTCAGCAGAACAATTCAAACATCCCCGAAAAAATATTAACGCTGTCTCGTGGAGAGATTCAAATAGAAGTCGAAAAATATGAGCAGCAAAGGACAAGTGAAGACGTTGTGCAAATAGGCCGTGGTCAGACACATTAGTCTAGGTTTTGTTTATGCCTACTGTGAGGTGTAAAACATTTTTTCAATCAAAATGCAAAGCAGGACAACAAAAAGAATGCTATCGCTCCCAAACTACCGTTAAAAAAAAGGTGCATTTAGGAAAGCCTGTCACAAACAAGAGCTGAGCTGAATTATAACACTCGCTTCCACGGAGCAGCACTGAAGTGCGGCAGGTTCAAAGCACCGCTGATTCTGAAAGAAAAATTATAGCGCAACAAAATCAGCCTCAAGAAACTTCATTACCATGGAACACCAAACGTTCCGACTCTTCAGAGAAAAGCCCCAGATCGCCAGAGAGAGAGAACAGACCGGACACTCACCGTTCTCTGTGTTTTCATGCTCGGTGTCGGTCAGGGTCAGGTTGGAGTTGGCTCTGCTGGACAGGCAGGAGCTGCGGCCGGATTTGGTGTTGCCGCGGCTCCAGAGCCGCACTGCGTGTTCCGGGGACACTATTCCGTCCGTCTCCGTGTCAGCGTCCGAGCCCACGCTGACCGAATACTCACGGTGGGGCATCCCCATGTCCGGCCGGTATGTTGCCACATGAGGAGCCATCGGTTCTCCAAAGGCCAGATCACGCAGAGAGAATTCTGTTCCTAAAGCAAACACACATTATCAGATTATGATACCTTTTACTATTTACACATCCTTTCTAAAGATTTCAGTGCATTAAGACAAGTCTGCTTACAAATATTTATTTTAAATGATTCTGAACTGTACTTTACCTTTTATAAAGTTCATTCAGGAACCAATAGAAATGCATAATAACTATGTTTTATACTACCAGTCAAACGTTCTTGCACACAAGTTTTCCATGTGAGTTTATCCTTTTAACCGTGTGGAGATGCAAAGTCAGTATCTAGTCTTTAAATGAAATGCACTCATTATCTGTATTATTCCACTGGACAAAACTGAATATCTTACATGTCTTGTGATCCACATTGTAATTATAATTAATTATATTATAATGATAAACTATTTATATTATATCAGGTGTTGTTTTAGTTCAGCATTGATTAATTCAGTTTTGAAATGTTCTCAAATGGTGAACATATTTTAAAATTAATTTGATTTGGATGTATTTTCATAAAAAGTAAGTAACTTGCAAAGGTATAAAATCCCAGCAGGTGCAAAAAACCTTTGACTGGTACCGTATATAAAGGTGGATTAGAATTTTGTTTTCTTATTGTTTTCTCTTTAGCACCTCACAATCTCACAGGTTTCCCAAAAGTAATGAATTTTAGCTGTGCACAGAATGATTAATGGAGCTGTAGATATTTCCTAAATGAGTAAAAAAAGGCTGTAAAGCAGTAAGAAATCGATAATAAATGAGGTCTCATAACCTGTAGTATGTAAAAAAAATGACAACATATTTATCACTTAATAACCTGTTATGCTAATGCTAAAATATAAACAAATTAAAATGCTTTTAATGGCTGGACTGGTATGTGCACACATGAAATTCAAAGGTCAGAACACATGAATTTCATTAGGAGAGAGAAAATTGTCATTATATGACAGCCTCTCTGACAATGCACTACGGTACATAAGATCTTAATATGGAAATATGCCATATTACCATTAATAAATTCAGCAAGAAAATGGAAATAAACAAATCTACGAGGACAAGTCAGAGCACTGAGCTCGACCCACTGAAAACAGAAAACGCAAAGTTAATTACTGTAGCTTTGACATTTGCCAAGTTTCGTGCACACGCTTTGCACAGGCAGCGCACATGCACGGTGCGGCGGGTTTGAACTGTCATACATTCAGAAACGACTTTGGAAAGGAAGGTCTTTTCCCAAAGGACTTGGACAAAGATGTCTAATTAACACTAGAAAGGCTAAAACTGGCCACACCTAGAAAGGCTGTGGGCATCAATTGACGCAGTAGCCAGTTTTGCACAGGATGCTTCCCGATATGATGCTGCTGGAGTTTTCGGGCGTTTAGTCCTGCAGTCTGCCAGCAAATATCCCAAACTGCAGCCAGTGGACACAGCAAGGGTCCAGTGGACTTTGGACCTAGAGCCCATAATACAGTGCCTTTCACCATTTCAGAATCAAAACCAGAATATCTTTATTGGCTGAATTTGTGAGCGAACACATCCAAGGAATTTGATTTCAGTCGATGGTGTCTCTCAAGCACAAAAGTATAAAACTAAAATATGTAAATATACAGTGAAAAATATAATTAGGAATATAATAGACAAAAAAATTAACAATCTACAATACGAACACGTAATATTGATTTATATATATATATATATAAATATAAGGATAAATATTAACAAATGTATTTGTACAGATAATATGTTTTAAGTATTTATAAACATATATGTTATATGTCATTATGTATTGCAAATAAACAATGAAGACATAGTTATAGTATTCTTTAAGTGTGTTTTATTGTGACTTGGTTATGTAGCCTAAATCAATTGCATGTTTATTATATTGCATTGATGGTGTGGGTATGTATGTACATAAGTTTGTATATATACACCTACGTAAATCCACACATATATGAATGTATGTGTATACATACATACAAACATATATATAAACATATATATATATATATATATATAGTACCTTTTTGTATATTATGTACGTTGTATATTATTGTATATTATTATGTACATTGTATATTAATGTCTATTATATTGTGAAGCATATTTTTTGTATGTGTTCAAATTTCCTGTATGTGTTTTCTCACATACTTCAAATCAAATTCCTTGTATGTGTTCAAATTCCTTGTATGTATTCTCTCACATCCTTGCCATTAGACGTGATTCTAATTCTGATTCTGAAGACATTATGTTAATTGACCCTCGCAGCCATTCTAGGTATATTGCTGTTCCAGACACATTTCATAAGAAATGTTATGTGTGTTACCACATTTTAGTCAAGAATAAATAAAAAGTCAGTTGACGCAGTCAGCCCTTCTAGAGTTAAGGTTCACTTCCCACCCGATTGTCAACACCTTTTCAGCGGGCCTTGCTCAGTGGGAACTAAATACTCACACAGAAAATGAAGTGTGCAAGCGCTTGCAAACAAGATGCAATTTAAGCGTCTACAAAGACCAACATTTTAGATTTGCACAAGACATTAAGGCGAAAGATATATCCACCATCCACAATTCTTTAAAGAATATCCATTCACATGGCCTCTGTCCATCCTTTTTTATACAAGACATATGTCTCACAACTTCTTCTATATTACATTAGATGTTCTTGTTGATCCTGTCACTGAGAACATTTTATATGCATTCTGTATTTCACATATGATGATTCTGATTCATTGGGGAATCAGAAAATTTGGAATACATAAAGAGCCTTCCAATAAATGGAATGGCACGACACCTCTCTGTCATGTTGATACTGATACTATAACCTCAAGTATCTGTTGATATGGATACTAATCCAATTCCCTTTTTTTCACTCTATTAAGCAGTTAATCTGTTAATAATACTGTATAGTGTCTATGTAATGTAATATAATACAATATCATGTGTTGTCTGAATGCACTTTTCATCCAAATCTGCTCCCTACTTCCTCTAGAGGGTGCTAATTAATATATTGTGCACAATTAGTCTATCATATAGTTCTGCACACATGGCTGATTGCTCAAAATGTTGTTCTGCACTGTGCATGTAATTTGTGTGTGATCGTTATGTCTTTTTCAATAATCCATAGATTTTGACCCATATTGGCACAGCCCTACTAAAGTAAATGAGGTGCGTGGTGGTTAAGGGCTTTTTAACAGCCCAAAACCATTTAGGAACCTTTGTTTTTTCATATTTTAGTACATACAAACTCCTGCCATTCCCTCCGGATATAGTTCTATAAACGAATCGCTTGATGGTAACAGGCTACTTTAATAGAAACATGAAGGTCACTCAGTGCCAGGTCACTAATCCACTCACAAGTGAGTTACTATCAATTATAGCCTGCCATTATATAATTTGATACATGGCTTATTGTTTCATTTCTTAGAGAGTATTAGTTTATAACAGAAACATTTTGAAGTCCTTAGCCTTAACACTGACAACATGTGCAATTAGATAAAACGTTGCGGAATTCCACTTACATTCAAATCGAGATTAAGCATTTAAAAAAAATTTTTTTGAACCATATAGACTGATGTTCAGGACGGACCGCAATAAAAGTCGGCGCTTCTGAAAGCTACCCTGCACTTAGTATTCGCAGAAGGGAAGTGGGTATATTTTCAGGTCATCATCAGCTGGACACATTAGAAGGTCATAAAAGACATCCGTGAATTGGCATTCACCTCACCCCCTCTCATTAAACTCCTGCTGGGCTAATGGCAGGGCTACAACGCTGCATTCAACACTCCTTTTATCTCTCAACTTTTAGGCGCTGCCTCTTTTTCTTTTTTTTTTTTTACGAGGGGAAGGGAATATATTAAAGGCAGATCAAATCTCCACCACAGTCCTTCTTAATTGCTTGAATGGAATCACTCTGCGGAGCATATCTACGGGACGTGCCGCATATCTCCAGCCTGCAAGATGTGCCCCCCCACTGATACTTATTATAGTGCTTTTCATGTCAACAACTAAATGTAACAGATATCAACTTCAACAGCGAAGGAATGAGAGGAACGATCCTGAAACCAAGGTGACTACGCTATTCATATCTTCATCAAAAGAACATGTGAATGATAAGTAGCTGTGTGCTGCCACTGATGAGACAGATCTAATGAGCAGACCTACATCCAGCAATGGTAAATTAATTACAGCCTTCAAAACTTCAATATTTCAAGTCAGACCCTGTGAATACTATATTCATGTGCTCCCATGACTTGAACAGAACAGTTTGGTGCAAAATCAAATGACTCAAGTTTACCCCAAATGTAGTTTCGCACTGGAGCTACAAGGCTAATGTGGATGATTTAGTTACTGAAGCTTACACTAGCAATTAGCGTTGTGCAAACTGCATGGCTAAATCATCATGCAACTGCTTAAGGCTCAGATCATTAAGGGATATCAAACAGTTAAGTCATATCAAACAGACTTGCTGATTTGTTTTCTGACACTACACGACAAACGGTCATGCATTAAAATGGTCAAAAAAGTGAACAAAATGGAGATTTCCAGATGGCTAATGCTATTGTTTTTAACATTAGCATCCACACAGGTACAAGCGACATAAGTCCAAGTACATCTATCCTGTAGCACCATACTCTGTATTTCTTACATTGCCTACAAATTTAAAACCATCAAGAGACATTCCATGCATTTTGCGAATAGAGATTCTGATTCTGTTCAGAATCAGTAGATTTTTTGGCACCTTTTGTTAAAAACGGAATCAGAATCGTTACTCGCAAAATGCATGGAATGTCTTTCAATCGTTAAATAGACCTTAAGAAGAATATTTATTAGGGGTGGCACAATACCACTTTAAAATATACTGATCCCAGTACTGATACCACAGCCTCAAGTATGTTTTTCCCTCTCTTAAACAGCTAAGCTGTTAATTATACATCTGGCTGGATGCCCACTGAATCCAAAAAAGGTCCTTACTTCATCTAGAAAGCTCTACGTAAGAATGTCTTCAGTATATTGTGCACAGCACATTTATTATAGAGTTGCACACAAGGTTGTTATTAGACACATTATACACCGTAGGGTGGCAGAATAGTAATTTTAATCATAAAAGTGCACTATTTAGGCATCAGGAAGCATTTAAGGCACAGGCATCGTGCTCATCTGTGTTGACGCGTGTCTTTTTAAGTCATTGCTCAGTTTAGTTCAGCCTTTACATGATCATTCAGGCTTTTTCCAATAAATTTTGGACTGTATTGGCACAGCCCTATTATAGTAAATGAGGTGCTTGATTTTAAATACTGCCCACATACAAAGATTTAGGAAACTTTGATCTTAAGTACCACTATGCCACAGCGAAACCATATTTCGTACCTTGTCTGCCAAACTCATCCACTTCATGGTGCACCACTTCTTTGGTGCGGCCGCTGTAGGTGAGGCGGGGGTCCTGGTCGAAGGCCTTGAGGGTCTCACTGGAACTGTAGGATTTGGGGTTCAGTTTTCCATCCTCGCTGTCGGCGGACGAGCTGGTGTAACGGCGCTCTGTGTCCCGTCGCGCTGTCAGAGAGCGATATGGTCTGCGTTCCTTCACTTCCATGATCAGTACGTCTCAGTTCTCCACATCAAAGGCGAAGGTGTCGATTCAGTTCCTGTGATCCTACAGGAAAAAAAAAAATTTAAACTATGTTTTACTGCATATTTTCCAGGCTGCACTCTCAATTTCAGCTTAAAAACTTTTGTTTAGAGGCATGATATAGAATTATTTTAGTCACACTTCTATTGACAAGAGATATAGGTATATACAAATGTGCCATATTACATATTACCATATATCATACATATTATGTATGATACAGTCACACAGCAACCTCAAATACTTTTGTCTGTTTGTGCAAACCTCGTAAAGTCTGATGCAGTCCCTAAATACATTCTAGATTTAGAATCTTTATACATTCTAGACCATCTATGTTTATTATTATACACCACAGCAACATCAATAAGAGTACTTAACACAAATGATGCGCTCTCTGCAGGGTGCACAAAACTGTCAAAAAATGAAAAAATGCTTCGGTGAAGAGAAAACAGTGGGCTTAATTCCTCCTCATGCTACAATTCCCACATCGATTTTCCTGTCCTTGAAAGGATAGGAGGAAAGTGCCCTTTTGACAAAAAAAAAAAACGTAGAAAACAAAAAGGTAAAAAATGAGAGGGGAGAAGAGAGTGAAAGAGAGAGATAGATAGAGAGAGAGAGAGACGGAGGGAGAGAAAGAGGGGGGAAACACAGCTGGCAAGTGTAGCAAGCCAGAGGAAATTGAATAGGTTGACATTTTGCAGGTAGGAGCACCAGAGAGTGGTGTCAGGAATGAAGGGATTATGGTGCAAAAAGCACTCAAATGAGCCCATCAACATCTCTCCATTCACCTCACACACACACACTGCCAGTTTAACATGTCAACAACTCACTCTTCTTCTTCTCTCTCACACACACACACACACACACACACACACATACACTCCCTCTCTCTTTCCCTTCTTAAACTTCCGCCCAGCAGAGCAGCTTGAGAACAAGCACCCCATGTTTTGTGTTTTTAATTAGACTAGCGGAATGATTTCCATATTCATGATGCACAAATTAAATACATCAAGTTTTTTAGGCTTGTGAGTATACAAGCCTATAAAAGTTCACTGCAGGCGCTCTGAAAGCGGCCCATACTCTATCACGCCGTTTAATGAGGGTGTATATATTACATTGTTTATATGTACCCGGGACTGTTTTGGGGCGGTCTCTGCACTGTAATCACAGATAACTGACATAGAAGTATTTTGTTGGGGCTATTTTACCTGAGGAGTGATACATAAATAAGCATGAATGTTTAATGAGGAGTGAATGCGAGTGAACAGGTTAAGAATGGCACGAATCAATTATTCAACAGTTGTAATGCCTTTGATGGGTCTTCAGCTGATGATGTCAGGCGAACAGGGGTCTCTGGCTCATTCCTTTTTAAAACCTTCGATCGATTAACCTTGAGTGCGCGGAGGCTCTTTTCTCTGCCCCTGTTCTGAGAGCATCACAATAAATGGTTATTAAAAAAATAAATACATGTGGATCCCAGATTGTGTTGCAAACATTATTGTCTAATGTAATATTTTTTTTCTCTTTGTCTTATTTCTGAGTCATATAATGCCATTTTATCTGTAATACACTCGAATGTTTTATTAGGGAAAACAATTAGTGCAACACTTTATCTTCAGTAAGCCATATTAAAGATTTATTTCATTAACCATGCTGAGTACGTTTTCATTTTTGTGTTCATTAGACAAAACAATTTCATTTAGAGTAATTAAATTCTTAATAAAACAAAAGCCGGCATTATATTGAACAAATGTGAATCAGACAAGTACTTGTTAGTGTTTAAACCAATAAATAGCTTACATTACATTAACATTCCTGTGGCATATTTTGGCGATCGACTAAGGGAAATTGTAATAACAATAACTTACACTACCAGCTCAACTACTACTGCTGTTATTACAGATAGGAATCACAACCATAGTAGCTGTTATTCTTACTCTTGCTCTTGTTAAAGTGAATATTAATAATTAACTAGACTGCATTTCTGCAGAGGAAATGCAAAGTGTGCTTGCCCAAATGCAGGACATAGCATTAGGGTTAGTATAAGCATCATCGCTAGCATTAGCATTCACATTAGCATGACATTAACATAGCCTTAGTATTAGCATGGCATTAATATAGCTTTAGCACGGGATTAATCTAGCATAGCAGTCTCACATCATTTATCTTAGCATTAGCATTGCAGCAGTGTGTCCCAATACTTTTGTTTACATAGTTTGATATGACAACTTTTCCCCATTACTTTTGAACATATTGTTCAGTTTAAACAGGTGTGTCTTTGGGGGGTGGTATGAGGTCTCATATAAAGTTTCATAAGGTTTGGTCACTCTATGGAGCCTAAAAGTTTCTTCTTCTGAAACTGCATTCATTTCAGTGTGGTTAAAAATGAATGGAAGTAAATGAGGGGAAAGTGATGAGTGAAAGAAAAGGCAAAGATGAGTGTGTCGGGGAAGTTGGCCTGAGGTTAACATGAAATTTGTAGGGTTTTGGACGAAGCGTGTCCGAGCAGGACTATCTGAAATTACAGAGTGCCAATATTTTGCAAATCGTTTTCGCCTGAAAAATTGGGATAACGAATGAAAAACAAGACGGAGCAAAAAGCTGTGAACAAACATGCTATTCCCGATTGGGCCCAACATATCAGAGTTGGAACGATGTCTTTATCTTCAAAGCCCTGGAAGGAGTAGGGAGCAAAATAATAGGTGAAAGGAAGAAGAATGTTAAAACTTAAGAAGAACAGTAGTGTGCTTGCTTTGGCTGCTAAAATGCGTCCCGTCCTTAATTTTGCTTGCATGGATTTTGAAAGGGTGCAGGTTGTAGCTCTGTGGCTCCTTTTGGTAAGCAGAGTCACGGAAAGTGACCTAAAGAGGTTTTAGCTGAATTGAAATTTCATACAGCCTGCAGCTAAGCATATCTACAATTAAAAACAGTTGGACTTTTAATCTGAGAACAATGAGTGGTAGACCATGAAAACCCATTCGGTGCACTACAGCTTCCTGTGGCTGCTTCGGTGAAGAGGACGGAGGAGAGAAGGACCACAAAAAATAACACACAAAAGAGCAAACCAACAGAATTACTCTCGCAATAAATTTCATTGCCCTGGACTTGCAGTGATGGCACATTAAGAGATATGCACTAAGGGTTTTTATCTAAATGAGCTGAAGTCTGATATACAGCCCTGGAAGGCATTGAGAAAGCCACAGTGCATTATTCTTCTGTCAAGTACTTATAAGTTGAGCAAACTAATCTAAGTGAAAGCCACTGGGTGACTTTAAATGAGTGCAACACAGGAAGCAGTCCAAAATAAGAAAGGGCATCGATTAGTTATGGCAATATAAAAGAAAAAAAAATGCTAAAAATTTAATAATGTGGTCTCTACTGATATTACGCATTTTAATCTCTTTCACTTATTGCAGAAGGTTTTAACATTAAGAATGGGACAGATTTACTGAAGGAGACAATAAATACGGTGGCCTGGATGGTCAATGTAGTGTACTTTGCCTGCACTAGTTCCACAGAGCACTGAAAATACAATAAGCGTCATTTCTGTGAATGAGCAAGCGAGTAAAAAATGCGTTAAAATGTATAAAGAACCGTTCATTAACAGTTCTTACAAGAACCTTTATTTTTCAATACTTTCAAAGGATCACACCATCCACTTTTCTTTAGGTAACCAAACATTCTGTCAGAGCCCAAAGCAACCATTCTGGCACTTCTAATATTAAGACTGTACTAATCACCTCCATGTAAAGGAACATAGGCACAAATCTGTAAGAAATGCACAGTCCTGGCACTGTACACCCATTTTATTTGCCTGTCTTTTTTTTAATAGAAGCCTGATTCTGCCAGCTGACTGCTCATATTATGCAAATAAAACTCTTACTTCCGTGGAAATAATGACATAGTTTTCATTATTTTGAAACAAGTCTGGTTTTCATTATAATAATTCAAACTTGAAACGTCAAAATTGTCAATTGCTGATGCCAGAAATGGGACGGAAAAGGGCTTCTGTTTCCTTGAACATGCATCCATGAGCCACAACAATGGCAGTCACATCAACAAAGATGAGAATAGTGCAGACGTGAGCCTGGAAATAATCAGTATTCAGTCCGTATTCAGAGTAGGTGCTTCATTGTAGGAATCTCCTCCCAGGATTCCTATTTTGAGAGGAAAACTCCCATAATCGCAACAACTGACACCCATTACTACAAGTGCAAGAAATAACAGTGACTGCCTATTATTATCTTATGGGTACAAAGTATCCCCAATATCTATATAGTAAATTATAGCAGTTGCCTAAATATGGTGTGCGACAGTGGCGGAGCACTTTAATGGGCTGGGGGTTACTGTTGATGGGATGGAGGTCAGTTCTCAATTTTTTACTCTATGACACTTTGTTATAGATGCACAAATCTCCAATTCACAAATCTCAAATTCGAAGCAAATATTACTGGTGTGGTAATAGAATAACCAGGTTATGCTGATTCCTATTGCTAAATCTATTCTACTCTTTCTCTTATGCTCGTATTTTCAGTCAAATTTGAATCATTCCTCTTTCTAATGACCTTTCTAGGAATGAATGGATCAAAATGTATTTAGGGATACAATTCAACAGGCTTTATATTTGTGTTGCCAACAACTGGAATCAGTCAAAAACTTCCGGTTGTGGGCTGTAAAACTTTTTTGAGCCGTTGAGTGGGTGGTGATTTTCAAGTCATTGGGAACCCCTGTGTTTGGAGATCTGCTACTGTGTGTTCACTAACAACATCCGCACACGGCAGCAGAGAAAAATCAGACTTTTCACTTTTTTACTGTGGTCTAAAAATGGCCGTGTGTTTGTGTGTGTGAATGAGTGTGTGAGAGTGTGTTGGTCATGGGGTAATCCACTGTCGGGGCCTCTGCCACCGTGAGCAACTGCCGGTCTAACAACCTTGAAATTAAAGATGATGTGTAGCTTCCTCTGAGAGAGTAGCTTAGCAATCCCCCTCCACTCTCTCTCTCCATATTTTTACTTTCCTTATGGTGCATTTGTTTGCATAATTGAATTTTAACACCTGGTTACATAACCTAACGCTACTCCAACAAACACACAGACAGACAGACACAAACACCCTGTCTCTATTTGTTTTTCCCTTTTCTCTCAGACTCCATTTCTTTCTTTTTCTGTCCTCTCTCCCACAAACAAAACCCAGATTACACTAGACAATTCCTGCCTTTCCGATTCACATGGGCACCAACACACTTTCCGCTCTCATCTTTTCACCGGTTGCTCAAATCCATGCAAGGACAGGAAGTTCCAACTCGCGCAGAAGGGAGAGTTTCGTCCATTCCCTCGTTCAGGCGGGTCCACACCTTGCTGCATTCCCTCCTAAATGCGAGATATTTGCATTTCGTCTGTTACAGACTAGCGGTTTTCGTAATACAACATCAGCGTTATGTCAACAACAAAGGAAGCCTCTCGCAGGTGCGTGGTGCTGGTAGCGGCTCTTTGATAAAACATTAATATCGCGTTCTACTCAGTGGAGCGGACTGGATTACAATAAACAATTCTTCCGTCGAGAAACGGAGGCTGCGTGGAATGGGCTACGGTTGCCAAGCAGTGGAGCAGAACATTTATTTTTTAGCCCATTACTGCATATTTCAGCCATCTGAGGACATTTTTAACTTTGTCATTTAATTATGCGCCGGGTGAAGGTTATCGGCCTGGAAATGTGGCTAAACTGAAAATTGCAAACATTCTGATTTATACTGCACACTTCTGAACCCGGCTGAGGGATCTGAGCCGAACTGAAATGATCTGAACTGAATGTCTGATGTATTATTTACTGTACATAACTCCGATCACACTAAACATGGTCTCTTTGTCTGGCACAGTTTTTGAACAAGTTTTCGCACTGAGAAGAGAGAAACTCCAGTCCATGATTTGAGTAAACATGTTAATTGGGCAGCCATGAGGCAAATTAAGGGGCAATTAAGACTCGGAACAAAGCTAACGTATCCAAATGTGTGTGTGTGTAGGAACGAGGTTCTCAAAATGTCCACATGCTGCTGTTCCCTTCGCTTCAGACTGTGCAACGCTGTCCCGAAATCTAGAGCACTTCAAGACCAAAAACTGCAAGGCTTTGAAGAAGGCCCTGATGCTTGTGTCTCCTTCTCCCACTCTCTTGCTCCTGAAGAAGAATATTTTAATATCCCTCTTCTTTATTGATTTGTTCGAAACATGTATGGGAACTGAATGTCTTT
>JBBMFX010000001.1:22550151-22561077 GCA_037832545.1 Rhabdalestes septentrionalis
AGGACTGTGTCCCAGTGCACAAAGCAAGCTCCATAAAGACGTGGCTGGTGGAGTTCAGTGTGAAAGAACTTGACAGGCCCACACAAATCCCTGACCTCAACATCATCCAACACCTTTGATATGAACTGAAAGGGAGATTGTGATCTAGACCTTCTCATCCAACATTTTAAAAGCTCTATGGAATTAATACACACAAATTCCCTCAGAAACTCCAAAATCTTCTGGAAAGTCTTCCAAGAGGAGTGGAAGCTGCAAAGCTGCAAAGCTGCAAAGAGAACTCCACCTTAAAGTCTAGTTATTTAAATACAATGTCATTGAAGTCAAGTGTAATTTTCAGGCGTCCCAATATTTTTGTCCATATTATGCAGCACTAACTTGCTGTAATACCTCCCCCTTTAAATGGCTCTCTTCACCTCATATACAATGTATCTGTATATATTGTAGTTTTAGTATTGCTATGCTGCTGTATTTATCTGCATAATTCTCTGATTCCTTTGCACACCTGGACAGATGCTGAATGGCTTTGTACTGTACACTGCACAAAAACGCTGAATCTAATTTAATCTGATCTAAAAATCAAAAATGACATCTGATCTCTGGACATAACAAAGTTCTTTAGTTCAGGTTGTTCAGTGTAAAATGTGCAAACATACATCTAAAAACTGACCTGGACAACGTACATCCAAAGCAAGTGCAACTAATAAAGTGGTAAGTGTGGATATAGAGGAAACCCGAACATAAGGCAATAAATGTCCTTTCCTGTTCTATAATTATTGTTATCACATTTCTCTATCAAAATAAATTAAAGTGGCCTAGAATGGTCATGCATGAACACACCACAGCACAGCACACAGTGTGAAATTCTATCTCTGTACAAACCCTTTCACCAAGTAAAGTAGCGGGCAGCCAGGAACACAGGGCCCGGGGAGAATGGTGCCTTGCTCAAGGGTACCTCACTGGTGTCACTAGCATTCCTGGGATTTTAACCCTTGAACTTCTGATCACAAGGCCGACAAGATAAGATAAGGAAGCATTGATTTATCCTGTGGGAGGTTTTTATTTTTAATCAACCAGAGTGTTTCAAGATAATAGGATAATAGAAAATGTTTTTTTTAATAGACAACAAGTAGTGCAAAGGTTTTCTGAAAGTAGTTTAGTGTTAATATATACACAGTAGAGAATTGTGCAACCAGTATAAACAATATAGACATTATCAACAGTATAGACAGTGTAACCAGAATAAAAAGTATAAACAACTATTACAGTACCAATCGATAATATAAACAGCATAATAGTATAAACTAGAATTAAGAACAGTTTTAGTAAGCATTCTTAAATGGTTTATGCATTCTTAAATAATTGTGTGAGCGGTATAAACAATATGGACTGTATAAACAGAGCAGACAATTTAAATAGTGTAAAGAGAATACACTGACTATACTGTTCAAAGCAAGGGTCTCAAACCTGTCCAGAAAGGGCTGCTTTGCGTTTAGGTTTTCATTCCAAGTAAGCAGGAGGCAAACCTGATTCCACCTCTGTAATCAGTTGGTCTTGGTTTTCAGTTACTCAGGTGTGGCTTCTTCTTGGCTGGAATGAAAACCTGCATCCACAGCGGACATTTCTGGACAGGATTGTGACCCCTTAATTACATGATCTGAGATGTGGAATCACAGTACCAGTTTTTTTTAAACAGGAGAGACAGGACTCAGCGAAGCAGAGAGACTCCTGGTAAAAAAACAAAAACATAAACAAAAACAAAAAAACTGTGCAAAAGTCTTGTTATGCCTCCAAAGAGCTACACTTTCTTGTAATTTTTAATTCAGTCTTGGCGAACAGTTCTCCAGGCTTCCTTACAGACTTTCAAAGCCTCTCATTTTCAGTCCAGTCCCTGAACCTGAGCAGTTTCAGAGGAAAGTGTTTTGTTTGTTCAGCTACACAGTGACTTACGTATGAATCATTCAAGCATAAATAACACACCTAACTTGAGTGAAAAAATAGGAGCAGATGATTGTAGACGATCAAGCGGTGATCAGTATACTGGTGGTGCTGAATGCTGAGTGGTTGCAACTTATTTATCTAGACACCTTGTATCTTTAAGCACCTTGCAGTAAAACATTTGTTCTTATATCCTTAATTTAGTCTACTGAATATGTCAAAATAAACTAGTAATTTTGGACCAACAAGGTGATTAAAAATAATCTAAAGACCTGAGGGGTGGCTCAAGAATTGCACAGTACCTCACATCACACTTAATGATGGGAGGAGAGGGAAAGCCTTCACACCCCCTCAAAGCATTGTCAATTTCATTCAGTTAGAATTCTAGCCATATGTGGCTGTGCTATTGGCCACTGATAAACAAGGGAAGCAAATAACAAAGCAAGAATACTCAAGCGTTTATGAACAGTTAAGTTTTACTCTAATTGTCCCACTTGTCTTTAGGCCAGCAGAGACATTGAGCAGGTTCGTGCAGATGTGCGACATCACGGTGTAAATGAGACAGTACATAACAGGAATGCGGCTCTGGACTCCACATGAACCTGTCAGTAAGCCTTACCCTCACTTGGATCAGTCCGAGTCTGAACACAGCGGCAGCAGTATCAGAGCTTTGGCCTCCCTCCAAGCACGAAGTCCTCGAGGACACAAAGGCAGGTCAGTGCAAAGCCCCGGCCTGCAGGCGCTGGACACCCTACTGAGGGCGGCATGCTGTGCCACTGTACTGCTCCTGCCTGCATGTTTGTGATTGTGCTAGAGTGAGAAGAGTTGCAGCAAAGTGAAGGGAAAACACTTTCACTGTATCAGTCCACTTAAGCGCATGAAAATAGTGTCCCTATGGAAACCACTTGTTCAGTTTACAACTAGTTTCAAAAAAGTACCGCTCAGTTGAATCAGAGGAAAACGTTTTCCACCCAAAACCATGCAATAAGCCAGAAACCAGGCTTTTTGTTGAGGCGTTGCTTCTGAGGACACTGAGATAATGAAAGCTTATTAAACTGATTTGACTTCCCAGGACTGGGTGCTTCTTTTTAATCCACGAGAACATTTACAAATCAAGTTTTCACAAAATATGATTCCCTTTCTTTCATATTTTTTACGGTGTATTATAATACATGTTAACTCTCATCGCAACTCACAGTAATACATTTTTTTTTATTTTGTGCAAGAGCTGTTAGAGGACATATACATATATATAATTTGAACTCACTATTTTGTCAGTAGAGCTCTCTTACGGGGTCTCTCACATTCAGTTAAGTATCCAGGCATTCGACTGCACACACACAGCTTGTATAATCTTTGGAGAAAAGCATTGCCAGTAGAATGGGATGCTCTGGATCAGGCACACATGAGCCTAAGGTCACCAGCCCCAATGCCAGGCCTTCAACACTGGCCTGTGGAGCAGTTTAATCACATTCTTTGGAAGGACCTCCATCCAATACTTTTGGAATGAGCTGGAATACTATTAGTGATCCAGAACAAAATCAGCCACTGGCATATTTGATGCACTCGTGGCTGCATACAACCAGTCCTCACAGCAGTGTGAACGAGTGTACAGCTTTTCAAGAAAAGTAGAAGCAGTTCCTGCTGCAACTAGAAGACAAACTCTGCTATTAAATTACTAATTTGCAGAAGAAACACTTGTAGTAACAGATATCATGTTTTGTATATTTTAAATTTTTATTGTGAATTAATACACTAGTCAGCCACAAAACTCTGAAAAAGGTCATGCTGGTTATGATCGAAAGGTGTCAGAAGACATAGTGCATCACAGTTGGTTGAAAGTGACGCTGTGTAAATGCAGACTGGTCAGAGTGCCCATGCTGACCCCTGTCTTCCACCTAAAGTACCTACAATGCAAACATGGGTGTCAAGAACTGGACTATTGAGCAATAGAAGAAAGTGGCCTGGTCTGATGAATCACATTCTATTTTATATCAAGGATATTGTCATGCTTGTGTCTTTGTTACCTGGGGCTGAGATGGACCAGGATGCACTATGGGAAGAAGGCGCGATGAGAGAGGCAATGTGAGGTTCTGTGTAATGTTCTGCTGGGAAACCTTGAGTCCTGCAATAATGAGGACTCAAGGACACAAACACAAGTTCACCCCATAATGGCAATGATATCCCCTAACAGCAGGAGCCTCATTCAGGAGGTTAATGTGTCCTGCCACACTGCAAACATTGTTCAGGTATGTTTGAGGAACATGGCATTGAAGGTGTTGAACTGGCCTCCAAATTCCCCAGATTTTAATCTGAGTGAGTATATATAATGGATATGTTGGACAAACTAGTCAGATGCATGGGGACCTTACAACTTATGAGACTTATAGGATCTGCTGCAAATGTCTTTGTGAAGTACATGCCTCAACTCGTCAAATCTGTTCTGGAGCCTCAAAGGGGACCCACACAATAGTAGTCTGGTTAGTTATGGGTGATGAGTGTATATGTTGTGAATATTCTTGCTTTAATAGCCTGCTATTATGTTACAAATATGTCATATGACAATATCAGAGCATGTGCTAAAAATACACATACCTAAAATAATAATAATAATAATTAAATGATTCTGTTTCTAAGAAGAGCATAATGACTAAATACTTTCTCTCAAGTCCTTAAAATCTTGTCCATCGACTATTTGCCAATGATGTATCTTATTTTTAGACAAGGTGCGTTTGTTAGGAGACCTACATTACATGCACCATAAAGCCCTTAATTAGTGTTGGCTCCCTGTCTTTCTCTTTCACTCTCTCTATCTCTTTCTCTCTCTCTCTCTCAATTAATGAGACAATCAAACCTAATCATTGTAAAACTCATGGGGAGAGTGGGGCCTCTTACCAACCGCACAAAATAGATTTCAATGGACACCCAACATGTTTTCTCTAATATTTCATTTTAAGCGACCTACTTGGGTGTAGAGAAAGCTCTGGAGAGTTCTTAAACGCAGGATCAACATATATTCTTATTTTCTGGAACCAGAACGCACTCCGTTCTCCTTTTGCACAAATCAATATCCCAGTTAATGACCCAGGGTTGCTGAGTCTGTAAGGCAGTCCTCTTGTCGAAACTCTCAAACCTTCTTTTGGGCCCAATGTTTGTCCTCTGATCTAAACCAGACTTAATGTTTGTCTTTGATGCTAAATCAGGCATAATGTTCATCCTTTATTTTCGCCTGTGTTCGTTGTTGCTAGGCAAAGCTGTGAATGAAGGAAGAAAATCCCACCTTTGGTTGAGCGTCTCTAACCGTGTTATTATCAATAGAGCTTTGGGTGGTTAAACAATCAGCTTTGATTTTTAGCATGCCTGGTACGAAAACCATCCTCAGAATGCGCTGCGTTTGTACGTTTAACTGCAATGAAACACCATTCAGAAGACTGGAGGTGGAGAAAGCACTCTCAATGCACTTCCACAAACCAAGAAGCCAAACGCTCTGTTCAGCACTTCAGCACTTTAAAACAATATGAATGTGTGAGTCATAGACACCTTAAGATGGCAAAAACACTCACAAATCTTGAGTCCCACACATTCACACCCATTCATTAGACATCCTGGACCACATGCAGTCGTTAGTCAGAGAGCATAATTCACTCATTTGTTTACTTAAAGGGCTTGTGTTTCAGATGCCGAGTGATTTGTTTCTTTGATTGCTCACTCAAGCTTGTCATTTGCTACTACTGCACCGTGGCCACCTTTCACTGCCAATTGTAGGCTTGTCTCCTCACAGGAATAGCAATTTTCTCCGGGACGGTAATAGGATCAGGGGCCCCTGCACCACTTCCACATGATTGATGAGAGATTAAAAGGATTGTTGAGACTGAATGCACTTTTAGTGCCCTACCAGGCTTCCATATCAAGGTGCTTTGCTGGTGTTGTGGTTTCTACTCTAGATGGGCTCTGATGCAATGCTGGAGGAAACTATACCTCCTGGCTGGATACAGGAGTGATCACAAAACAGAGTCATTTGTTCTATTTTCTTTATTTCTCTTCAAATTTCCCTTATTTTTTTATCTATATTTCCTCATACTCAGTCAGACAATGTCCTTGTATGTAAGAGCCCCAACAGGAATACTGGAAGAATTCAGTTTTGTCAAATGTGGCTTAAAAAATTAACATCTTAAAAGGTCAACGAATTAACTACAAAATGACTATTGTTAGCCATTTCAGTAAAAAATATGCTAATCTGCAGTTTCACAAGTTTTTGCTCATCCTCTTATCCAAAGCACACCTGTAATACTGATTAAGGCATAGCAGGGTTTTTTTTTTCCTGGCTTAGCGAAATCTCATTCTTCTGGCTCTTATTATCACACAGATAGTTTTCACACATTTGATGACTAAAAGATTCTGGTGTGATGGACTCACCTGATGCATAAAACCTCTCCCTCACTTCTACATTTATCAAGAGATAAGATGGATGTTTCTGTTATTTTATCATGAGGCATAATGATGATGGTTAGGACAGTGAAGTGGTATAATGTGTCTTTACTAAATGTTTCCCTTTAATTTATCCCTTTAGTATAGTGTATTAGATTGTATTTTACATGTGATATATGTGATAATTTCCTTTGGAGGCATTACCAAGTCTAAATGTTCAGACACATAGTATCTTAAAAAAGTTCACTTTCATCCAACATGCAACATTGCAGAAAATTACATGTTTACATACTTAACAAGCCATAAAATCTTTATAGAAATTAACAGACCAGTTTTTTTAATTTACAAAAAACGGGCATAAATATGTAGGACAAATGTTGAAAAATGTTGAAAAAGTTTGAAAAGTGAAAGTTCCTGACTATATTGGCAGACAATCTTTCCTTGATTCTAGTATCTCTTCTTGTTTAGTTTTTTATTTTACTGAGTTTACACATAGATCATTTTTCCATTTTCTCTTTTTGCTGTGAAAGCTATACACAGATACACAGAACCTTTTTTACGCTTTATGCAATTTTACGCTTCTTTCCATTTATATGTACACTAAATTTAACTTTGTAAAAAAGAGTAATCTTTGTTTGATTCCCTGAAACAGTGGTTCTCCGCCCTTGCTTTGCACATATCAGTGTTTTCTTGTTCCCAATACCCCAGTCCAATTAAGGGGTCAATTAATAAGTCTTTCCTGGGTTAAAGTGTATGCGTTAGAGCAGGAAAACACTAAAATATGCAGGGTGGGGAAGCGTTGGGGGGTGTAATCGAAGACCAGGCCTGGGAACCTACACCCTTCAGAACCTTTTAATTTGATGGTTCTTCAAAAAAAAAATCAATGGAAACCATTCAACTGAAATTCTCTCCTATAGCATTCAGCCCTTTTATTTTTAAGAGTGTGCAACAAAGCCATGCAGGGAAACAGTCTTTTCGCTATTCTGTTTCTTCGATTTCCCTACAGAAACCTTCAGAGAACACCACAGACTTGCTGCTGGTAGCAAAGCAGCAAACTGACAGCATTTTGCCCTTCAAAGATTTCTGTGTGCTTGACCTGAGCCGCTGCTCACTGTTGGGAGGCGCCAGAGATAACAACCTCTTGTCTGTCATGATCAAGTGACAAGCCTCAACACCCCGTCCTCTTAACGCGAGATGACTGTTGGTGTCGCCAGCCCACGGCCAAGGCATCGCTTTGGAACTGCATTAAGTCAGCTCTCAAACCAGCTTAGCATCGCTGACATTTATTTTTATATGCTCCCCCACTCCACACCCTGCCCCCGGCCACAGCCTAAGCTAACCTCAAACGTGTGGCCACACATGCACACGACTGTGTGCAAACAGAATCACGCTAGTGTGCCCAGCATGATTGTCTGATTCATGTGTGGTGGTGTTATCAGCTGTATACAGGCGTTTCAGTCTATGATGAACGAACAGCTTTGAGATATTTTTGTCTGGGATGTTATGGAATTGTTTGCAGAGGATTTGCACCAGAAGCTGAATATGTAAAAAAAAAAAAAACGCTTCAGCTGACCTAGACCCTGCCCACCAATTATAATAAAACTTCAGGCCAAAATCGTGCAAAAACAAATCCATGTTACTTTTCTTGTTGAATACTGCCTCAGAGTTTTTAAATTTTCATAGAATGGCTATATATTTCTATTAAACTACTGCTGATCATTTCTATAAATAAAGCACACAATCACATTCCAGTATTGTTGCTTTCCACCTGACCAGCGATGCACAATTTTTGGATGTCAAAACACTACCTTGCACTAAATTGCACAATTTTACTTTAAGTTTAAAGATTATTTATTTGCATTCTATGTGTCTTTTTGTACTCTGGAGCCACGTGGTCTTATCTTACTGTGTAAATGTATGTAGCCGAAAGTCTATATTAACTTTGACTTGACTGCGAAATCCCATTCCCTACTGAGTAATTGTAGCTCACAAAATACATCCTTTAACAATGTGTTACTCCATTTCAAATCATATTTATTTTGTATGTGTGTATTAAGTATACTGGCAGATGCATCAGTAGCTACAAAAGCTGTTTAACCCAGCTTTTTAAAATGGAATCTTAAGTAAGTTCGGTACATTGTAGAGATGTAAATGGACAAGTTTAGAAGGGTATATGCTAAATGTTAAATGTTGGAATCAAAATGTAGGCTGTAATGATTCTCTGAATGTTGGGCTGGACTATAAAAGACATAACGATGAGCAAATAATTTTTCGTAGTCAGGCTATATATGTTGCCATGTCCCACTGTTATTAAAGTAGCCTGTTATATTTCTATGATTGTTGGGTTGAACTACACAAGACATAAAAATGAAAACATTTGTTGTCATTCATTACCTTTGTAATGAATTAATATCACTGAAACAATTTTCTGTCCATTTTACATGGCAGCCAGAGTAAAGCTACCACTTAAATAGGGACTACCCACTCTGTAGTGCGACTGTCAGATCATCCTCCAAGTCTAAAAGAGGAACCATATAATGATAAAATCCATAGAGGCAACTTTTTCCTGTGAAATCATTTTGAGTGAACTGATTCGCTGGCAAACACACACAGAGACAATGAGACCCTTCATAGTGATTAAGGCGTCCCCAGCTGGAGTGGAGTGGCTCTCTCACCTCGCCATGCTAAAGAGAACTTGATCAGCTCTGCTCCTGATGAGTCCCCAAATTAGTCTTTAATCAAGAGCCTGTTCACTATCTGCCTCCAAGCACAGCTGATCACCAGCAACATGCTTGCTTCATCTGGCACATGTAGCAAAGTCACTTCCCTAACCAAACCCTGACAGCCACCATTAAATGAGAAATCTGGAGTGGATCGGAGTGTTAATCCACTCCGACAAAGCTCGAGCTAATACACTCACAAGCATCTGCAGTGCATGAACACTTCACCCAAAAATGGCAGCACTGTTAGCATTGATAGTGGATGAAAGTAATGGCCTGCTAGAATCGCGCTGATGAGAATCGTGCTAACTGGGCCTCATCATGTTAGACATACTGTGCTGGTATTTGTACTGGCAGATTGATGGCCACTAGTGGGGTAAAACAGGGAATGGCTGTCTTGTAAATGAGTGTGAGGCATGGCAGAGCTGTCAGGCGTGAGATGTGCCGCTCATCACTAATTCTGCTTTACAGGTCCTGTCCTGAAGGAAGTCAGAAATGACCACAGGTAACACTCACTGAAACGTAGCTGGGTCTATGTATAGAAATACATATTTTTTTCCCTCAGTGACGCATCACAAACAGACTCAGGCGAGCATCAAGGTTTCAGCCTGCATGAAATTTAATTATAAGCTTGAATAACCAGAGGTGTGATTTTTATCAGTTGATTGTAAAGCAGTGTCTTGTTTACTTTATAGCATGAACTGGGTGTTCTCCTGGTACTACACCATAAAATGGTTGTCTCTTATGCTAAATGTATTACAAAAATACCTAAAATCAAGCCTCAGTGTACAGCCAAGCTTAAGTTTATTTTAATTCAGTATAATTAAAATACATTTTCACATATCGTCACTATCATGGCAAAACCTCATATATCCAAAACAGCTATTTTTTAAAAATCAAAAAACAAAAAACGATGTATATTTTTAATAAAAGGGTACTGTGTCATTAGAATTGGTATTTTCATTGGTTAATCATTTCTAAATTATACAGACCCACATGGAAACAGATCAATACCCCGAAGACCAAAAGTGGAGTTACGAGGTTTCTGCCAGAGAGCGACCATATATAGTTTATTACCCATGCACACAAATATATACACATGTAAACAGACCAAACTGTTGCATAACTTATGGCAAATATCCCAAAAATACTATTTAAATTCAATGTTCATTCAAATCATCCAACACATTTATGGCATATACATATATATATTAGGGCATTAACACAAAAGTCGACTAGTCAATTAGTCGACTATAAAGGCGCTAGTCGACGGCCTATGAGAGCAGTCGACTAGTCGTGTTTTTTTTTCTCTCTCTGGCCTCGCTTTGGAGTATTGCAGTCTCTGCCTGTGATTGGCTGACGCTGACACGTGTTCCTTGTTTTGACCAATTACAGTAGTCCCCTCATAAAAGGGGCGGAACCATTGACACGTAGAATGTTGTGTAAACACCTGACCGCAACAAGAGGAGGCAGACACAGCAGAGAACAAAAACATGCATCTCACGTGTGGAGATCCTTCACTCTAGAACCCAAACAGCACGGGGACCTGCAGAACCTGCAAATTGGTGTGAAAGTGCAGGAAAAGTGCTGCATTCTGAAACGGCACCTCTAGCTAACATGCTAATGCTAGCACTGCAGGGAGCCCGGTCCAGAGGAGCTGAGCAGCGCCAGGGCTTAAACTGTTCCGACTTTCTGTTTACACTTAAATTTACCAGAACCTTCAAGGTAGCAGCCTTTGTTTTGTTTAGTTTTAATTTCATGTTGACTAGTGATGCTCCGATCGATCGGCGGACAATCGGTATCGGCCGATAATCAGACTTTATGACTCGATCGGGACTCGTTA
>JBBMFX010000001.1:22593601-22611158 GCA_037832545.1 Rhabdalestes septentrionalis
CTTCTTGTAAGTCTGTATGTATCTGCGATTAAATGCGATTAATTAGATTAATTAATAGCCACACCATGTAATTAATTTGATTAAAATTTTTAATCGCTTGACAGCACTATTCTAAACATCTCTTTAGACCTCAGGCCCAACAGACCATTTAGAATTCAGTAGTCCATAACATCATTACCTATGCATTTACACATATCTATTGCTAGAATCTGCCTTAGTCTGTACACAGCATAAACACAAAAACAGTCAGTTTAATTAAAGGGATCAATAAAGGGATGAAAAAAATAAATGATGACTTTTTAATACAAGGAAAAACCTTAGCAAAGCGGTATGTAGAAACAGTTATGTGCCACAAACATAAACATATTCAGAGCTCCGTCCTGACTCTGAAGAGCAAAGGCTTGACATTTGTCCAGTCACAAGGCAAGTGTGCAGCATTATGTGTTTTCCTGTCCTTGTCCTCAACAATCATTGGTGAAACTAATAGTGTTATAGCTAGCCTGCAGCAGTGGTGTAGAAATTGATGCTTTTATTTGAATTTATGAAATAATGACAATGGCAGGAACACCAACATCCAGTCCAGCAAATCAAATTTGAGATCCATTATATGAATTCATTCTCTCATCGCTCTGATGCTCCTGTGCAGGTGTAGGGGTCCCTAAGAAGGCAGTGAACATCAATATACACCGTTATACACCACGACACACCACTCCAAAGCTACACTGTTGAACACAAGATATTATAAGGGGAAAATGTTGAAATACAAAAGAAAATTAGTTTTTTAATGCATTCTATTAATGTTACCATGGTTTGTTTCTCAGACCAGGATTCAGATTCTCATAACTGCTTATTCAGACTTCACACCATCTAGTCATTTACTCACATCGCAAAGGAAATTTCTCATCTTTCACAAACAGCAAATGCTCTGATACATCTTTAACAAACAGCAATCGCTTCGACAAAGGGGTAGAAGTGTCCTAAAATCATTTAATTGGTCTCAGTTTAATCTTAACTTTAAGTTATGAGGGATCAGTGTTGGGAGTAATACGTTGCAAAAGTAGCTAATTACTGTAATGCATTGCTTTTTGCTGTAGCACGGTAATGGAAGGCATTACAGAACAAAAATGGGTCATATTTTCCTCGGTACAAATGTCAGCAACGCGTGTTACAATGCATTTTTAAACCGGAAAGAAGTTTTTTTTCTCCGTCATTTTATTTCGCCAAAATCACTGCAAGATCGGCAGAGGAGAAACATCCATGCTAAATGTTTCACTTCTTGTAGTCAGACAGAGAGAAAAGTGGGGTGACGTCCAGACATGTCCTGTTTTTGAGACCTGTGTCCCACATCTGGCTGGAATTTTAGAATCCTCCGGGATTTTGAGCCGCCTAAACATTCCTCACATTATGGGCATCTGTCATAACCTGAAAGTCCAGAACGGCTGTCGGCCCGAGATGCACATCTAACACCCCCCAGACCGGCTGAGCTCGTAAAGAAAGTCCATGCTAAGGTGTCCTCTTCTGCACAATCCCAAATCTGGGCACCCTAGAGGTGAATGAACCTGCAACTGATCTAACGTCGGATAGTACTGTCACCTTCCACTGGATGTGTCATGAGCTAATTGAGCGTCATGAGCTATATTTCCATTTTTCCAGTTATTTTGGCGAGAGTAACTTAAAAGTAATGCAATGGTAGTATAATGCCTTATATTTTATAGTATATATATATTTATATTTTATATTTTATACAGCAATACTGTAAAGTAATGAATTACTTTGAAATGACAGTACCAAGTATTAAATAACACATTACAGTTTTGAAGCAACTTGCCCAACACATGTGAAGCATTAGATCAAATAATGATCAACCAGTTTTCTACACTAGTTCAAAATTGAATCGATGAACTTTCAATTGGCAAACAGTTTGCACACATTGTGTCATAAAACGCACTTACTGTTGTGCAAAGGTTAACAACGATGCGAGGGATGCATCAAAGCAATTGAGAAAAACTGTAATACCGCTGATTTGAATTATAAATGTTCACAGACTGAAAGTGCAATGCTACATTAAACCCAATATTACACACAGAATTACCACTAGTTGTTCTTGCAGTAGGCTCAGACAACAGAATGTCATTCTATAAAGCAGACAAATAAACAACAAATCAATCAAAATGCTTTGGAATCGGAGGTAGGTATTAAGCATAATCTGCAAGCGTTGAACATATTGAAAAGGAAAGAATGAACAGACAACACCTCACCAGATGCAATTTTATGCATCTTTGAGCAGCTGGTGCCCCTAGTGGCCCCAATCTGTCAATCAATCCTTTTCTATCCACATCTAATTTTCTAACAATGCAGTGTGTAATCCACAAAGGACACATCAAGCAAGCAACACACGCAAAACAAAGACTGCTCAGCTTTTGCACCTTGGCCAATGAATTCAAGGCCATACTGTTAAATTTTATTTATATCCCCCAGTGTAACACTCCTGGGAAGTCTGGGCTTGCATTTAAGGGTTATCTAAAAGCAGGTTCTGGTTGTCAGGACTGACTGACACCATTTGCGCAGTAGCCTAGCAGGCCTTCGGAGGTGAAATGTGTCTGACACATTTATCGCAGAGAACAAACTCCTAGGTCGCCTCTAAATCCACTTCTTACAAAAATCCCAGCCGTCATGCACTGACTCACCGAGCATCACCTACAGGACTGCAACTTGGCCGGCCTTCATGTCTAGTCAACACATTAAGAGCAAATCGAGATTGAAAAGACACAAGCAGTCAAAGCAAATTTAATTTGACATATTTCGACACATAATTGGGATGAACAAGGTAAAAGAAATATTTTCTTGTCAATGTGCCTTAACAGGATTTAACAGGATTTAACAGGATTAAACTGAATATGTCGCATGTCAGAATCGGGCCTTCAACAAATACATAGTGCATCTACAATAAAGCAGTAATAACATCTTTTTTTTCAAAGACTGAAAAGAATAAAAGAATGAGTTCAACTTAAGGGATATTGAGGATGATGGTCAGAATTCAAGATGAGACCAAACCTTGCTTTGGTTACACTTTCAGAATAACTATTTTTCTACTTTGAAGAGTTTTCTGCAGTCTTAACCAATCTCCATTGTTTAACATCTTATTCATATGGTCCAACAGTTCCACGAGGCATGCACCATCCTTTTTCAATTGTATTTTTATCGCTTTCACTTCATCATATCTTAAAATTTAAGTAGTGCGCCCAGTAGATTTTTTGTTTTATTAACCGCAAGGTATTAATAACCCTGGTCTTGAACTTAATGTGGATTTTGTAGTAAGGAGTAGAAGCACTGTGCCATGGCTTTTCATGGAGAATCTCTCTGACAGTGTTTGCTTTCACCTGGGAGTCTTGAGGAGAAGAGGAGGAAATGACTTGGCAATTATCTTTGCCAGTCAACATAGCATTTACACCCTCAGAGACCCAGGGCAACAGGTGGCTTGGATCCGAATCTGTGCTGTAGAGAAGATCTCCGCACTATTAAATGCCCCTTAATTGGAACTCGCTCAGATCAATAGGCTCCCCAAACAAGCAGAAATTGTGTCCTTTTTCTTTAATTAAATATCCGTTTCCTATAACCCACACAAACTAATACAAATGTCTCCACATCCATAGTGGTTAGTTGACTGATGAGGAAAAGAAAAAAAAAATCTGTATCAACGCAAAATCACAAAACTGCTTTTATGTTAATTTGATTGTTCTCTATGACAGGGAGCATAAATATATTTATTGTAGCCTGCCTTGAATTTCCATTTTCGAAAGAGTAATTAACTAAAGCTTACTATCAGATAGAAGAAATTTGTTCTCTTCTATCAACTTGCTCACTGCGATCCAGAGGGCACAACACAACACCTGTTCGTCTGGGTGCTGGTAACACAACTGGGAATTATATTCACACACGCCTCAGCAAATCCTTCCAAGACTATTACCTTGAAGAGTCAACCACACAAGGCCAGGAACAAGAAAACAGAACAAAGAAACTTTCATCGGAGATCAGTGGGATTTATCTCGGTGGGTTTTGTTGGGTGGGTGAGAGTTTTTTATTTATTTTTTTCCACTGGCACAAGGAACTGTGCTCCCTTGTGCTCTACAATTTGGCTGTTGAGGGGGAAAGTTGAAGAGGACCAAACAAATGATTTTGAAAAGTACAAAAATGTTTGTTTTTAATGGCAGTTATATAGATAATACACAATGTCAACAAACACAACCTGAGGAATAATCAACTAAGAAGCCTGTGGGTAACACTGGGACACACACAGACACCAGTGTGGCTGCAGGACGGAGCTTTCTTACAAATTCAATTACACAATAGTTCAAATCACAAAAGAAAACCACCAATTTGGCTTAATTAAACCACAGACTCTTTCTGATCTAACTCTGGACTCTCTCTCTCTCCTGCTGTGTCTTTGTTATCTCCCTAACTGGCTGTTCAGGCTTTTGCCCTGATACCGTTCATCTGTCTCACATCAGGGGAGGAGCCCTATACCTAGCCCTTAGGCTTGTGATGGTGGTACCATCTCTTCATATAATAGAGTACATTAAGACAATCTTAAAATCTTCTTTTTAAACAAGAAGAGAGAAGCAGACCAGGTGCAAGCAGACCCAGGGTCTTGCATCACTACCACATCCCAGAACAGTTCCCAGCCTAAGGCTAGTCAAAATCGATGTGGTTAAACTTCACAAGGACCCAGTGTACCCCCACCAGGTCAGAGCACCTAGTGACCTGGGTTCCTCCAATATATGAGTACAGTGTAGTGTATGTGAAAGAGAAAATATATATTTTAATGACTATTCATAGTTTGTTAAAGAACATTAGTGGATTAACCCTGGTAGAGCACACAACTAACGAGGTGTAAAATACAAAGTTGGAAAGGTGACTCAGTTCACAATTCAGGTATGTGTTGGGGGGACAGGCAGTGTGCTGAGGAGTCTTGTGTTAAAACTGGACAGCTGAATGCACTTGGAGGAGAACTCTAACTGCCAGGTCTGTTCAGTCAGTGAACAAATGCAGCTAGCATCGCAATCAGTGATGGACATCCTTCTGACCCTGTGACAGCAAAGCCAATCGTGCTGCATCTTATCGTCAGGGATGGCTGTGGCTTCACCCGGCACTGATGTCATCTACTAATGATAAGGCCACACTTAGACAGTTGCATCACTTGAAGCCCATGGTACAGGGTGCTGACTCATTGTAACCCTTAATTAAAGTGCCTTTATTTCAGCTTTTGGACAATCAGTTTAGATTCCCATTCTTAAAAAATAAACTCACCAAAGAAGAAACACTTGTGCTCCCTGAAGAAGCATTCACTTGAGTGGTTTCAACTGAATTCAAAGCTTTATCCATTCAAACATTCATTGAAATGTTCTTTAGCGAGGCAAAAGTGTTTTCTCTATGGCACTGCTCCAAACCATCACTGTGTAGGCTGTTAGTGAATAATTTAAGAATTGTGTTACACGAACACTGACATGCCATTTAAGTAATTATTATCTACATTAATGGCAGTGGAGGCAGTACAGACAAAAAAAATCCAGAGACAATTGCTCTACCCACTGGACTGTATAGATGCAGCGAGCAGCTCAAAGTTAGATAAGAAGTAGAGTCACATTTTTGTACTGCTGTCATGAGAAATAAGCTCATTTTTTACTTTATTTTATGGATTGTGGCCATCACGCAATGACAGCAAGGAACAGAGTATACAGAGCTGAAAGGCCGAGAACAAAGTGCCCAAAAACCTCAAAACAATATGTCTTGACAAGTGAAAAAGTAGGACTGAGTCTGTATTCCATTGTGTCTAGCCACAACTGCAAGCACATCCTTGTTCGTGAGTCTTATTTCACACTAACCCTGGGAGCAGCTCTGCTGTGTGGCTTGTTTTTAATCACGAGTGCTGACCAAAATCTGCATTCTTATTTGTTCTCGTCATTAACTCGTCAGTGTAGGTCATGGTTAAAATACCTGCTCTGCGCTGTGTAGAAAAAAAAACGAAAACCCTGAGACATCTGGTCACTGAATCTAATGAAGCACAAAAATTACAAACTGCAAAATGAGTAATTTAACACATCCCAAATACTGCTGTCAAGCATTTAATGGTGCAAGGAATGTGAGACCTAACAGAAAAATGGCGTCAAATTGAAACACTCTCACTAAGGACAGTGAAATATTTAACACCGGACTAATATAGCAATCATGTTCGCTAATAAAATGGAGGAGATATTGATGCTAAAATTAAGTATTATAGGATAGGATGCAAAGAATGGAGTGTTCAAATTCATATTATTCTACTGAACCATTTAAATGAGAGCGCTAAGCTCTTTCTTTGCTGGTTTTAAAGGGGACATATTGTATTTTCATTTGGGTCTCTACTGCTCCTATAAACACTCTAAGTATGAAAAAACATCCCTATCTGTATTCTGTGAGTCAGCTGAAAATTTTTGTCAGGTTATGGAAGTTCTGGCCTTTTAGTATATGAGAGATGCACATGATGAATGATGAATGTTAAGGCAGCTCAAAATCCTGGACAATATTCACCAATCCTATATTCTCTACACAGAGGTTTATCCCACTACAGTTCTGTGGAAAGGTCTTGAGCCATCCTACTTTTATTTATGATCTTTTTCATGTAGAGCGAATCAAGATAAAGAAATGGGAACACATGGTTTACTGCAACAGGCTGCAAAGTGCTTAAACATACAAGTTTCCTAAATAAAGTGGTTTCACCACCAATATACTGATCGGCTTGGTCATCTGCAATCTTCTACACTGATTTCTTCATTTGTGAAGTTAGATGTGCTTTGTTATGCTTGAATGATTCATACATGTGTCACTGTGGGGGTTAACAAACACAAAACAGCAAAACAGTTCCCTGAAACTCTACCTCAAGACTAGATTTAAAAAATGTTGTTTTTGTAAAGAAAATGTGAAAGAATGAGGCTGACTTTTGACATTTGGACAGCACTGTTACACATATGGCCACAAACAGCAAGCAATAGGTTCTTCAGTTGTAAAAACTCTCGCCCTGGCTAAGTTATCCACTGTGCGCTAATTAGCTAGCCATGCAAATTTGGTAATACAGACGATTTTGGTATATCTGAACTGAATTTTGTGAATTACTGTCATTTTGGATGCAGTCTTTGCTCATGAACAGTATATGAGTCAAGTGTAGTGTGCTTGGTAAAGAGAAAACAGTTATTTTTATAATAAATAAATAATAAATAAATAATAATAAATAAATAACTGGTGAAGTAACCCGAGTGAACCCCATGAAGTAACCTTGTTCAACCAATGTAAAACATCTAGTTTTGCTTATGTTTAAAGTCCATGTGAACTTTAATGCCTACAGATTTTACGGAGTACAAAAGGACTCAGGTTACACATGAACAAAAAATCTGTACTATGAACTCTAAACAAGAAGTTAAAATATGTGCAGTTATGAACAAGGATGTGCAATCCGGTAATGCAAAAGCCATGCAAAAATTATGCGAATTTTGCATTAGCTGTCAAGTAGAAACAACTATACTTGAACATAATTGTGAGCTTTATATGTGCAAATGATCAGCAGTAGATTGATGCAAATGTACAGTCAATCCATGAATATACAGAAACTTTTGGAACAAACACTAACTACCAATTTTGGTACATCTGAACTGAATTTTGTGAATTACTCTTAGTTTGGCTACAAGCTTTGCTCATGAACATCCGAAAGGCATTCCTTTTATGATTTGATGTTGCTTAATGTGTAACAGCATAATAATAATGTTTAGTCATTTGGCTTTGGCTTCTTAGTTGGGAGTTTTGTCCCTTCTTGCACTCTTCTAACAGACTTGTCTGTTGACAAGGCGACTGAAGAGGACCGTCCAAGAGAGTTCCTCTCGGTCGATACTGGAGGGAGGTCAGCTGGCACAGGTTATGATCACTGCTGTGAGACAATGGAAGTTGTCGAGTGGTTGGGGCTAAGCCACTTGAAAGGCAATCAAATAAGTGTGAGTATTTTTTGAACCGGGGAAAACCTTGTAACTAATATGTCTGACTTCTATTTTTGTGCTAGACCAAATGTAGAAATGTGTAATTAGGCTCGGTGGTTGATTGTAAAGTACAGATATGCATCATTAGGTTTGATAAAGGCTGTGGACTGTGAAGTGCTTACAGTTATTTTTACTAAATTGACAAGCTCCTCTCCAAAAAAGGGCCCTTGGCTTGGATATGCAGTGAAAAAACAAATGTATTCCTATGGAACTTTAACAAACTTGCACAGCTACTCAGAAGGTTCTTGGTAGTGTATACTGTTTGTAATAAAAGCTAAAGAAACACATTAATTGTGTGTTTTATTCTTATTTTGCACATTAGTCAAAGTTAGGCGAGTTAGTCAATTTGTGTTATTCGTTGTAAGTCAGTGTTGATTCAGGGAAAGGCATTGAGCTGTCAGCATTATTTGAAATGTGTTTTTGGTGTCAACGATCAAGAAAACTTGAGTAAAACCCATTATTCAAATAACTTTTCATTGTATGTGCTTTATTTCTTGTACTTCTTGGTTAAGCTGCTGGCTTTAAGAGCATATTTGTGTCTTTCATTGACGGCTTAGTAGTGCAGAAATAAGCTGCATCAAGTAAATCAAATGAACAGAATCATATTCTGATAAATGTAGCAGCACATAAAAATGATGAGTCCTGTCAATTATAATGTTCCTAAATCACTTTAGGGTGATTTATGTAAAATAACTGAGTACATATTACCCAATCAAGCTTATTTGAAACTACTTGGAACCAGATAGAACCACTCGACAACATTAAAATTATTATTATTTTAATTTTTTTTTTTACCTCGCATGGCTAATCAGCCTGTCAATATCCAAAAACAATGACTCATTCAAAGTCATTTCGGTCTAGACTAAATGAGCACTGAAAGGCTGGCATGGATTTAAGCAAAAAAAGAATGCGTTTTACATACCGAACAGCCAGCCAGGGGAAAAAAAAGCTATTATTCCTTACACTCAGCTTCTCTTTCTGAAAGGGAAGCGTATTAGCATTCAACCTCTAGATAAAGTGTCATTCTGGGGCTTAGCCATCTTCATAATATTGTAATTAGTATTTCACATATTATCATTTTACTCGTGATGAGATAAGTGCATTTATTAAGATGTTCAGTATCTGCATTGCTAATGTCTGTGAAAGCCATTCCCAGTGATGCAGTTTAATACTGATTTTAGAAGCTTGTGATTTTCCTGCTTTCTGAAGCTGACTGGGGTGCAGGTTTCAGGATGCAGCTTGTTTTCCCCCTTATTTCAGTGCTTGATCATCAAGGGTCTTGAAAAAAGCATCCTGACAGTAAGTGGATAGGTCATGGATCCAGGTAGCATCCACTGAATATTCAAAAGCTGGGAAAAGTAACGACACATGTGTTCCTGCAGCTGTTTCAAATACAAGTGACGTTTTTGGCAATGATAATCAATTTAGGTTTTTTAAATTTGGGAACTACACTAACTAACTTATTCTGGCATATTGTTTCATCGTAGTTTTTCCAACTTGTAAGTGTTTTGCATTAGTGTATTTTAGCGATGCACCGAAAGGTTTTTTTGGGCTGAAACCGAAAAACGAAAATAAGGAAACAACCTGGCCGAAAACTGAAACTGAAATTGTTATTATTAAATTATTAAAAAAATAAATCTGTACAAAACTTTGAATATATTTATTGAGCATTCAGACAATGCAAAAATATAAAATAACTTTTGAAATAAAATCTTTTCCTTGGCCCCACTCATAACCAGCCTAAAATCAAGAAAGCTGAAATATTATACATTTAAATATCTTCTCTCATAGAACTAGTGAATTCAGTTTGAATAATTCTGAAGGGCTTGAAGAAATTGCATTCAAAACAAGTGCTTTAAAAACTAGTGAAAGATAAACAACATTCTCTTTGGGCTTCTAACAAAATAGTGTATCAAAACAAAGACTGAAATATATTAACTGTAATTACTTTCCCACCCAAAAACACACACAAAATGACCATTTTGCCATAAAGGAACAAACGACCGATCGAGGTGCTGTTAAAATCTACCTCTGCATTTCAATCATTCAACAAGTGAGACTCGAATTCCGCACGTCCTGTTTACAGATCACCCTAATCATTACACCAACAGCTCTCGTGGACTCAGGGGGCTTGAAGGGCTTTTCTATCCCTGCATGGAGATCGGGATAAAACATGTCTTTTTCTTAGAAATATAGAAACGTGCCACGCGGCAGACATGCTGACTCTAATTCAATCTGACGCATGGTGGGGGTGGTTGCGTCATCTGCCTCATGATTGCGTCATCGAGTCTCATATCGGTGGCCGAATTTTAGGTGCATCCCTAGTATATTTTACACAAGAATACTGTTCATTAATTCTAAGATCATACTTTGCATCAGCTCATAAAAGAATCACATTTAGATTCTTAAACAATATTTTTTCACAATGTATTCTCGATGTAAACCAGCCAGTCAAAAAAATTTGATTCATGACATTTTGTTTCAAATAGTTATTTTAGCCAGCTCAATATTTTTTGGTGTTTAAAACGTTCATCTGTGGTCATCATGCTGTATTTCCTAAATCTGTCAATTGCAGACTCTCTGCAAATGAAAAAAAATCCATTCTACTTGCATGTGCCACCTCCCCTTCCCCCCCCCCTCTGTCTCTGTCTCTCTATCTCTGACTGGAATGAGAGAGAGAAAGCATTCAACCTCTATGGATGCTCTATAACCTTGCAGGACTCTGGAGAATAAAAGGAAAAAGTGGCCCATCCCTGGCAGAGGAAATTGCTTGTGTAAAGCCGATGACAGAATTCTAACCTTAGCCACATGTCAGATCCCTGGGATTAGTGTGTCCACAATCTGACCTGATAGAATCACTGCCATTATGTTGGTGCTTGATTGGCAGGCCAGGAAGAGCATCAGGCTGGACTGAAGTTTCTGGTCATTACTAAAGCCACAGAGAAGAAACATGCAAATAACTGTCCACTGGCTGTAGGTGACCACGACACAGTTGGATTCCAATTACAGGTGCTCCAGGAGCAGCCACAAGCAGATTGCTTCATAAAAACTCTTGATAGGTCTCCAGACATCAGCCTGTACCGACATGTCCCGCATGTCCATTTGCATTCGAGGCTAGAATATAACTGTGTATGTATTTATTTCAGTACATTCAATGAGTTTCCTGCTCACTTTGCTGGTGAAATTGACATCTTGATTACAAGGGGAATATGAAAACTGTATACAATTTTAAGCCAAGCATGTACTACATGGACAGCTATAAGCTGTAATATGTCAAAAACTAAAGTCTAAAGCATGCAAGCAGGCGTCAGGCACCTTCTTAATGTTATGTCTGCCTGGCCTGCAGAAGGTTTCATTAAAAACCTGGCATGCAAATGAATTTGATATACCTCAAATGTTTTCATCAGGGTGAAGCAGGCTTGTTAGTTGTTAGAGGAAAACATGCTGTATCTCCTTGAATGATTTATGTTCCCAAAATTGAGTGTACATATGGGGGGCCGAATCTGAATACGATATTCGGAAAGGCACAAATAACGTGGTTTTTGTGAATACGGTATTCGGAAAATACTTTTTTTTAAAATTCTCTGATGCGACCTGACTGCTCAAACTGTTTGTCCATACATGACACGTGGGGTAGAAGTCTGTGTGTTATGATTTTATCCCACTCCCACAGAAATGTGTATATGAATTAGTGAAATTTAATAATAAAGTGTAAGAAATTTAATTATAAAGTGTAAGAAGATAAAATGTAGATGATAAGAACAATAGAGAATATATGAATCTGCATAGCTGTATTGTGCCAGACCATTACACTAGAATCTAATAAATACTGGTGCAGACTGACGTTCATTTTTCTTAAATATTATCAAATAGCCATTACCTTGAAGTAGCCATTTCTAATTATGGTGCATTAAGATATATTTAGAGAAGACAAAAATGTTTCAGGGTGGAGCTGAAATAAAACAATACACCATAGCGAACAAGAAAAAGAAAAATGTAATTGATTCAACTACCTAGATTACACCAAATCCATATTAAAAAGGTTTCAACACAACAAGGCACTCGCACCCAACAAAAGTACACATTTTTGCCATCGTATCAAAATTAAAAATACATATTTTTTCCATCATATCAAACTCATAATTGCTTGTTGTTTCCATTATATTAGAATCATTTATCTCCATTTTTTCACCATTTAAGCACAGCAGCTGCCCTTTATATTGTCATGAAATTTCATGACAAAATGACTCATAAAAATGATTTATAATCTTGTGATATTAACACACATTTATGTTAAGAAGGCTTCTGTCTTCCCCTCTTTCTAGTTTGGAGATACTAGGTTGGGACAGTAGTGTCCCTGGGAACACTGACAAAATGGAAATAAGTGAAAGACCTTTCAGAAAACATTGACTTACAATTTACTGTCAACCACACATCTCCAGAATGGTACTTGTGTAAGAAAAGGAAACAGCAATCATATATCAAATGCAAACTGATGCCACTATGTTTTATTCTAAAACATTACACCATTTGCATTGGTACTTCAACACAGAATGTTGAAAATGTGCGAGGGGCAGCTGGTGTTGTTCAATCCCACAAACAAACAAATAAATAAATAAATAAACATCTAGATAAATACATAAAAAGAGTTCTGACATGACCATACAGATGATATACAAGGTTGTTTAGCCCACACTATAGGAAAAGCTTCTATTCTTTCATTCAGTCTCCAAACTGTGATATTGCTGTTATGAGTGCAGCCTAATTAAAAGTGTTACAAGAAGAATATCTCCAGGCGCAGCATGAAGATGAAAGCAGAGAGCTGTTTGAAAGCATGTGCACTTACACTTGTCCCAGATAGTCTGTATAGTGTCCGCTGCTTCAAGAAAGGATGGCAAACCCACTGTGCTTCTTTTTTTTCACAAGAAAGAATGTGTGTTTTTTTATTTGAAATACATTGACCATGTTAAATGAATCTGAAGTTTCCATAAGACAAAAATCCTGGCAAATATTCAGAAAGAAAATGACTAAGTCTATTAATGGAATCTCGAGTGGCACACCTGTCCACTTTCTTGAGTCCAAAAGAGTATATTTGGCTTTGGGTAGGACTGCCCCCCTCATCCCTCATCAGTCAGCAATGGTGACTAAAGATGTCTCTCATTTCTCTCAATTCATTTGCTTACTACTACTTTAATGAAAAACAAAAACCTTACCCCATGCCTTCCTAACACTCTCTTACCTTCTGACTTTCTTTGACAGGTGTTGTTTAGGTGTACTGAGCGTCCAGTATCTTATTTGAATTGTGAATGTTGACTTAAGTTTAGCTATACAGGTCTAACATACAGACATGGACTACTTTAGCACTGATGTACGTAGCTCTGGATAAGAGTGCCAGCTAAACGTTCTAAATGTAAGTGTAAATGCTAGCAAGGAGAGGTGTCTCATCCAGAGGTGGCTGTTAATGTTCTCCTCCAAGCATGTTCAGCTGCCCATTGGTTTTGCCATGGCCATACAGTACTTAGTCTGGTTTCATGTCTGTGTCAATAGATACAATACAATGTCATTGTATGAGATGCTGAAGTGCTGAAATGTTAAAATCTCAGGGCAAAAAATAACAACAGCATGTACCACCCAGTGCTTATCCTGAAAGCGATGCCTGCAGCATTTCCAACCAGGCAAATTCCGAAAGTGACGCTCACAGCATCTTTGAAGCCACTGGAGCGGTCACTCTTCTTTGATATGTGAGCTTGAGCCTTCTAGCTGTCTCTGGGCAGATGAGCTCACTCTGGAGTGTCACAACCCCTCCAGATGCCCCACCACTCCCGAGACCCGCACCGAGGCTGTTTAATTCAGCGCCTTCTAGCCTTTGTGCACCGTCTCCTAAGATTCCAACAGAAATTATTGCATAATTCACATGTGTTGGAGTGCAGATCACCTTCTGTTTGTGGCGGGGTGCTGTCTGTTATGAGGTCAATGTAATTACTCTTGTCAAATGAGGTTAGGAGTTGTCAAACTGGGTCTTAGGCCAACTGTCTGCTGTTCCGTCCTGAAGCTTTCGAAATGCCCTTGCCTCACTCTATTATAACTGCAGTGTGTCAGCTGTTCCAGGTTGATTGACTCTGACTTGAGTCGCTGTGAGCAAATACATTTTCTGGCTTGAGCTTGAAACCGGGCGTTTTCTACAGTCGGTCTTTAAAGAATTGAAAGGCCGCCACAAGTGCTTTTTTTCTTTTCTTTTTCTATGGCATAGATCCAAAGGGCCCTCCATTGAACCTATATTTTTGAGAGCGCAGTGAGTTTCCTATGATTATCATTGTTATTTAGCATGTAGTCCTAAGTGGTTCACAAATGACAACACAGGTGTTATTCTGACCAGCCGTAGGCATCAGGATACTCACTTTCCATCTAATAAATATAAACTACTCTCTATTAAATTCCACATCCTTATGAATCACTCTGCTCTTGCGCACTGTGGGCTGAGAGCATTTGGAAAGATACAAACCTCTGCACTTTTTCAAAGTTTTGCAGTGGAGAGGGAATAGAACCCAAATGAAAAATAGTGCTGGAGGGCCCCCAGCAAATCATTGAAATAAATTAGGCTTTTACTGGGATTCCCCTCTGTGCTAAAGTTTGTCTGTAAAGCCTTTGAAACTTAGAAGTTTTATACATATTCTGCCATGCAAAATATATTTTTCCCATTTTTATATCAGTTTAGCAGGAATGCCAATGAATACCTCAGGCAGCGCTGGGATTTGGAAAACAACTAATACCAATGAAAACCTAAATTTAGCTTTCCTGGCATTCAATAATTTGCATTCCCATAACTACAACTCTATTTAAAGCAAGATTTCTGAATAATCCTCTGCATTATATGAATTTAAAACCTGCAGCCTAAACTGAACTCTCATACCCGAACTCTCACTAGCCAGTAGATGAAGGACTGGTTGGCTGGTTGGACGATGGTCTACATGTTTGATACAATTTGGCTTAGATGGAGGACTTTCAAATGTGGACATTTTATAGCAGATAATTACACAGTATTTATGATGTTGTGTTTAATATGCTGCTGATTTAACTGCATGGCTGTTTGTTACCAGTATCAGTTACAGACTTTCACTCTCAGCAGGCTTTGATCGGTCGCAAAGATGCACCACACCTTATCAATTTTCAACAACATCTCATGTGTCATGACCCTCAAGCTCTCAGGGGTGCTAGCTGATATCCACTCAGCAAATTTAACGTTTGAATATATATTGTAACCTAATTGCGAAAGAAGGGAAATTTCAAATTGGACTTTTTATGCCATCTGCCAGTTCTAATATGTAGTGAAGCATATTTATATAGTGCTTACATAACACACATATAACACATAGAAAATTGAAAATGCAAAAGAAGTGCCAGTATTTAAATGAAGGCCCAGGTTTTAAGCAACTGTTTAAAGCTAAAGTTGGTGCAGATCTGATACTGATGGACAGTTGGTTGGACAGCATAGTGGATAAATGCCATTTCACCATGTGTGGTTTCAGCTCTTCACCACTAGCTGTGCAGCTTCTACAGATCTAAGAGACCCACCAGAATTATAATACAACATTATCAGATATTTATTTAGGGGCCCAAACCACAATGTGACTTGTGCACAGTGGGTAATGCTCTTTTCTTGTAGTATAGATGCTGCAGTGGTGTTTAATGTAGTTTTGGTTTGTGGGTTTCTTATTGTGCAACAAACGTATGTCTGCGTCTGTGTTCACACTGTCAGTTGTTTTGGGTTTCGGTTAAGTGATTAGGGATTATGACTGGTTTATTTCTAAGTGTGTTTTGTATAAGTGGCTGGTAATTTCGCTCACACTCAGAAAAATGAATCATGGCATAATTTATTTTTAAATATTGGCATCTTTTTGATTTCATTTAAATAATTACATTTTTAGAAGGTATTTATTCAAATTCCTTTAAATCAGCATAAATCTGTTAATTGTGAAAACAATGACATTGAATCAGTTAAAACACATGAATTTAATTTAAATATGACAAGCTTTAAATTCAGCAAGTTTCATTTAGTTCATATTTATGAGATCGTTTACATCAGGTTTATTTAAATCTGCCATTATTTATTCAAATCAGATCGGGTTTATTGATTACATGAAACTCATTCTTAATTGTTTCATTTACTGACAAATATGCGGCAAATAACGTTTACTGACCTGTTTCTGTTAAATCTTAGTCATTCAAATGCATGGACATTTTTATTTGCAATGGAAATACATAAATCTTTGTAATTGGGCCTAAATATTTCTTCGAGTTAAAATTTCAAATTTGCTAAATAATGCCCTCACGTTTCCTGACCCTCATGTGTCTATGTGCTACGATGCTACGCTTGGCTATGTTTTGTTGAGTAGAGTCTAAATAAAATCCATCTAAAGGAACCAGCACCTTGCGCCTTGCCTCCCTGGGCAGGTATGACAGCGTTGAGATCCAAGACTACAACTTGGAAATGGACCACTATTTCATAAATAATCAGACAGACATTATTTGAATCGGGAAAGTGAACACAATGTCCCAATTGAAAATAATTAATAAGTCATATGATAATATGGTCACTGAAGCTGATTGTAAACATATAAAATGATCCCTATCTTATGTGTATATTGGCTGCATATGAATAATAGACATCCATCAATCCATCTTTTAGTTCACTTCCATTATGCCATTAAGCTGTATTGATGAAACATATCACTGTCAGAAGGATACATCATAAATGGAACCAAACTATCATTTTGAACCATTTTAAAGCTCTAATTTTCAGTAAAATACATTTGCAGGATACACTTTATGGAGAAGAGTATTGGGACACCTGACCATTACTCCAACAGTCTTTAATAGGGAGTTAGTCCAGGCCTGGCTTGCATTTTTCATTCCAGCTCATCCCAAAGGTGCTGGATGGGGTTGAGGACAGGGTTCTGTGTGGACCAGTCAAGTTCTTCCACACTGAACTGTCTTTATGGAGCTCGCTTTGTGCACTGTGACACAGTCACTCTGGAATAGAAAAGGTTATTTAACTGTGTCAACAACATTGTTAATGATGGCATAATGCAAAATGCCTTGGTCTGCTGAAGCACTAAGTTTGCCCTTCACTGGAAGCCCATACTCTGAAAAACACTTTTGCCCATACAGTGAACCTTACTTACTTTAAGATAAGTTTACTGTATTTAGTTTCCAAGCTAACTGTGATCAATAGTTTTATTGTGATAAATGCTGAAGAAAGAGGATTTTTACTAAAGTATTCCAGGAGCTCCTCCTCAGCAGGGGAGCAGTTCTGACCTTGGTGTTATCTCAAAGGCCTCATGCATGATTGATAAATAAATATGAAACTATGACGGTCTTCAGAAGTTTGAGTATCTATTCTCATAAGTGTGTGCACATCTGTCTGTATGTGTGTGTGTGTGTGTGTGTGTGTGTGTGTGTGTGTGTGTGTGTGTGTGTGTGTGTGTGTGTGTGTATGT
>JBBMFX010000001.1:22619480-22630347 GCA_037832545.1 Rhabdalestes septentrionalis
CTACGGCTACGGCTACTTCCAGCCCAAATTTTCCCCTCTCCTGCTGCCTCTAGCTCGTCCATCACCTCTCCTACAGAGCACGTTCACCACTGCCACCCACTTTCCCGATGGGCAAAATGTTTAAATAAAGAAGTGTTTGTGCTTCGTGAACCCTGTTGCCTTGCAACTGCGCTCCGAAGTTGAACCAGGAGATGCGCGAGTGTCTTTTCCAAAAGGCAAACATTCCCCTTCAGAGTCAGAATCGGCAAAAAACATTCCCAAGACATCACGGAACAACTTTTTATTAGTCATTTTGGCGTTTTTTTCTTCCAAATCTCACTAGCTTCCTCGCGCACTGTTTACTCGAAACTTTAAACAGGAAGATGACATATTTCTGGTCTTGAATTGAAGTACGACATGCCTGCCAACTAGTGGCAGGGCTTAAACTGTTAATTGCGTTAAAAATATTAATATAAAATTTTATATTATATCTGTGATTAATTAATCTAATTAATGCATTAAATTCCCAGCCCTAATAGATTTAGATAGATATATATAGATATAGATACACACACACAAACAAACACACAGACGCAGGCTCTTCTTTGCAATTACAGTTTAGAATTTGTATATAAAATATATATATATTTAGTGTGTTCAGAGTTTGTCTTTGCTGACAGGTCTAAAGTCCTTGCTGCTTTACCAGCCTGAGCAGTAATGCTAGAAGGCTGTTATTTTGGGGCGGCCGTGACACTGGATGACAGCTTTTTAGCAGGATCTCTAAGCTACTCTGCTACAGTGCAAAAGGGAAAGCAAAATTACTCCAGAACACTATGTGTCAGAAATGCCATTTTTAGCTGGTGTAATAAGAAGGGCAGAACTTCTTTTCAATTTACTCAGCGGGTTTTGCGACGCTCCAGCGATCGTCTCCCTTTGATTTTCATCTCTGGAAATAGTTGAAATTGCTTTGTGCCTCCATGGCGGTGACATTACTGCCAATGACACTGGGTCATAAGACGTAAAATGTCCATTATGACCCCGTGGCAAGTCCTGCGACTGCTCCTCCGGAAGTATCCGCTGAGAAATATCTATGGCAGCGATAAAAAACTTAGTCCTGTGTTTTATGAATCTCCCTTTAGAGAGAGCTATCAAAGTGTCTCAATAAAGGCTTTTTGATGAGAGCAGGCTTCTGATGTGGCCAGATGGGACCACTACCGAGTCACCGAACTGATCTTTTTTAAACTACAAGTTCTAATAAAGCCTCAAACAGCCGCAGCTAATACTCCATCTCATATTCAAATCTAAGGAGTGGCAACAGATGAGCAAATGGTTCCCAACAAAACCAAGGACGCCCAGCGTGTCTTTGTTTTGTTTTAATTAATGAGTCACTGTATCGCCACCTGTGCTAGGTGAGCTGATCGTCACATTAACACAGTTATCCTGAAGAGCATTACTTATGCAATTTGCTTATCATGAATAATAGATTAGATGATTGCCATTATTGCTGCTCAACGCCTCACTGACAATGACAGTGTACATTCACAGGAAGAATAATGAACATCTTGCCCTGCAAACTCCTTACTAAGCAAATCTTTCATGCGTGAAAAAGAATGCTTTAGATACAAACCTTTCCTGAGAAACAGGAGAACACATTTTATGTGATTCCTTAAATAAATGCTGTTTCAGCCTGCTGCTGTGCACGCTTCATTGTATATAATGCATGTGCAGTTGTGTTGGAGAATTTCAATTATTGATGTGGGTTCGGGGGGTGCAAGCTAAAGAAGGAGCCTGTAAAGGTCAATTGCTGCATTCTGTCTTTACTCTCTTGCATATTGTTTTTCATTTTTAAGTGGTTGTGTCAGCAAAGGTGTCTTTGGGACGTTCCGCTGAAGTAAATCATGGTTGAAGCGCTATAAAACATTCATACATTCAAACCCAGGCTTCACTGTAAATCCGTCACAACATTAAAACCACTGACAAGTGAAGTGAATAACAGTCTGATCTTAAAACTGATGGGTTGGAAACAGGACTATTTGGTCAAAGGTTTGCACTGGTTAGTATCTATCAAAACTGGATGAGGGAGGGATACCCAGTGAGTGGGCAACAGTGTCATGGGCACCCAAGACTTAATGTACGCAAGGAGCAAAATCCAGTGGTCCAATCCCACTAAAATCTGCTAATAAACGACATCCTAGCACTATTAGAAAGGTGTCAGAACCAACCATGTATCTTGCTGTGTATGGAGCTGCACGGCCACAGGTGGATTAGGGTGCCCATTAAACACATAGAGTAAATCAGAACTGGAAATAATCATGAAATAGTTTATTTTTAGGTAATTGCATCTATTTGATTTTATTTCAATAATTAAATATTTAGAATGTATTTATTCAAATTCCTTAAAATCAGCATAAATCTGTTAATTGCGAAAGCAATGAAATTTAATCAGTTAAAACATATCAATATAGTTTAAATATGGTGAGCTTTGGATCAAGAAAGATTCATTTAGTTCAAATGTATGAGATTGTTTACATCAGGTTTATTTATCAAATGTATGATAAATACATAAATCTGAAATTATTTATTCAAATCACTCTGGGTTAGTTTGTATTATTACATAAATCTCATTCTTAGTTGTTTGATTTTCATGTGACTGACTAATATGCAGCACATAAAGTGAATTGGCCTTTTTCTGTTAAATCAATTTAATTAAAATTTTATATGCAATTGAAAGACATAAATCTGTGGATTTGGGCCTAAATATTTATGTAAGTGTGTTCTATTCTGATGAACCAAGTCATGTGGATTGTCATGTGTGTGTCACATACTTGAGGAACAGATGGACCAGGATGCACTATGGGAAGAAAGAGAGGCGGCGGAGGCAGTATGATGCTCTGGGGGATGTACTGCTGGGACACTTGAACACATGTTGACATTATTTGACACCTAAACATTACTGCAGACCAAGTTCAGCCCTTCATGGAGACACTGAACTCTAATTCCAATGTTTTCTTTCAGGAGATAATGCATCCTACCACTGCCAACACTGTTCAGGATTGGTTTGAGGAACATCACAAAGAGTCTCTAAATTCCCAAGATCTCAATCCATTCAGGAATCACACAAAGAGATCAGTGGACCTTCAAGAAAGGTTTATTATAGCCCGCAGTGAGCAGTTAATCAGCTATGCTGATTTGTAAAAAAATTATATTTTGCCTCAAAACACAAAAACTGTTAGGGGCACAGCCTTGCAATTTGCTAGGTACATGCAATGACTACTCAGGCACCAAGAGCCACGTTATTGCACTAATAGGTGGAGATATAACAAGCACTTATGCGTTTAGCCTCGGCTGTATGTCATCTTTTCTATTTTTTTTAAATATTTTTTCTTGGCATCAGTTAACTCAGTTGAGACCCCACCCATTCAGTTCTGCCCAATTAAATGTTTTGCTCATTTTTTATAATATGCAAAAAAAAGTTGTGAGCTAGTCCCTGGTTTTTCCACAAATCTCGTCGGAATCACATGACATTCATAATCGATAATGTTCAAAAACAGCATGGGCGCCATATGCAAATAAAGCCTGTCACCTTTTGCATACAATGACTTAAACTGCAATTACACATAATCCATTGGATCCACTAGATAATGCAAGCTTACCTAATTGTGCAAATTATTTATTTGCTTATTTCATTGTATGGTTTGAGACCATGGGGTAAAACACAGTTCAACAGAATCTCCATTTTACTGCTGTCACTGTAAATGTGCAATTCCTCTCCTTTTGAATTTACTGCATTGTTGTGTCCTTGGCCCCAGCGAAGAATGCTCGGGATTGATGCACTGCTATCTGTCTGGGTCTCCGGGCTGATGAGTTTTGCCTCTTTATCGGTAAAAAGGCCGGGATACATGTAACATTACCTGCAACAAGGTCAGAGCCCCAAGTTTAGAGGGGAACTTTCTCATCATCCATCATATCTCCACTCCAGCGCTGCTAACTGATGGGCCCATTTTCTCCTCGCCTGTCATGCTCATTTGTAATAAGCTTGGAAGAAGGACAGAGGAGAGGCGCGTGCAGACAAAAGGGAGCGGGTCAGCCGGCGAATGGGTAGAGAGACTCTATTGGAAAGCTCATCTGAAGACTGTAGAGGTCACTGTTTGGGGAGCTGCTCTTTTCAGGAGCAATCACCTTGAATCAAGTACTCAGATGATTTGAAGTCCTGTCTGTTTTCTAAAGAAGAATGTAGTTTGGCCCTCCAAGCGTTCTGTTGACAAATTGTTGCGCTGCAGCTGTCAAAATACTGAAGTGAATTTATGAGCACATTTAAAGGATAGTATTAGTTAGCCAGTCTGGTCCCCTCATATCTGACTGTAGCATACACTCTGTATGCATGATGAGTGTTGTTTACAATATGTGAACACAATAATGATGTGCAACACTGCCTATAATTCAACTTGGGCTCAGGCTGTTTGTGCATTTAAAACGTGACAGAAATGGTAACAGGCCGATTATAGTGAAGGGCTGTTTTGAACTTTGCTAAATTCCAGACAAGCATTGTAATTCAGGCCATAACATCGGCAGCTACATGTTTCTAATTGGATAGCTTGCAGCACCCTTCTCTCCTTAGAGCCAACAGTACAGTTGATCTTTTCAGCTTACCACTGAACTCTACTAAATAAAAGCCTCTAATCACAATTTTATCACCAAAGTGGTCTGATTTTTTTTATTGCCTTTTAAATACAATGTTCATAGCTGCTCACTCAATGAATTTATTACACACATCATAAATTTCAGCTCATGCTGGGATCATTTTGCCACCTCTTTCTGTATCCTACTGGGAGGCACATGGGCAAATTCTGTCCTAAAACACAAGTAGTCTGCATTCTGTTCCGCTTCGTTCCCTCTGAACAGCATTTCAAACCAAGTCACACACAGATCAAAAATCAATAATTACTCACTGACTTGTGACCTCATGAGGTCCAGCTACCTTATATCAACACGCATCCATTTTTAACCATATAGGGGCTCCTTGTAGTTTTCACTTACAGATGGTCATCCATCTGCTTCTCTGCATCATCTGTTAGCCCCCTTTACCCATTCACTAATGGACAGGAGCCCTGCATGACCACCAGTGAGCACACACTCTTGGAACAGCAGTGACACTGATATGGTGTGTGTGTGTGTGTGTGTGTGTGTGTGTGTGTGCGTGTGTGTGTGTGTGTTTATGTGTGTGTGTATATGTGTGCGTGTATAATGTGTGTGTGTGTGTGTGTATGTGTGTGTGTGAGTGAGTGACCCTATAGTATAATTAAATGTGTCTAATCAAATGGACATTCCATACTGATTTTTTAGTTGAGAACCAAATGTGGTTCTTCCATGACATAATTCTAGCCTTTTTGAGAGTTTAATCATTTTATATATTACGAAGTGCATATGGCCAGTGAAGCTGAAATAATGAACAGTGACATGCCAGTGTATGACTTTACACTTTTACAGAAAGATTTCTGCTATTACACCTTTACTATATTGCTGTTTATAGCCATGGTCTGCCTCATCGTTATCATCATTATCATCCTCACGCTCAATACTGAAAAGATCAGCCCCTCAGTTGCAGACATTTACACCACACGCTGCATATGTAAAGCCACCAGCACTGTGGATGACACCACACACTCCTCACACATCATCTTCTCCCTCCTTCCATCTGGCAAGTTTCATAGCACCTGCGCTTCACTACCAGGATGGGGAACAGTTCCTTCCCCCTCAGGCCATCAGACTCCTCAATCAGAACTGAATTACCACATGCACACTATGAACTGAACAACTTCCTTTCTCCTAAACACTCGCCACACACCCTAAACATAAACAAAACAAACTTACACCCCAACTACTACTTAAAAAAAAGATTTATTTTGTACTGTATTTGCACAATTCTTTATTGCTGTCTTCCTCAATATTTGCATTCTATTGCAGATTTGATGACTCTGCTGCTAGTATAACTTAGGCTTAGAATTCTCACACTAGTTTTACTGCAACTGTCGTCTCCACTTTATTTTGCTCCTGTCCTATAAATGATAGTGTTGTTATTCTTGTGTTTCTTGCATTCTGTGCAGTCCTGTTCTACTTTTATTTTTATCTTGTGATGTTTCTGTCTTTGTTCTTTGTGTTGCACCATGATCCGGGACCATGATGTGGTTTTACGTTCTGTGGATGGCAAAATTCACCCTTGACCTAAAAGACAAAGCTAGCCTATGCAGTATTGTTTATGCACCTGTAAAGTTTATATTTAAAAACGGTTTATATGAGCATTATTATATGACTAAATAGTATAAATAAAACTAAAAGTGATATATACAAACAACATTATTTTCTTGTGGAGTGTGGGTGGACACGCTAACAGGAGACAGCTTAGAAGTAAATAAAAGTTTAATAAAGAATGTTCAAGTTTGCTCCAAGCAAACTCAAAACAAACAGCCCAGTTTTGTTTGTAGGCTCCATCAGACACCTGGTTTGAGCGTCTGATGGAATTGCACAAATCCAAACAATGGCTGGAGGGAAATGTGGCTCCAAAACTGTGCTCTCTTCACCAGCTCACAATATAGTAAATATGTTTTTACAAAAAAAATATATCGTAATACTATTTACTGCTCTCTTGTTCTTTTGCATTTATTTTAAAGTTGACAGAAAGACACTTGGATCAAATTTCCAACCTCTTGGACTAACAAAGATTTATCTTATACTATCTTATCTTATCTTATCTAATATTATCTTACATTTTTCACACACTAAGAAAAAATGGCCAAAACAGTTTGCATAGGTGCATTATGCACAGTACTATAGATTAACCCTGTCTGCATTTTTTGACTGTTAGATCAATATAAAAATCTGCTCAACTTGAAATGAATGCCTTTCACCCACCATTGACCAAAACTGCCCAGTTGAGTGAGACTCTATGAGATTCTTTGAAATGTCTTTTGCACACACTGAAACAGGAGCTCACTTAAACATACCAGTAAACGGAATTCAGGGAATGGTGCAGAAAGAATCATATGTCAGTCTGCCTTCAAACACGATCCTGTTCTTATGAACATACTGTACAGACAAGAAACAGAGCAATCCCTACGTATGACTGATATTTTATAGAGTCATAAATTGCATGATATGGTCCATAAACCTCCAGAAGCCTGAGAACCTCCCATACAGAGTAATTAGCAGCAGTCTTCCGCAGGGATCTGACCGCACTTCTTTAGCTGTGCTGCCGAGCAGGATAAACAAACACATGGAGAAAAGGAAGAAACAGAGCAAATAAATGTCAATTGAGTTTTATCGTTTTCCTTAAAAGGTCATTTCATGTCATAACCCCAATTTACCAGGAGGGCACCCACAACACATTAGTATCCTGTCAATCGTTCAGCAGGGAGGAATGCAATTCCAGTCTGTGCACAACCCCAATTAAAATGACCACAGAGAACATTGCTGACTCACCCTTTGTCAGTGACCATTAAGTGAAGAAACCCTAGAACTAAATCACACATGCGTATTTCAGAATTAAAGAGGTCATAGTATTTGATGGATATGAACACTATTAAAAACAGTGTCATACAATCCAACATATTTACAACAGAACCATGCTGTACCATGACCAATTGTATTTTCATAACAAATAAAGTGACCTGCACCCAAGCCACACCCAAGCTTTATGATGTCATGGCAGCATCACTGCATTTAGTGTTTTTTTCACTGTCCAGGCAATAAAAACCGAAATGGGGATACATTTCCGTGGGACTTTTTGTTATGATGCTCACAAATGTATCTTTAACACTCTGAGCAGCAGTGGGTTAGGTTTTGGCCATATGGCTAAAGAATCCCGAGAAAAAATGCAACAACTAAAATGAGACTGTAAAGAGATCACAATATCAAAAGCAGCTCTGACAGATAAACTTCTGGTCGATTCAAATGCATGGATGCATTTCTGGGATGACAGGCGACAAACTGTCATGAGAGAATTGTGTGAGAAACCAGGCTGAGATCCTCTAGAAAATCAAAGCGTGGCATGTACATTCGGAAAATTACCTTTATGCATATCTGCCTGTTCAGCAGTTATTCAGCAGTTATTAAACAATAACTCAACCACTCAATCTGAAGTGAAACACTGGCCAGCCAATCGAGTCGGAGATCATTTACATACAAAAGCCCAAGTTGTGCGGAGAAAAAGTGAGAAAAGTTTGTTGTGTAAAAAGGACTTATGATTGGTTTCAGTAAGAGACATAACACCATAAGAATATATGAATAACATCAAAACTTGGTTAATACAAGTCTCATCTCACCCCTAATGAGCATGTAAAGTTTCCAGCACCTGCTGTTTGCAAACACATCAGCTGAAATGGAACAAGAACTTTTTGGACAAGGTGAATTGCAACACTCCAAGGAATTAATTTAGCAATCATTCTAAACATCTGATAAAATCGTATAGTCCTAATTAATTCAAATGTACACTTTTTCTGACTCTTCAATTAACCTTTAAATTATGTAGTCATGTGTGGATTCTTCATAGTCACTCATCTCCTTTTTAAATATGGTTCTTTTGGGAACCATTAATTTTACAAAATGAAAAAGGTTCTTCTCTGGTATCATGCCAAGAATGCTCTCTGGCACCTTTAGTTTTGAGGCTGTTGGAGACATGGACAGGATTTCTCTCATTATTTACTTTAGCACAGTTTCCCTGTAAAGCTGCCTTTAAACAAACTCGGCTGTGTGGAGGCTGTACTTCATCCGGATTAGCTCTCACTGTGAGAGTTTCACATGCTTCAAAATGGGCCCATTTTACACCATCCACCAAGAGGACAATTAAACAATGCATGTCTGTGTTCTGTTCCTTTTTTAAAATTAGTGATACATATTTGTTATATTTGGACTTGTTTTACTAAATCAGGTGTTTTTCTACCTCAACCCCAATGAACACATAACTGCTAGAATTGCCTAAGAGGTCTGTTGAAGAAAATTTAGAGCATTTAAGTTTCTATTCAAGATAACATCCCAACATTACGCCAAAGCGCTTTCTTTTTATTTATTACCGGGCACAATATGTTTGCATTGTGTAATATTTCAATTTAGTACAATCTTTTTATTGAAATCCAACAGACCAAAGCTTGCTTGCGGTCAGGTCTGCTTTATAATTCATGCTGCATAATATGAAATGAAACCACCACCAAGCCGACCAGCTTGTATGATGGTGTGAATTATGATGTTCAAAACCTGCCTGAGTACACAGTCACAGCTGCTTCCTGGGGTGAGCATGAAAGGCCTCATCAGTAACAAATCTGAATGCATGGTAGACATAACACTTCCAACATAAATATACTAAATCGAATACATAATGATATTGAGTTCATTTCAACCCTAGGAACCTCTATGTGCATTGCACTTCAGTTCCTGACTTTCATTACTGCACGACTTATATAACATAATACATGAGTTCCATACAAGTTGCAAGAAACGTATAGTCATTTCTGAATAATAAGCCTAATCAGCATTCAGGGTGCAAATATGATGCTCATTTGTATGACTCAGAGAATATCGTATTTTTACCCTCTCATTTCTCAGCACCAATTGCGAGAGGGTTTCCGGAATCAAGGCACAATCCCTATGTAAATCTTCCAGTGCAGGAGCTGCAGGGATGGCGCGAGATAAATCACATCAGCATAAAAACACAATTGGCTACCCAAACTGTCGACTAACCTCAATTACATATAAAGCAAGCAACACAGGTTCTCAGTGTAGATCCTTGCTGAATTATCTCAAATTACACACAGCTGGGCTGGAATAGCCAGCAGCCACCAACTCAGTAGACACTAAAGGGGGATTGTGAGGAAACCCCGAGGCCTGAGAAAATCCAGAGTAAAACCTCTAAAATTCATTCTGAAATCCACATTTAGAAAAAAAAACCATGTTGTTAATGTATTGCTATTGTGATTTCACAAATATCTACACATTTACATATACACATTATAACTTATTTTCACTCTAAAATCCACATACAGAAAATAATTTAAAAAAACAATCCCCTTTGAATGTACTTTATTGGTAATGCCACAAAAATCAACCCATAAATACTAACCAGTGAAGAAACAGGAGCAGAAAATTCCAGATGATCGGGCGGTGATTAGTATACTGGTGTTGCTGAATGCTGAGTGCCTGGCATACCTTTATGTAGGTACGTTGTATATTTAGGCACTTTTCAGCCAGTTTCAACATAATATTTGTTCGGTTTCTTTCATTTAATCTACTCAGTATGATGAGGCAACTTTGACCTAAAATAGTATATTTGCACCAACAAACTGAAAGTGAAATGAAAGTGACCGTTCTGTCAATTGTGAATACACCACAGCACACAGTGTGAACAGCATGAAATCCTTCCTCTGTGTTTAAACCAGGGGCGGAGCTTGGGGGTGGCTTTGGGGACTGGAGCCCCGAATCTCACTTCAAAAGCCCCGAATCGTTTTAAGCTTTTAAAAAATATGACAACCCTGACAATATATGGTGCCTATCAAATACATTAAAACTCATTAATGGGCACAACCCCCCGTTTCCCTCATTCTTAAAATGCTCTTATTTCAACGGGCTGAAATTACAAAAACAGAATTCCACCAATTCCCCCACATTGTTCACTCAATGTTCTAGACACTAACTGTGCTGCCCTCACGACACATAACTCTGTGTGGATAGACAGCCAGCGAACAAAACAAATGAGATCTCCACACAAGGCTTACTTTTCTGGTTTTTACTGAACATTTCTTGTAAATGTTTCTTTTTTTTTGTAAAAAAAGACGAAAGTTTTCCAGGGTACAAGCGTACACAAGAGCTGTTCTCTCTCTCCCCAAACTAGCTCAACCTCACC
>JBBMFX010000001.1:22650046-22675396 GCA_037832545.1 Rhabdalestes septentrionalis
TCTCTCTCTCTCTCTCTCGCACACACACACACACACACACACACACACATCCCCAAACACACACATGTACACACACACACATAGGCACATACTGTTCCATGAATATCTTTGTCACATCAGTGTGCTCTAACAGTGTAACAAGAAAGGGAACATGTGAATACATGCTTAACACACATACACACACATACACACACACACACACACTGAAGGCGCTATTCGGCACATTTCATCTGTCATCTCAGCCCTTTCTTTTGCCTGTGAAGAGAGCTGAGAGGCACTAATGATTTTTTCAAGGGGTAATTATAAGTGTTAAAAGAATTGAACACATATTGATTGGGTTACAAAGGTTTATTCTTATATGCAGCTAGTAGTGTAGATACACTTTTTTTGAAACAACATTGCATATAATATGCTAAGTAGGTTTTGCAAAAACATTTCGAAAAAAAGTTGTGATTTGACATAAGATGTAAATTATATTAGAATGAAATGATTTGCAAATGATGTTAACCTTCATTTAATATCAACAAATGTTTTTTTAATTAAAATTGTAAGAACTGGGACAATACAAGATTGGAAATGTTGTTGGCAGCACATCTCATAATTAATTGTGATAATTGGCAACATAAATATAATCAGAAGTTTAAAAAAAAAATTAAGAATAAGTCGAAGGTTATCTACAGTGCATGATATCATTATGATATCATGATGGTATTGGATGATACAGTCCCTCAGGTCAGCACAGCATTGGTGCTTCATTGTTCCTATAAAAGTGATAAATAGTTTACAGGAAATCACCGCAGGGATTCTGGAACATTCTTTTCTGTGAACAGAGTTTACCATGCAAGGAAGAAGTCACATATAAACACAGGTTGATATAAATGACACGCAAATGTGTGCCTAATTTGTGACTTCACACTGCGTACCCCGTCCCTCACTTCACGTCCTGCCCCAGTGCGAAACCAAACCCTCCCAATCCAACCCCACCCCCCCAGACCAACGGCCAAGACACAGCACTGCTCGTGTTGAATCCAGATTTTGGAGAAACATATGCTCCACAATGGAAGAGTCTGGGAGCTAAACTGGCCTACCAGCGGTCCAGACTGGTCTCCCATTTAAAACATTATCCACATCATGAAAGGAATGTCAAAGATATGTCTGTTGAGTTTTATCTATAATCATTTATAAGAACTCCAGTAACAGGTCTCTTGGTTTTCCCCAACCCATTATTTCAAGAAGAATTGGTATAGCATGTTACATGATATTGTCCCAAGATTTTTGAAACATGTTACTGCTATCGAATTTTAAATTTTGCAATATTTTTGTATTTTGCAAAAATATTTCATAAGTTCATAAGAATGACTTTACATAATCATATGATGTTTCATGTGTATTTTATACAGCGTGGTAACTTTTGGAAAAATATATCAGCAGTTATGAAGACAAATCTGACACCGCACAGAAGCTCAATGTCTGTATTGGCACATATTGAATCAGAGGAGTTAATCTAAATTACTCATCAGAGTAATAATATGATGTCCTGAAATAAAGACCCAGAACAAGTCATGGTCACTCATGCTGTCTGAAAGATGTTTTTTGTCTTAAAAATTGCACTTGCACTGGCATATTGAAATTATATGTGTGTGTTAAGAACTTAAATGAAGTCAAAAGAAATTCCATATAGTATACATACTGCAGGAAGAACATAAATGGGTAAAGAAAAAAGAAAAATATTTTCAAATATTCTTCACCCCCACATACTTTTTTAAACACATGTTTTTAGGAAACCAAAAGAATTTCTCACAAGAAACGACTCAACAACCTTCCATTTATGACATTGTACATTTGCATCTACATATACATAGTTGTTATGAAGGATTAAACCCAAGCAATGAAACTTTTCATGGAAATGTCCCAAACATTGGTATAATGTAGTTTACTTTATAAAGTATCTAATGTAATCTCATTATTACTGGCTCTTAAACCATTCTTCATGATTCAGACACTTCTTTACACATGTTATTAAATGCTTATGTATGTGTTATGACACACCTATGTAAATAGCCTTCCAATCATGTGTTGAACACTTTGTGTTAAACATTTTAGTGTCAAAAACATAAAGAATTATTTTACTTTACAACATTACCATCTGGCAGACTAGATTTTTTTGCAACTCACTTTAAATACATGCAAACTAATGCCTTAAATTCTGTTTTCTTTCTCATTTTGCCTTCACTGTTATGATTTGTAATGTTTTGTTCTTTCTCCAGAAGGGAGCAGTAGCACTAAAGCAGTAAGAGGCTTCCCATGTAAATCTGTTGTGTGCTATGCATGCTGTTGCTCAGAGCAGAAACGGATCAAGACTAAGGAACCTCCAAATCTGTAAAGTTATTTGTTTGTGTGTCGACTATAAGATGTGGCTGCCACTGGCTTGTGCTCAAATATGTTTGGAGTTTGCTCAGCAGCAGGTCCTCTGGATAACACACTGTGCTGGGTACAGTTTTGGCTCATACCCTAGACAACAATGTGTCATGTTTTCCGACGTTATCAGGAATGTGCAGCTCACAGAAGCAAAACACAAGTGAAAAGTAATGAAAATAAAAGAGGTAGAGTCTAATGAGGAGGCTACCATTGATTGCTCTCTTTCAGGTGCTGATAGCTTTCTGACTAAACTTGTCATCATCTCTCTTCTCATATTCAAAGCTTTAGAATGATGTTGATTTTAGCTAATTAGGTATTTACCATAATTTCCATTAATGGACAAAACCAAGCCCTATTTCTATCCCAGAGCTTCATATTAGCTTCATTTTTTCCCCCTTAAAAATATTTTCATCTTCTCTGCGGTTATTAATCTTCCTCATTTCAGCAAGTGATCAGAACCTGTTCTTCCACTGCAAAGATCCTCAGAGGTGATGACCTCAAAGAGTCCAAGAACCGTTCAGAGATTGGAGCAGTATTGTTTGGCCAAGCGCAGCAAAAACTGAGAAATGAAACAGATTGAAGGCACTGAAGCATCAACAGCATCACCAGTGCTATAGGTCACATTCTGTAGTGCAAAGATAAGTGGGAGTTAAAAAATAAAAATTCACGTACAGTTTAAAGTTCTTACTAACCTGTCTGCAAAAAAAGTTGGTAATAGAAAAGTGTAAAGAACATTAGAAAAATTATAATCAAACTAAAGCAAAATTGTGGTTATCTTTGTTTAACCCCTTTTAGGCACAGGAGCCACCAGTATGTGAGGGTCTCCATTCTTCACTCGTATTACTATACATTCACTCACTTTGCGTTATTACCCTTGTTGGTACTGAAAACAAGCCTTAAGATGTAATTAGCCTGGGGTTGTAAAGGGCTGCAACATAATCTTGACTTCCACTGTTCAAGCTAATTAATGGTCTCTTAAAAGGTAAGATTTTTAAAAGACTGAATACTAATTATATTTGAATATTTTATAAATTTGTATACTCTGAAAAGTAATACAATTAGGACATAAGATTAAAAGGGTAATGTATCACCCATTTAATTAGGGCCAATATTCTAAGCCAAAATAAAGCCATATTTAAGCAAAGCCACTCAATTTTGGTTGTATGTAAAGAATCAATTGAAGGTCTGAAGGACGTAATGTTATACTATATGGAAGTCCTTTAAATTCTGAGGTCTGTTTTGAGGACCCCTACTTCAGGGAACTAAGTGGTTCTATAAGGGCATCACTCTTTAGGTACCATTATTGTTACAAGTTTGTACTATTTGAAACAAGCTCAGATTAAAAAAAACCCAGCAGATTTCACTGCATGTTTTGTTCCAACTAAAAAGTGACACACTCTGTTCCTCATTTGCCATAAGCAGTCGTCACTGTTTTTTCGCTCTCATTAGAACCTCCTTTTGATTGCTTTTGCCTGCAGCTTGTGAAACTTGAACTGAAAAAGGTGCGCCTTACAACACGAACACTTGAGTGTGGAACATTTTGTTCGAACCAGTGAGGGCGTAATATTAGCAGCAGCCCCATTATCTACAAGAGTTAAATCGGCGCACTGCAATTTGACTTAAAGAAAGGATTGGAAAGTAAATGGGAAGGAAGAACAGACGACACAAAGTAATTTTAGCACATGAATGCTTCTTAAATGTGCACAGTATTTCTGATATTGCTCTTTATTCTTGATTGTGATAAAGAATATTATAAGATTTTTCATGCTTATTCTACATTTGCAGATAATATCAAAGTTCTGAAAATAAAATGGAGCAGCTTGAATAACAGAATAGAGTGGCATATAATATGTGCTTGAACAGCAGTGTATTTGTTGTAAAGATCTGTTTTACTGAATATTACCCTGAAGTGAGTCGGCCAGGTCCATCTACCATTTGGCTAAGTTAAGATCATTTCGATACTTAAGCCTCTCCTCTTTGTTTAACCGAGGGTCATTGTGTGTGAACAGCAAGCACTAAAAACATCTGGAAACAGCAGCCTCCTATTTAGGCTTGGGCATACATTACTGCACATAATTCTTGGGCCAGCCAGTCATTTTGCTTTCAAAGAGCCAGACTTTCTTGTATTTTTAATCCGGTCTTGCGGAACAGTTTTCCAGGCTTTTTAAAGGACTTTCGAAGTCTCTCATTTTTAGTCTACTTCTTAAACCTTGTTTGTTAAGCCACACAGGGACCTCATTTATACATTGTTCCAGCATAACAAAGCACATCCAACTTGTGGCCTGAACCAGTGAAAAAACAGGAGCAGATGATTCGATGATCAGGCGGTGATCAGTATACTGGTGGTGCTGAACACTGAGTGGTTGGAACCCCTTTATCTAGGCAAATTCTTTCTTTAGGCACTTTGCAACCTGTATCAGTAAAACATTTGTTCCCATTTCTCTCATTTAATAAGGCCTTTTGCAAGGCATTAAATAGAATTTTTGCACCACCAGGTGGTTCAATGCAAAATATAAGGAAATTAGGTGTGGTGCATAATTGTGTCTGTTGATAAAATTGTATGATGCTATGTTTTTATCACATAACGCACTTCTAAATAATGGGTTAGTAAAGTATAGCAAATATGTAATTGAGACCATTTTTTTTAAGCCTTCTGTCAATGTTTAATATGGCCAGTGTCACATTATGTCCAAATGTAGAAAATGTAGATAACAACACATTGAGTTAAACAGAAATATTAGGAGTGAAGAATGGAAGCCTGAACCTGCCAGTAACTACTATACATTTAAGGATACTAAACATGTATTATTAATCAGTAGTGTAAAGCTTTTGTCAACTTGTGTTGTGCATTTTGAAGAGAACCGTAGTATCACTACTAATAATTTCACCGCTAATATCACTACACACCTCATGTTCCTCTGCGTAAGTCAGAGATTTCACTCAGCAGGCAGCAGAGTCTTTAGGTCCAGTAGTCTGATGGACTCTTTTTGAGCATTGCAGCTAGACGGGGCTTCTATCTCCCTTAAAGGTCAGCGTTACGGAGAGCAGATCAATGAACTCCAACTACAGCTCTGGAGCACCTCAGACTTTCATTCAAAGCTGGAGGAGTCAGCGGACGGAGTCATTAGAACACTCATTTCTGGCTGGCAGGACTCAGGCTCACTGTGTTATCGACTCGGAGCTGAAACACCTTTTTTCCATCCAGCCAAGTACCATGTAGCTGATAATTAGGTGAGAATGAAGCACAGAAAGAACTATTCCTGGTCTCGCATATTGCTCATAGGAGCCTTGTTTGAGAGGTTCTGTTGAATTTAGTTTTTTTTTTTTCCTTTCTTTGTGTGAATACAACCAAACATACCCTACTAATAACTGTTTTTCCACTCTGGGACATTTACCCATTGGACTGATCTTTTTTTGACATTCACAGCATGCGATTAGTTGTTGTTGTTTTGTAACAGCTTGTTGCCACACCACTATGCATTATAATCAGAGAGCTGTTGTTCTCACAATGGCTCTAAGTGCAGGGGGGAGGGTTTTAGGTTCAGTTAGTGTGAGTAGGCTGGAGTAATTGCACTAATTATATGACCATCAGCACTGCGGCAAGACAACGTGAACATCATCACCCCCCCCTCAGTTTTCAGGCTGTACAGGAGGCATGAAAAGAGTACTGTCACAATACAGCCCTCCGATATGATCTCATCTCAGATAAAGAAGTCTTAACAATATTTATCAAGATTATCAAGAGTGTGGAGCCCCCCCTTATTTCTCCCAAGGCAACAGTGGCACAATACGACCATCACATTTCCCCAGGAAAATCCACAGCAAAAGGAAGTAAAGAGCCAAGAGTGAGCCGTGTGTTGGAAGATAAGAGATGGCTTGTGTGCTTCAGTTTGACTTCCACCTGTCTCTATTGCCTTGCACTACTCCTGCTGAGCCGGGTGTTTGCTTTGGGCTCTAGACCAAAAATGGTAGCTCTTCATCTGAAGCTGCCTTACATAAGAACTTTGATTCTACACACTCCATAAGCCCTCTAACAGGGCACCACTAATGCTTACGACCACCTTTTGACTCTGAGATTAGTTTTAACACTGTAACATCTGCATAGATATGATTATATTTAGACAGGGTCGTGACTAACCCAGGTTATAGGGTTATGGTTTCAGTGTTCTTTAAATTCCAGGAACAATTTCAGAAAAGCATGGAAGCATTTTGTGACAAACTTGACCATTTGTATGTTAAAATACTGCCATATTTATTTCCTATCCTTAAATAAAAGAATCTGCCGATTATAACAGATAATTAACACAGGTAATTTCTCTTACAGTACATTTTTGCCTATTGTGTGCGGCATTTCAATATTTGGATTTTGGAAATTCATTTAATTATTTTCATATTTGAGAGGGTCCCGGGCATAGAGCAACTGTCACCAGCTTATGAAGTATCTGGCACTTACTACATCACTCCTTTTACTGAGAAAAAGCCAGTGTTTGTTGTGGTGTATGTCCCACTTGATCGTAATAATTATATATTCATTAAATACCATTACAACATAGTTACTACATCTTGATAATAATAAGGTCGAGCCTGGAAATATTTGTGATGTGGTGAAAATTCCTATAAATGCCTAAATATGCCAACACATATGCTCCTAAATCACGTACATTTAATTTTAAACTCCACAGGAAACTGTTATGATGCGGGAATCCTGGACTGCATCTGCAAGGGTCATAGTGCAGCAGCCAATAAGGAGCAAGAAGAAATGAATAATGCTCTGCATTGGATTCTTTTAAACTTCCTGCCTCTTAGTATGGGGGTCTTTAACCATCCCAAGGTGTGCTTCCATTTACAGATGCTTTGTATTCTCTTGACAGTACTAAAAATGTACACGGTATATTTTATATGTAAATGTTGCTGAACTTCCATTAATATTAATTTTCCAAGTTTTTTCTTAATAATTTATAAGTTAAATGCATGATTGTTATATGGTTTATATGCTACAGTGAAAAAGGCAAAACATACCACAGAGGATATTTGCAGTTTCCACGAATATTTATAATAGTTATGTTTTAAGAAAAAAATCTGTGAACTCTGAACAGGGTGCACAGTATCATATTCCTATAAAGCACATCAAGTGACCTTTGTGTATTATGATGTGTAATGTCTAAAGAAATAAACTTGACTTGACATGGCATCTGGTCAGTGGTGGTCCTGTGGTGGTCCCTTCCTACTGACAGATGGGATAGATGGTGGTAAATTGGGCTTCATTCAGTATTTGTATATTCTAGACCAACAAAGTGTGTCTATACTGTAGGTGTTTCTCATAAAATGACAAGAAAATGTGGGTATTCATAATCTAGCAACATAGTGAGCATTATTATTTAAGTGACTTTTTAATTTTTATCTCTAATTTGAAGGGGTTCAGGAAAGTCTTGTGTACTTGTTTGATTTTATTGACTAAAATACAAAAAGATTATGACAAATACCAGTTACCTTGGCAACACTGTGCTAGACTATTTGCAATAATGTATTTGACATGTTTGTATTTTTACCATATATTTCCGAGAAGACTGTGGATAGTGTCTGTCACTAGGAAACAAATATGGTTCTTCTGCATTCGCTCTTTTGCTGAGTGAAAAGAGAGAGCAAGAGAGAAAGAGAGAGGGAGAGAAAAATAGTCCCAGGGGACAGGGCCTGTTATGATAGAGGTATTTACGAGCACGCACTGAGTTGTGGTGGTGCAGTGGAGGAGAGTGACAGTGATGGACGACTGAGCCGATAGCGGCGTGCAGGCCGGGCGCCGCCTGACTCGTTTGAATGAGATGCCTTCCTTTATTGTGAGGGGGTTAAAGGCTGGGCTCTCATGGAGGCCTATCACTCGCTGGCTCAACTCATGTTATATAGCGAGCAGCAGAACAAAGACACTGTCAGCAAAGGCAGAGAAAGCAGGCCTAATATGAGGCTGGGGCCATAAATGCGGTTTGACAGGTGCCAGGCCCCGAAAGATCCAGTGGAAGGTTCCTCTCCACTATGAGCTGGTGTGTCCTGGCGCATGACAAACACTTTTGGCTGGCAATCAGCATCCGTTTGAGAGATGAGCTGAAGGACCTGCCTCCAAGAATAGGGAAATGTCTTTTTGTGGTGTGGGCAAAAATGTGTATAAGAGAAAGCAGCCGTGCTGTGAAAAAAATTGTTGTATATTTTTCCGATTTTGCATATTTAATTGTTTCACATCTTTGAACCAAATGATGATGATAGGATGAAGATAACCACAGCAAATATGAAAGGAGTTTGCAGTAATTGTTATTTTGTTATCCAGCATCAACTGGGCCTGGGAGAAAAAGTAATTAGTTATTCAGTTCTTGATTATTCAATCAACCAATTAACAAAATGAATTTGGAACTGGATTATGCACACCTAGGCAGGGCAGCTTTTGAGGGGCATGTGCTGAAACTGAAAATGGGAAGTTTTGAGGCGCTCAGGGGGCGGAGTTGTGAAGTTTGACTGACAGTTTGAGCGGTTCTAAGAGATACACTTTTTAATGCCTTTAATTGGTTAATTATTTGTTAAAAAGGCAAGCGGATGTAAAGGGTTACCAATAGCATTGATTTCTTAAAAAACAAAAACTTCCGAGTATAATTACGAAAAGGGCATGGGCTCTGCAAGGTTGAGCCCTACCTGTGCACATTCCTGCACCTAGGTGTGTTTTTTGCCAGGCCTGTTCTATCTACACATCATTTCAATAAAACCATTTCAGCAAATGAACAGGCTAAAAGAGCATTAGTAAGCAGCAAACTATGTCATAATAAAGAGAAATTTAGGACATGAGAAAGAAAGTTGCTTAAATATTTCTGTCTGGACAGGCAGTCTAGGATTGCACAGAACGACATTGGAAAAACGTAAAATAACACCGGAGAGCTGGCATGCCTAGACGAACATCTTAAGAAATGCAGGTCTCACGCATCACAAAACAAGGTCTGTGTTTATAATATAATTTTTTATAAAATAATTCTATCATTAAAAGAGCCCTGGGATGAAACCAAATGAAACATGAAGGCTCGCTATTTGACATTTGCCAAACACTTTGATGACTATTCAGCTCTATGGAAAAAGCGTAGCATGGATGAATAAAAAGCATCATAACAACAGTTTGGGAGTGCTTAAACTTGCCAGAACTGACAGATGTTTTTTGGTGTCTGGTCACTAAATAAGATAACTCCACCACCTGAACTCTAAGTGCAAGTACAATCCATTATGAGACAAAATGTGGTATGATACAAACTAGCAACACACCACTATCTCATGGCTGACAAAAAAACAGGAAATATTCCTTAAACAGCTATTTGGCCAAGGGCTAAAAGACACGTGATTGACTCCACACCTAATGAGGCAGACACTATTCTGATTTGGGGATTCTATAAACAAGCAGTAAGAATGGCAAAGAGTAAAAATGTAACTATGACTGACACTTCTGTTAGGGAGCTGACAGGGCTATTGCCAGTTATATCCCTCTACACATCCAAGTAATATGAAGATTATTACCCACGCTGGGTCTTTTGACATTCAGTGAAGGAAAACTGGCTCTGGGATCCTGAAAAAAAGCCTTTTCCGTGCTACTGAATTAACTGTCAGTCGGAACATTTATTCATCTCAGGCCCAGTTCCCACATTTCAGGAAGGAATCGAATCATTTATCAGAAACCCTAGCCAGAATAAATGGCTGACATCACACTTTTAACCCATGGGAGGAATTTAATTGACAAATTCAATACCTTTTGGAACCGTAAGGACCGCTTTAAACTAGACGGGATCTAACTTACTGGATTTAGACTACTTGACACTAACCTACAACATAATCTTGGGATCACACACACACAACAAAAATGCACACAGGTGCTCTCACCCCTTGTCTGACCCTCTAAACTACCAAGGCATTCAGGGTTTTGTCCCAGTCAAGGACTAAACAACCGCCCCTTTAGAGAACAAACATCTCCCCTACCTGTCTGTACCCCCCTCAACAAACAAGGAGTGAGTTAAAGCTGCCACACTGAAGTTCAGTTACACAAATGAACAATTAAACACTAACTACCACAAATATGATGAAAGATGAGATAGACCCCATGATGCTTCCTTAAACAGCCAGTGGCATGGCTAAAACACTTTTGGTTTAATGATCTGATAACTGGAATGAATTTGTATTTAATTTTCTCAGTTATGACATGATTAAACAATGCTACTGGTGCAGCAACATTGAGGCTTATCCTTTATCTTTTAAAACATGTTATCAGTCATACCAAACAAGAAAGGAAGGGGGAAGAAGCTTTCTTTCTGTACACATTTGCTATGTAACATTGACCTGGGCAGATTTGCATAATTGGAGTTCAAAACAGAAATATGAATTATTGTCATTACATTATATCAGCCACCAAGATATACTTCACTATCTATAGGTAATCTTAGAGTTGATCACATTTGATGTCAGGTATCAACAAGGGTTAGTTAGGTTCAATTCATCCTTAATGCAGGCTTGAATAGTCACATTAATAATAACAGTGATCCCAAAGCTATGAAACATTAAAATTTACTGGATAGCTTTGAGCTTCAAAAGCTGCTCATTGACAGAGTTTCAATATTAAAGTCACCCATCCCTGACCATCACTGTATATTTTGTATGTCAGTTTAACCTTAACAACGCCTGAGATGGCATGACTGAACCAAAACTGAAGCTTATAATGTTCTCCAACAAGATCTTTTGAGCCATACAGTAATGGCTGCCCTTTAAATGACAGGGCTGGGAATTTCAACAATGCCCTTTTATCTACCTAAAAGAGTGCTGCTCCACAAAAGGTTAAAAAGAGGTCGACTGACAGCCTTGCCATGGTAATAACAACAACACTGTTAATTAGATTAAAAAATAAATAAAAACTAGGTTCACAGTTCACTGTAATACATGAAATGAAGCCATGACTGCCTATACAAAGCAATACGTTTTGCAATATGGCAAGATTATGGCAAGATTTTCACAGAGAGAGCTGTAAATATTAGAACAGTGCCCTCCACTATTGACCAAAACCATAACAGTGCTCCCACTTGTATGCAGTCCTGCACATCAGTTTGTTCAGAATTTGCATTATTCTTCACGAACAAAATAACCTCAATTAGAGCCTGCATTGCTGCTAATGGAAACACAGATGACCTCACCGAACTCTGTAAAAAAAGATAAACAATGGGACCTGCATTACATATTTGAACTGTACAAGACAAGTTTAACTTCTCCCCCTTAGGCATCAACCCTGTAGCACCGCTTAAACTGGCATTCAACAGTGTTCCAAGTCATGTCTTGAATAATACTAATACACTATTTTAAACTGGCAACCTTCAAAACGACTGTTATAAAAGCCTTCCTGAACCCCCCCACCCCCACCCCCCACCCCCATATGGTAATAAATTGTTCAGCCTTAGACGGATATCCAAGCTTCCTTTCATTAGTGAGATACTTCAGAAGGTACAAATACATTTCTTTCTGAAAGAAAGTAATCAGATCAGCCTGTAGAACATAGCACTGGGGCTGATCTTTCTAAAATAAACTCTTTTGAAAACAAGGACTCAGATCTTGACCTATTTGATCTAAGTGCGCTGTTTGTTAAAAGTGACCAGTCATCTTTCTGACTGTGGGTACAACTGGTTCAAAACATTCATCAAAGGGGGAGAAACCTTTCCATCAGTCTTGGAGATCATGTGTCGGAAAAACACGATATCTGTTTTGAAGTTTCACAAGGGAGCAGCTAGGGTCCATTAATATTCTCACTATCCACTGGTCATATCATTAGAGGACACAAAGTGTGGCTAAGCAAACGTAAGAGTAAAACTACTTGATGGGAAAATAATATAATATTGATTATCATTTTAAAATGGCATCAGTCAAGGGCAACAATTGAATGGTCAGTTCCTGGTCAGGGGTTGGTACTAAAAACTGGGCAAATGTAAGGATCCCTTAAAGTTCAAGAACAGACGGCTCAGTTTCTGACTAATATATTGCAAACACTTGAAAAAATAATAGCATAATCAATTATTTCTTTCATGTTTGAGTGGCTCTAAAGTTGTAGCTGATTATTGTATATAACCGGAGAACTGTTTACTTTATTTGAAATCAGCCAACAATAACTCTAAACCAATGCCAATACTATTATTGCTGTAAACTAGTGCTATTACACTTTCAAGGATTAACAAGAAAAATGAGGCAAGAAGAGTCTGATTTGAATCCCAAACAACAACTTTATATAAGCATTTTTTTTCTAAATGCGTTTCTACAAAGAAAACAACAATTTAACTGGGATCAAGAGTTCATTGTGAAATACCAATATGATACGTTTCACTTGTCAGACACTGAGATGAGATTCTGTTGAGTTTGTAAGAGAGAAACCCTGGAGACATAAATTATATGCACAGATGTCCTGCTCTCCTGGGGTCATGTCTTCACTTCTTCAGTATACACTTCTGTTTGCCTCACAGGTGCAGTCATCCAAGCCTGATGAATTGACTTTGGTGACCATCAGAATTTATAGATTTGAAACAGTATATTTATTAATGTGCCGAATGGATCTTGCAACTCGGGGCTTCCACCTGCTGCTATCAGTAGTGCCTCGCACTTGTGACCTTCGTGGAGGTAGACTAGAGCATTTGCGGGATATAACTTCGCTCACATTTTTGCAAACCATGAATTAAAAAAAATATCTCCCATATACTTAAAAAATTAAAGCAAAGGAATTCTTTATAGCAATGCTATGGAACATCACGGTCAGTTCCCAAACCAAGCATTGTAATGAATAAAAAAGCTACATTTGTAAATGAGATGAACATTTGATGATTTTTTTCAATGTAATGAACCTTTTTTAAAGCTCACCTAATTGGTGAAATAAGGGTTTTATAGCGCAGCCAAGAATAATAATATTTTTAAAGATGTTACTTTAAGCATATTTGTTTATTTTTTGTCTACCTATGCAGTCCCTGTAATAGTCCTTTTAGTAGTAATGTGGTTGCATTTAACAATCATCATCATCATCCTCATCATCATTATGTATCAAGACTTAAGGTCATTTTATTATTGCATTTAGCCAAAACGACACTAAAATTTTGTGATATCAGTGGCAAGCCCTAGTACACACATGCATTCCAACCTAGAAGCAAACCTTCATTCTTTAAAACTAGGTAATCAAATGTAGAAAGAATAATCATTTTCATCATAAGAAAACACCAGAAGACACAATATGCGTAGTCAGTCTTCAAAGAAGTTTCAGCTTCCTGCATTGGAAAATTATTAAGGGTAATCAACTCCATGTCATTACTTCATTTTTGAATGGATGGAGCTCTATTGATTTCATTTTGAATTGAATCTCAAACTCAAACTGGTGCAGGAACAAATAATGTCTCGACATCTTATTTCTGCCGGTTGGGTGTTTATTTCATCTCTATAAAACACTTTTTAAAACTAGCATACATGCTTAAAACATACAGCATTATACTGTGTCTATGTGGGATATTTTAATTTATATTAAAACATATGTCAGTCCTTCAGTTCTGAAGAAAATGAAACCAGTCAGTCTACAGATGATTTAGTCAATGGCTTGCAAATGATTCCTGCCTTTCTTTGATTGCTTGAATCCTGTGAGGCTTGAACACTTCTGCCGACAAATCAGTGCAGCCAGTTTACTGTCTCCTCAGAGTGAATAAAAAACTCCTATCAAGCCACAACATATGATTCATTCATCAGTGAGCTTTAGCAGGGGAGGTCAGGTAATATGATAGGTGGCGTTTACGGCTTTAAACCGCCTTACATCAGATTCCATAGTAGGAAAAGCCGAGGCAAAAAAGAAAAGAGGGAAGTCTGTCATGTCACATTTGGGATTTGTCCTCATTCTTTCTTCTTTATCTTGTGCTTGGTGACAAGCTGACAATGATATTTTGCAGCCCCAAACACCTCTCTAGATAATTGGTTCTTTCTCTGGCACCTGTGAAGGGAGCCAACCTTCCCTGTAGAGTCGAGCCAGCAAGTGAACTGATCTTCCACGGTGCAGCGATTCAATAAGCTAGGATGACCACACACTAATGAAGCCTAACACCAAGCCCCTCATCTGTGTTTGAGTGTAGAAAAAAGGTAGCACAGGGGCAGTTATCGTCTGTCTTAATGGTTCAATTTGTCTGAGGAGCTTTGTTTGTTCCACGCTCCAATACACTTGATTGAACGTATTGAAGTCATTGGCTACATTCCAAACCCTTCATGAAGTCAGTCAGGTAGAGCATTTGTGGCATATAACTTTGCTCACATCTTTGCAGACCATGAACAAAAAATCTCACATATACTTTTAAACATTAAAGTCCAAACAGGGATTCTTTGAAGCAATGCTATGGAATGTCACTTTCATTTCCCAGAATAACCTTTTTAATTAATGAAAAAAGCTGTTTTTTGTAAATGATATGTGAGATACTGGGTATTTGATGAAGAATAATTTTTAAAGTTCACATGTTTGGCACAAAACAGTTTTATAGCGATATTAATGGTTCCTAAATGGTTCTTAGTTGGATGTATAGTACTTTACCATCCAGAATATTTACATTGTGCGGAAGTTCTTTCAGCTTTAAAAAATCATCTCATTACTAGGTGCTTCTTAGGGTCTATTATTATTACGTTTTTATTCCACATGGTTTCGGAGCTGCTTCTCCTCCTATCCTGTATTAATTTTGGCAAAATTCCAAGCCTAAAATGTTCTTTAATATTCTATGCATTGTACTCCTGTGTATTATTGATAGATTGATGATTTAAATTTGATTTTTGTGGTTGAGTCTCCTCCATAATGAATGGGGAGAGACAGCTGAGGGGCACATTGCCTTAAATGTGTGTACCAATACAAGAGTCTGTGATATCGTGACTATAGTCTCAGGAAAGCAAGAACACATTAAGCAACAAATCAGCTGTATGGAGCTAAACACACAGCAGACACTAAAGTTAATGTCAATTTTAAAAAATGTCTTAAATACAATGTTTATTTAAATATTACCAACCTGTGAATGTGGCTTTGCTTGCTTGTCCCACCAACTTTTAGCTGTTTTAAACCACAAATGACTTGGTAAGTGGGAGTCAGTTAATGCCCGCCCCGTGGTTCAATGGTAGGACACAGCAGAACTGGAGTGATTTTGAGTCCACACTGAGAGCAAATATTATTTGAACACAAATATCTTTTTAAACACTGGTTTTATAGCAACCATGCAGTATGCATGAAATAACCATCTACCAACCCATACAGATTTGGTTCTTCAATGGTGGCTATTGCTCTAAAGAACTGTATTTGTCTGCTACCTTTGTTTTAAAGGAGTGGGAAAATACACCACAACCTTTACATGTTCATAGAAAAGCAAAGTACAAATCGACGTCTGACCTTGATTTGTCACTAGCTTGTATGTTTTCATGTCAAAGTGGTCTAACTAGCACTAGTTTGGAAGCTATCCTTTGAGGCAGTCTCTGACATGTTCTTGGCACCTATCTCATCTGCCCTTTGAGAAGACGTCCACTGAGAATCTGCTCATTCTGTAAGTGCCACGAAACCCGTTTCAAGAACAAAAACTGTGTGATTAAGTTTGACTTCAAGGCGGATGCAATCAAAATAGCACACACATACACATACCCAGATTAGCCCAGGCAGTCCACAGCAAGCATGATTGGCAACTCCTGAGAAAATGATTGACGGGAGCTCCAAACACTCTCAAGCCTTTTACACTTCCAGAGCAAATAGCCGCTTCCAGTAAACAAGACAAACAGTGGAAGACTGTGGAAAAAAAACAAAACCTATAGCTGGAAGGGGGATCTGTCTTTCTCTGCTGATGTGTTGTAAGTAAAAATTCTTTTCACTCATAATTCAATAAGGCAAACAATATAGCTTCAGCACTTGAAACACAGCCAGAAAAACTGCTTGGGAACATTGATGGATTTCTAAGTGCTTTGAGTCCATTTTTTTACTACAAAATGTTTTATTTTGGAATTCTGTGTGGTGCTTGTGTGGCTTTATATAACTTTTTTGTTGTTTTTGCCTTTCGCTCCAGTATTTGGGATTCGGCGAATGACTACTAGTCATGATATTGCTTGGAAAGGCTTGTCTGTTGATAGCTAACAGCTAATAACACTTATTGCTCAGTGCCTCATTTAAAAGCCCCAACCTATAACAATGAAAAACTGTGCAGCAACTAACAGGGCAATCACTCTATATTTCACAGCATACAGAATCATCACTTATTAAAAATGATCTGACTGCATAAAAATATACAAAGTCAAAATATCTTCACACTTACAAACAGTACATTCTACATTTCTGTTTTAACAAAATCTAAAAGGCCATGTTATGAATCCCAAATGTCCATAGACAGCTGCTAGATCCCCACCCTTAGTTTTATGCTAAGATATTCATGCTTTCGCTAAGTATTAGCTGACAAAAGCTAATACGGGCTTCTTCTGAAGCAAATTTAAGCTTTGTTTTTTTAGGTTACATTTGTAAGTTTTATGTATCTGTCTTTTAGTGCAATTAAAACCAAAAATTATTTTTTGTGAAAATGTTACACTTTACAATAGCTTCAAGCAGACTTATTCACATTAGTACTGATCACAGATCTTAGGGAGGTGGAGCTGTAATGTTCCCCACCAGCAGCGACAAGAAGTGCCCATTGTCAACAGTACGTGTGGGACTTTTATTTTGAAACAGTGTGTCCCTGTGTCGGGTGTCCTGTCCTCAGTCAGCTGTCTTTATGTTAAGTTATGTTAAGTTATCATCGGTTGTCAGTGGTTCATATCAAATTCTTGGTATATCCTCCTGAGTCCCAGCCCATTCATTTACGTCCTTTATAATAATTGACACTGCATTCACCTGTATCTTCCTTAGGTATCTGGAGTTACTGCATCAAGCCATGTACTGTTCTGTAAAGGACATCCCTGGCTTTCCACTGATGTGTCATGTGATGGGTTTGCATGCTGGGAACAAGGACTGCAATGGCAAGACATATCTGAGGTGCACCAAATACAAAATGTTCCTCTGCATAACCAAAAAGAAAACATGCATCCAGGACTATCACACCTAAATAATCGAGAGGATGTTCTATGATCATAATTCACTGTTGAACTAAAATATCTGTTTCATTGTCTTTGCAAGCAACCACCAGCAAAAAGGTATCCAGAATTTAATAGTTTTGATAAAAATGAATGTGTTCTTGAGTTAAAATCACTTTATTCATTTTCACATGGAAATCGTCCTGTTGTCCTCTACAGTGGACATGCTTGGAAATTAAAATACAAAAAATACATATTAAAACAAATGGAAATTTTAAGGTGTTTTTTAGACCCAAATAGATAGAAAATCACAAAAAAGAAGACACCCTTTCTTCGGTTCTCAAGAGGATGTTTAAAGTCACGTATGTCATGCCCTTGTGTCAGTCTATTGTCACACTAGCCATCCTTCATGTCTAGCATTATACCCAGCTGTAAGTGTTAGATGTTCTTTGTGTTTTGGCCTTCGTGCCTTCTTTGAGTCCTTTTTGCTAAAAAAGTCCAGACAAATGGAACCCTGCATCTGTTCCTCCTTACCCCAACCAAATGTAAGAAGAGCTGGACCTCACAAATGTACAAAATGACCAAATCTTAAACAGACTAAGGGATAGATTATATGTAACCATTGTTTGTGCTAGTGGCAAATCAGGCCCATTTGAGACAGTTCTTACTTTTGTTACAACCTCTTGTTGGTAATGTTTTTCTTAGGTCCACAAAAGTAATCAACTACTTGTCGTTTGTTTTGCAAGTAGATTTTTACCCTTATTTTGATCCCCTGTTTGTTTGAAAGCAACCTGATTATTTCAGGTGGACCTGGATTGACATAACACTGACTTTGAGGACAAAAGTGCAAGCTGTCTGAAAAATTATTTAATCTTAATCAACTTTTCTAGAACAGAAATATTAATTTAAAATGTGTGACCAACTAGACCTGCTGTTGATATACCTATATAACCTTAATGCATGGCTACTACTTACGAAGGCTTAAAACTGGGATCTTAAGGCTAAGTCCTGATTTGCCAAGGTGAAGGAATGAGATAATTAAGTCTTGGCCACACATAAGTAAGAAGTGGGATTTAGATAATTAAGCTGTTGCTACAACTCAATTAACTTGTTCCCACACTTTACTAAATTAGAATCCTTTTGCTAAGCCTTAGTGGACACACATCATTTTTATTAAGAAGGGATTTCACCAACAGGGGGTCCATTGTTACTAGTTATTAATTTTTTCACCCCGTGTAGACCACAAGTTTTTGAACAAGCTAGTAAATTACAGTCAATGTAAGTGGGCTTATTTTATCGTCAATCATTTTATTTTGGTATATGATAACAAGTAGATATTCCCTGCTTTTTAGCTTTATGGAACTACAGGTTGCGTCATAAATCATGATGTCTGAATATCTTTCCAAATATCTCTAAAATGCTTAATCTTAGGCTGTCAGATGGTACATTTGGTAGTCATTGTTGCATCCATTGGTCTAATACATTGTAGTACAAATGAGATCACATTTTTAGAGGTTTTAGACTCATCCTGATCTCAGTAGTTTTTATATGCATATATCTAACCCTATCAGTCACAGGTTGTAAATTCCTGGAACACACATAACCAACAATTTCCATGGAGTCAGAGCATAGTGCATTTATATGCAGTGATTCAGAGGTGCCCGTCTGACCAGCTGCTCATTGGTTCCTTTGAATGGAGCAGATGGTATTTCCATCTTTGCCTTTAGATGAGACACAGTGCTGGCACATGACCTTCTTTTGCTTCCCCAAGAAACACTTCAGAAGCACACGCTCCCTGTAGGAAGCAGGGCCACTCCCATGATAACCCAAAATGTCATCTTTGATGCATATATACAACGCCTCAGTGGAGTGCAGGGATTACAACGCTGATAACTAAGGGCTAAAAAGCTCTCTAACAAAACCATGTTGTAGCATGAGTTATGCAGCAACTATTGTATATTATGATACCATCAGGAGTAGAAATACCCAAGAAGCTAAATGCTACAGTGTTACAGCAGCATAGTAGGCTAGATACTGTGTATGCACATTTCACATATTGGCAGAGGAAACTTGAATTACAGTTAGGAAGGCAATTTAAACTAGGCAAACAACACACAAGGATCAGAAGCGAACCTCCTTCTCTCTATATACATACACATGGGGGGCAGCTGGATGGCCTAGCGGTAAAGGCGTTGGCCCTGCAATCAGAGGATTGGGGTTAAAATCCCAACTGCTTGCATCACATCATATAGCGGCCACTATTCGTATTTGTATTTGTTAAAAGGGAAAATGATTGGTATTTGTATTTATTTGAGTAAAATTCATAATGCAACGCACAAACTCTGTCCGCCGCTCCCCGAATCTACTCAGCTCAACCCCTAATATTTATGGATAATGTGTATATGTGTGTGTGTGTGTGTGTGTGTGTGTGTGTGTGTGTGTGTGTGTGTGTGTGTGTGTGTAGATGTAAAGCTGTACAGGTCTACAGGTATCCTTACAAGGTCCAAATAAATAATTCAAATTCACTTCAAATGGAAGAAATCAATTGCTAAAGAAATGTACTGTTTTACATCTTGCTCACCTGTCATCATTCAGAATATTACATTTTTCTCAAACTTTTCCATTTAGTCAAGCCCACATTACAACCAGCTATTATAATCAGAGATTGCAGGTATTGTTAAATACTTTGAATAATGAGCGTATTCTACCGTGTGTGCCTTGTGTGGTCTTTTGTATGGCTGTAGCCATGTTACCAAAGGAACGTGCGGAGCCACACAGAGGGGAAAAAAATCCTCTCAATCTGTTAGTCACAGAGTCTATTTAATTATCTGCTCCTCCAGATGATCCCCCAGTCCCTGCTTTATTACTGTCTGGAAAAATGCGTCCAATTAACGGTCAATTAATTCACGGTTCACTCCTGCAGATCCTGAACAGGGCTGTTAATCATGTGACTCCATCTGACTTGCTTGGGTTGGAGAATACGAGCGTGCTGTGTCCGCCTCATTGGGCAATGGGCACGCCTTCTCACAAGCATTAATGTACATTTAACAGAAGGTAACCTGTTTTGTACAGATACATATATTTATTGGTTTGTGTGTGTAAGGTCAAACTGTTTAGATCAGAACATGGTCTAATCAAGCTTCAGCATGTGACTTAACATATATTTGTTTACAGGACTATACAGATATATGCATAGAAAGCCATAAATAAGATATAAGTTTGAATTAATTCAAACATCTAACTGGATTGGAAAACACTATACAACGTAACGAGTGATCAGACCAGTGGGCCAAGGAGCCTCTGACTGCTCAAGATGTTGTCATTGCCATTTAAATGGTATGTTTAGCTTGTATATGGTAGGAGTACTACCATAAACCTTTACATGAGTTTGGCCTGGAGGAAAAATTAATTGAATGGAAGACTGATTGAAGTTAACAGTGTCGCACCATGTTTGGAGTTCTAATTGGATCCTGAAAGCTGCTAAAATTAGAAAAACGCAATAAAAAAGCACGTTTGGCAAATGCTTGTTCCCCTTTATTGTGTTTATATAACAAAAAGACACAAGACTAATGACTACTGACAAATACAAAAACAGGGAAGCATAGGGGAGCGGGGATAATATAGGAATCTAAATTTCAGTAACTAAGAAAATTATCTAATTATGCTGTGAGGAAAAGGAAGTTATAAATTCAAAGTTTCAAATTAGGTGCTAAAGAGTTTCTCAATAGTGATTAATTAGATTAGATTATCCTCTGTTAAAATAACTGATGCTATATGTTTGAAGTAACAAGAACATTTTTAAGAAATATAAAAGGAGTCTCAGTCAGGCAAAGCAAAAACACTGCAAGATACTCTCATAGTGCTATTACTCAGACCCCAGACTGGCAAGTGCCTTGTTGCTTTGCAAAAGTTTTATATTTAATTTATAATTTGTTATATTTGAAAGCTATCAACACTAACTTTATTCCATATTTTTGCTAGCGGCAACCAGCACTGCCTGGGGTGATTTAATAACCTGATGGCTGTAAGCATAAGATGAGTGACAAAATCTTTGGGATTACATTGCATTTTGGAAGGAAGTTTTTGTATTTGACTTATTTTTGATTTCTAGTGCTTGTTAATATTAGCCTCACACCTTGAGAACAAAATAAATATGTGCGTATGTATATATACACAGTATTTCACAAAAAAAGTGAGTGCACTTTGTAAATATTTAATCGTTTTTTTAATGGGACAACACTGAAAATATTACACTTTAATACAATGTAGTCATTGAACACCTTGTATAAAAGTATAAATTTGCTGTCCCCTCAAATAACTAAACACACAGCCATTAATGTCTGAACCGCTAGCAAAAAAATGAGTACACCCCTAAGTGAAAATATCCAAAATGTGCCTTACCTCTCTTGCCCATGGAGTTCACTAGAGCTTCACAGGCTGCCACTGGAATCCTCTTCCACTCCTCCATCACAACATCAAGGAGCTGGTGGATGTCAGAGACCATTCGTTCCTCCATGTTCTGTTTGAGGCCCCACAGATACTCTGTATGGTTAAGGTCTGAAGACATGCTTGGCCAGTCCAACACATTCACCCTCAGGTTCTTTAGTATGCAGTGGTCATCTTGGAGCTGTGTTTGGGGTTGTTATCATGTTGGAATACTGCCCTGTGGCCCAGTTTCCAAAGAGATGGGATCATGCTCTGTTTCAGTAGGTACATTTTGACATTCATGGTTCACTCAATGAACTGTAGCTCCCCAATGCTGATAGCACTCATGCAGCCCCAGACCATGACACTACCACCACCATGCTTGACTGTAGGCCAGACACACTTGTCTTTGTAAACCTCACTTGGTTTCTGGCCCACTCGCTTGACACCATCTGAACCAAATAAGTTTATGCTTGGTTTCATCAAGCCAAATGACATGGTTCCAGTAATCCATGTCCTTAGTCTGCATGTCTTCAGCAAACTATTTGTGGGCTTTCTTGTGGATCAGCTTTAGAAGAGGCTTCGTTCTTGGACGACATCCACGCAGACCAATTTGATGCAGTGTGTGGCACATGGTCTGAGCACTGACAGGTTGATCCCCCACCCCTTCGACCTCTACAGCAATGTTGGCACCTCTGGATATGACACTGAGCATGTGCAATTCTTTGGTCGACTATGGCAGGCCATTTTCTGAGTGGAACCTGTCCTGTTGGCCACCGTGCTGCAGATCAGTTTCAGGGTGTTGGCAATCAGCTTATAGTCTAGGCCATTTAATTTAGAGCAACAGTTCTTTTATTTTAGATCTTCAGAGAGTTTTTGCCATGAAGTGTCCTGTTGAACGTCCAGTAACCAGTATGAGGGCAATGACACCAAGTTAAACACGCCTGCTTCCCCATTCACACCTGAGACCTTGTAACACTGACGAGTCTGAGGAGTGAACAAGGGGCTCCTCCCTTTATGAGAGCCAGGTAAACTGACTGAGGAGAGGAGCCAGGCTCTCACTGGCTCTCCAGGAACAGGGGGAGAGAGGAAAAAGGACTGGAGAGGAGAGGACAGGGAAGCTAGAGAAAGAGGTAGTGAGCTTTTATTTATAGAAAAGGCATATTAGTATCAACACAAACAGAACCAGTCCCAATCTAGGCTGGTCTATACCATGGGCTCCCCTGAATACCTCTCTTTCTGGCCACCCTGTCCCTTTTTCTCCAGTCCTTTTTCCTGTGTCACAGGGCAGCAGACAATCAGCAGCAAGGAGAAATAAATAACAATCTTGGATTGGCTGCTTTTTTGTTTCTCCAACATGGTCTTTTTATATTTTCTCTTGACAGTACTAAAAAACGTGTACTATTTATACAGTCTATGTGGAAATGACCTTACTTTACTTTAATATTTATGTTGCAAAATAGTAAATTATATTTTTCCTAAAAAGTTTGCACTAAATTGTCACAAGAAAAACAGAGCTGCCTTTGATTTTTTTCCATGTCTTATGTAACAAACCTGGAGGAAATTTCACGAGGAGGGTGGTGCAGGCTAAAAGTGTACTTCAAAAGTGCATCAAAAGTGCATCACATCCTGAGTTCTTCTCTCTGTGACGCCTCTCTCTCTCTTTCTCTCTCTGTCTCTCTCTCTCTCTCTCTCTCTCTCTCTCCCCATCCCCTGTCCCTCTCTCTTTCTCTCTCTATCTCTCTCTCTCTCTCTCGCTCTCTCTCTCTCTCTCTCTCCCTCTCTCTCTCTCTCTCTCTCTCTCTCTCCCTCTCCTTCTCTTTCTTACTGACTAACGGCAGGCCTAGACAAGACGTATTACCTGCACAAATAATGAGCCTTCGCAATCTAGTGAGCAGTGGAGGTGGAGAATGAAGAGGAGGAAGAGCAGTCAGTCGCAGTCTGAAAAATCCCTTTGAAATCTCCAGGTATTGCTGACCGAACTGATATATCAGGTGGTGGGAGAGTTTCTCCCCCTCTCTGCCCATTCATTGCCATAGAGCAGAGAGTGAATAATACAAAGCTCCACATACTATAGAGGATGCAAAACAGACAAACATTCACAGCTTTGCTTTAAAAGTCTGAGTCATGCTGCAGGAAGACGCAGCCAATGCCTATAGAAAATGCCTGGCACCATGTAAGACCCAACCCAGGTTGACAAGCTGGCTTTCTGTACTGAAAGAAGAAAAGGGTTCAAAGAGCAACAATGTAAAAAAGAGTGCATTACAGTATTCTGCAGAAGTCTTGAGCCAGCCCTCAGGTCTTTCATTTTTGCTTTGAATGTGTAGATTAAATGAATTTTGAGTAGTATATTTTTTTAATCTCATGTAAAAACAATTTAGTCAAAAAGCAAAGTTGCAAAGTGAATTTATGAGAAGGACCCTCAATTAGCGCCACCAAATATTGTTACTGGTGGATATTGGCTTACATTAATTCACCATGGTATTATTTTAGGACAAGCTTTTCCTTTAAATGTGTGCTTGCATGCACGTGTGTGTGTGTGTCTCTGTCTCTGTGTATATGTGTGTGTGTGTGTCGGTGTGTGACACTAATTGAGTGAACAGCAGGAGAGGAGGGTGATTTGTATCTGGTATATTTCTCTCTGTAATGCCTCACTGTTTCATTCTGTAATGTCATCTACTGCCTAGTAATGCTTCCACTCCCCAAACACACTGCAACCTGGCAGCAACTAACACTGGTGCACATGCATACACACACACATATATACACCGCCTTGGCCAGCACTATCTGAATGTGTTAGCTACCTAGCTTTGCTGCTGTCTAGACGATATTCTAATTCTGCTGTCTAAAAATAGTACAAGTTTAAGCTTATATAGTACAAGTTTAAGCTCATATAAAGTAAGCTTAACCCCTTAAACTGCACCACACCTCAATCTATCCTCTTTCTCTCACTTTGTAAATCTTTAGGAAATGAGGAGACCAAGTGCTGGAGTTTTAAAAGTAAAATCGTAGTTTTTGTACCAAGATGTGAAAAAGTTTTTTAGTGGGTGACAGGACTGGACTGTAGGCAGGCTAGTTTAGTGCCTGGACTCCTCTGCTATGGAGGCTTGCTTTTATAAAACATGCAGAAAGCAGGCATTGTCTTGCTGGAATAAACACGGCTGCCCCTGAAAAAGACATTGGGCCCAATTTTCACGATCAGTCGCGCATTGTCTGAAGTCAGAAGCGCAGTTGTCTTTGGGGGAGGGGCCAGCGTAAAGCACAATAGTGCCCGTCGGGAAAATGAACAATGCGCCTGGCGCATTGGGGGAGGGGTTCCCAAAGCAGCAACGATTTTCCCTGAACATTTTCTCGGTTCTTATTCCAAATAAAGTATTTTATAGGGTCAAAAAGATGTGTTCTTTCTTGTGATTTAGTTTAAAC
>JBBMFX010000001.1:22687451-22708096 GCA_037832545.1 Rhabdalestes septentrionalis
GAATATTTGCAGTTTCCGTGATTTTCCAGGGGTTTCTGCAAACAATTATAATTCCGTTCTAAGAAAAAACCTGTGAACGACTGAACCGGGAATTAGTGGGGGTTTATGAATACTAGAAACATATTTGTATTTTTTCCTCAAAATGCAGAAATGTCTTTTTACTCTACCTTTAAATAGTCTGTAGTCTTACAGACTATTTAATTGTACCCCACCTTTACCTGGTTGAAATTTGCCCTGGTGTCGGGGATGCAATCTGAACATAAAAAATAACAAGTAGTTTATATTTCTGTCAAACCTGGTATAACCACTACCAGACTAACCGAGGGCACAAGACATGCAACGCAAATACCTACCTTAAGCTTTGCAGATGTTATGTAATAAAGCCATTGCTATAACTGAGCTTAATTTCCCCTGTTCAGAATGACATGGCAGAAAATAGGCTTGTCAGGGTGACTGACGCTTTCCATTTCTATGTATAATTCACAGCAAACTAGCCGCCGAAACAGGACCCAGTCCACCTTACACGAAGGAAAATGAAGACAGAGTGCCAACGAGCAGACTGCCGGTGCTGAGAAACATTGCCGTTTCAAAACAGCACCCAAGATTTTGGCTCTTTAGAGAAGAGTAATGTAAGAAAAGGAGTCAAGAATTACACAGATAATTGTACCCTTGAGTATTAAACAGCTAAACATCACTGCTAAGTCCTCCCTTTAGCCTGACAAAGCAGTTCTCCTTGTAGCATGCAAGCACAATAGAGTTCATGCATATGACTCGAAGGGAGAGGATTTCACCAAGCCTATCAGCTATTCTAACCAAGGGCGGCATCTGTGACTGCATCTCCACTGTCGAATTAGCAATAGTGCAAGAGTGCCATCTGTGGCAGTTGGTCAAAGTGCAGTTCTTTTTTTTTTTCCTTTTCATTATACAGCTCATGCATTCATTTTCTGCATTTTATACCCACTGTCATGCTGGTGAGCTGTGCTATAGCAAAGAGGGTCTCGTAAATGTGGCTGCTAGGAGGTAATGGCACATAGGACAGCAATGTAATGTGCTGGAACACTATTAGGACTTGATGGCGTCCGCTAATGATTCCTGGACAGTATTTTCCCAAGCAAAAAGGACGTTTACCTTCACCGGCCTCTACAAATTAATGCACTTATTAGCAGCAGAATTAAGATGGAAAACTCAAGGCCTTTAACGTTTCCGGGTGCCGAGGCTGAGGCAGGAGAAAAATTAGGGCATGTTCGGAGAAAGTGTATAATAGGCACTGTTCTCTGTCACTGATAGTTCGTACAACGTGGATGCACCTGCTTGCAATCGAGGTGATGTATTACCAGCCTGGGCTACATAAGCAGCCTATAGATTTTGAGCCATCGAAGCAGTGGTCTGAACAAAAATAAAACTGACACAATTTTTCCTTCACACCAAATGTAGTCAATCAACTGATACATGTTTGGTGCCTGAAACTTTTCAGTGGAGTTATGAGGTAAGTACAGCTATCAAGAAATGATTAGCAGTGTGCAAACCTTGTGCCTATGTCATCACACATCTCAAATTGTTTTCAATAACCTCAAGCAGGCTTGTTCATGTGAGTTGTGACATTGTGTGGCGCTGTTATGTTTAAAAATAGACAAAAGGACAGACGAAATCAAATTTTAATTACTATTTAAACTGCAGTGGTGGCTAAAAGTCTGAGACCATGATGGAATCTAGAAATAAACATAATAGATTTTCTAGTTTAACACAAAGAAAAGGACTGATCAGGAAAATTAAGAAGAAACAATCCAGATTCACTATATCTATTTCTGTTTAATTGTAATCACTTCATTCGTTAGAGGCTTGTGCATGGACACAATGTGGTAATGAGGTCTGCTCTCATTAAAGCAAAAAGGAACATTATGAAACTTGGAAATTCATAGAAATAAACTGCATTTTTCATTGAATTAAAAATAGAAAAGCTTTCACTAACATTTTCAAACTTGTGCACACCAATGTACAGATAAACCATAAGCTATCTGAAACCACATAAGCATGTCTACTTATGAAGGGGAAAACTGTATAAAGTAAACTTAAATCAAACAATCACTTTGATGGCCTCTAACAGCCACTTTACGGCTTTTGTTGTTCATCTATCATTTGGGTTGTAGATGGACATCTCTTTGTTACCATCCTATCAAAGTCCATGTAAAAGAGACCCACGGTAAGACAATACTGATATCATGCCATGTCTTGATTTTTTTATAATGACAGCTGTATTTTTATGCTCAGAGGATTATCCATTCATTTCAAGTCAAAGATTATTAAAGTAGCATTGATTAACTCTAGATTCCCAGTACACTCATAATTAATTATATTTTTTATTCAGTTTTCATTTAATATGTGCTCAGTCACACGAGACGCGGTTGTAAACAATAGAAACAATTTCCGCCACAGTATCAGATTGTGTATGCATATAAGGGGAGATTGTATTAGTAAATGATATCAGACAATAAGTAACACAATGCCTTAACATGTGCACACCAGACAGAGTGTTATTCAGGCATTTAAGGACAAAGAGTGACTGGATTACTGTTAAAATAACTGCAAAATACCTTAAAGTGCACCACCAGTAGCAAAGAATCCGAATGCATGTTCCCTCTTTAGCTTGAGTCTATGCAGAGGGTTCTGTCTCACCTAACTGCAAATGAAATGGACTGGACAAAAACGGATTACCAGTAATTATCTAGTAATCTACAAACATATCATTACCACACTCAGCGATGATTATGCTACGATGAACTATAGGTTATCTTTAACCTGATATGTCTCTCGCTTATTTGTGAAAAGTTTATTCAGTGGTGTTTTGAAAATTTATTATCAATAGTCACTTTATTTTTCATGGGAAATTGGCTTGGGCAGTAGACGTAAACAAAGCTTTACTAGAAAAAATGTAATTAAGAATTTCTTTCATCTGCAGAAAGCCAATGAACTTACACAAGTTTTTTTTTTTTTTTTACCTTGAAAATCCAATTTCTGTTTTTAATCAGAAATTGCATGCCTCTATAACCATCAGTGCAAAATCAAAAGTAATTACAGCTGATTCATGCATATAACCCCAGATGAATCATTTCTGAATGTTTACACAAAGCAAATAAAAGATTTGTTTAACAGGCTGCATATAAAAGCAGAAACATGATAAAGAAAATGGAATTGCAGTCTTTAAGACACATTTATAGAATATGAGGGGGGGGGGGCATTTCTGACATAATCTTTTTGATTCTGGAAAATAACATCTTTTAGACGATTCACATCCAAAATACATATATCATACTTCACTGCGAGCCAAAGAATACTTAGAGCATTATGGCTTGTCGACGTATAAACATCTGCCAAGTAGTGACTCCATATCTACACAGATACGACTCCACAGAGTTCAATATTCATTCTTCATGAAAAATATACATCTATAGTAGCACTACAGGAATTTATTCATGATTTCTTAAGAAGATATTGTTATTATTAAATGCAACAGGTACATATATACATTATTATTACTCAGTATGACTACAGAAAATGTGTTTTTCCAACACAGTAATATTACTTTAATCAAACATTATGTTTATCACTTCAAAAAATGTTTACGTCTGAGTCATACCCTCCTCCTGGATATCTACTTATCTAAAGTGTTTACTTCCAATCTGCGCCTAACATACTGAACTCTCCTCCCCTTTACACAACAGTACTGCATCTCATCCAGGCAGTCAAGCACTGGTTAAATTAATCCGATTTTGATGGTGACTTGACTCCGCAGAACGTCAGATCTCAAGCACCACAGTTGGAGTTCACAGTTCTAAGAGAAAAGAGGTTAATAAAACATTTACATTCAAAACACTTAAGTGAAGAGGAGGTAGTACCACATTTACATGAAAAAACTTGACTATTGTACAATTGCCATTTATTTCTTGAATTTAAATGATGTATATGCAAAAGCTTGTGCACCCTTTTACAGTCAGTCCACTTGTGTAATTTTCTGTAAGATCTCTGAGCTTATTTGACTCATTAGGCTTAAATCCAAGTCAAGTGTAAACAGTTCCAGAATGTAATAAATTATATGACCCTTCAGACCTCTGAGCATGTTGTTCTTTTGCTGAACAGCCCAGGGCTCGTCTAAGGAGCTGGCAGAGGATCTGAAACTAATGATAAAGCAGTTTCCACTGAAATCAAGACAAAATCTGGAGGACCAACAAAAATGTCTGAAACAAAATCCCATAAAAATGCAAAGCAAACAATCCCCTCAAAACTACAAATAGCTAGCTTGTCCACAAAATCACTGGCCCACTTTGTAGTATTGTTGCAAAACATCATCACAATGAAGCGATCATGAGAAGGTGATATTAACAGATGTGATATTAACACAAAGACCAATGTTTAAAATAGGCAACACAAATAAATAAATCATGTGTTGTGGTCTGGTGAAAAAGTCCAACCAACTTTTTGCCTTCAATCATCAAAGGTACATTTAGACAAAAATGGAAAATAATTTAGATTAAAGAACATCTTGACAGCTGTCTGGATCTATTGAGATTTGGAGCTGTGTGGAACCTGGTGGTGCAGGACACTGTGGAATATACTGGACAATACTACTGAATGATAAAAAATATATATATATTTTGTCCCCTAAATACCTTTGTACGGTACCACACACTTCTTGCCATTTTTATTCTCACAGTGAAACCTTTAATAAGGACACTTTTCAGTTTAAGAAATACTCCCTTGCCAGAATGAATCATTATTTAATGATTTTTTGGGAGACATCTGAGAATAAGTTTCTACCTAAAAAAAAAAAAAAAAAAAGTGGCAAAGTAGCTGATAAACTAGTCTTGAGGAAGCTGACACACAATTTTTTTTTGTTTCAAGACAAATAAATATCACCATCCAGTCAGACAGATTCTGTTTATATTGAATTAAATACACATTTTTTTGGTCCAAAATCTATTAATGTTTCCCTATGTGTTGGGAGTTTATATGTACATTGAGCTAATTGAACTTGGGCGTTGAAAACAAATAAAGTTGGTTCACAAAAGCAACTTTAACAGTCATTGTGTATGTTCACAACAGAGCATAATAGTGTATAAGTCTGAGGTTCTACTGGAAACATGAAGGAAAAGCCCTGTAAAATTTGTAATTTCCTCCGTCCTAGCACCATTCATCACCTGTTGTCAGTATAGTTTTCAGAAAAGATCACACACCAGACAACATCTTTGGCACATCTTTTTCTTTTTTCACTCTTAATATGAAACACATCATAGAGTAAAAACATTTGGTAAATGTCTAAATATACTCAATCAAACAAGAAACTACTTCATGTTATGGTCATGTTTCAAAAAATATTAACAGGATCATAATAGCGCAGCAGCGTCTTTTTATATTTAAGTTCTTGAATTTTCAAAATGTCATGATGTGTGATGGGACTGAGCAGATCTTCACTCAAGGCTGCTGACAGCTCCTTTCTCTCTTGACTGTTTGCTGATAAATGTTTGAAATATGTGATTATACACCGATCAGCCACAGCATTAAAACCACTGACAGGTGAAGTGAAAAACATTGATTATCTCGTTACAATGGCACCTGTCAAGGGGTGGAATATATTACTGTATAGTCAGTTATTGAAGCTGATGTGTTGGAAAACTTTGTGAGTATAAGGATCTGAGTGACTTTGATAAGGGCTTAATTGTGATGATGAAATGGCTGGGTCAGACCCAGTGTACAGTGGTCAGTACCTTCCAAAGTTTGAATGATCAGTGTAGGGAGTGAAGGTTTGCCAACCTGGTCGGGTCCCACAGTAAAGCTCCAGTAATGCAAACTGGAAAAGTTCATGCTGGCATTTATAGAAAGGTGTCAGTACACAGAGCATCACAGCTAGCCTCAGACCATTCAAAGTCCATGCTAAGCCCTGTCCAGTGCTGAAAACAGCTACATTGGGCATGTGAACATCCGAACTGGAGAAAGGACTAATAGAAGAAGGTAGCCTGGTCAGAGAAATCACATTTAGTATTACAGAATGTGGCAAACAGATGGCACCAGGCTGTACTATGGGAAGATGGTGTGCAAGCAGAGGCAGTGTGATGCTCTGGGTGATGTACTGCTGTGAAACTTTAAGTGTAGGTATTCATGTGTATGTTACTTTGACAGCACTTACCTAAATACTGTTAAAAACCAGCACCCCCTTTCAAGGCAGATGTATTCTCTAAAGTGGACGAATTTCATTCGGATAATGCACCCTGCTACACAGCAAATCTGTTCAAGCATGGTTTAGGATGATGATGAAAAGTTCAAGGTGTGATCCCAGCCTCTAAACTCTCCAGACCTCAATCTGTCGGATGCGCTGGAAAGCTAGTTCAATTTGCGGCTAACATCTCAGCCACAGCACATCATCAAGGTTTATGTAACCCATCCCTTGACATGTCAAAGTTTTTTGTGGTACAGGGGAAACCGACATAATATGTGGTGGTTGTAATGTCATGGCTGATTGGTGTGTAACACATAATGTCTTACCAAAACTATTCGAATGATACTATGGGAACTCAGTAAAGCATTTAGGTGCAGATGCTTTCAGGGTTTTCTGGTTTTTAGCCAGATGGCTGTTTCAAGTACCACACTAAGGTGACTTGTTTCTAAATTTACTGAAAGACCATGAGCATGCTGGTATTTACTGAATATTTGTGGGACTGGCAGGTGCTCTTATTTTCATGATGTTGACTTTTTTACCTAAAATTTCTAAAAAACCAAAAAAAATGTCACTTGCTCTGATTATACTGCCTAGCGAGCATTTAGTAAGTTCTTTCACAGTGTGTTTGTGCATGTTTGAGAAATAGGACATAATTTAATACTTCTTGATAAACTCATACAAAAGTGTGAAGTGTTAAATAGGCTCCATATTATAATAAATTCTTCCATCTCTAAACCAACAGATTCAGAGATTTGCAGCTTTCTTGGGCAAAAATTCATTCAAGTACTTACAAAAGCATTCCATAAATGTTTCCTGCTTGTATTAAAAGTGTTGTTTAAGTCACTCATTCATTTGAGTCACTCATTCATTTCATCTTTACTAGGGTCTCAAGTATCCTGAGCTCATTTTGGGGTCTATGGGCATGAGGCAGGGATCACTGGGGGCGAACAGGGCACATACACACACCCTTCACTCACAACTACAGCCAATTTAGAGTCCTCAGTTTATCTAACATGCATGTATTTGGACTGTAGGAAAAACTGGAAACAACACACACACAAGAACACGCAACCCATAATCAAACCCCTAAACCTGGAGGCGCGAGACAACAGTGCTGCCCACTGCGCTATTGTGGGGTGCTTTAAGTCAGTTGTTATTTTTTCTGTTCTTTTCTAAACATGTTGAAATGACTGCCCAAGGTAATCGATTGCTACAGATGCTGCAGAAGGAGATTATGTTGAAAAATGCTGCGCATTAAAGGCCAGCAGTTTCTATTTATATACTACAGACAGGGCCTGGTGCATTTCAGGTTATCATTTAACACACAGGCCAGACCTCTGCAAATGCCTCAGAAGTGATTAGGATAGTATGGAACAACACCTGGATCCACTTCTGTAGTGAAAGAACGCTGGGAAAAATTCCCTGTGCCTGTGACATTTCATTTCTCAGTAACTCAGGCAACAAGCAAGGTTTTCTTTTTTCGTGTGTGTGCATTGCTATGAGGAGCTATTGATTCAGACACACATGGGAGAAACCTTTTTGTGTCACAGCAAAGCGTGTACGAACCCCAAGACCTCAGTGAACAGCCGTTCTGCAGTGCAAGTGAATGGATCTCCTATTAGGCTCCCATCCACCTGATCTCCAAAGACATCCTTTTCTAGGACATAATATGTTTGTGTGCTGGGTATAAAGAATATGACGCATCATAAAATCTGTCCTTTAATGAAGAAGGAGCAGTGCAGTTTCTCAGCTGGTGAGGATGAGGGCCATATAAAGAGTGAGTGATGGAGGGTCCCATTAAACCTTCCCATTAGGCAAAGTGATCTATCCCGCAAGCATCTCTCTCTCATATACACTCCCTGAGTGCTCTTTCTACTAGTAGTCTGGTCCTTCTCTGTTTTCAAGAAAGCTTCTCTCTGCAACCCAAAGCTGCTTCTCAGGGAAAGGGCAGCGCAGGTAATTGTTCGGTTTCAAATGTCAGATTTTTGTTGCCTCTGCAAAAGGTTTCAGAAAGGTTCTTGGCTTGCACATATGATGCTAGAACAATTCCTGTAATCATTTACAAAGCTTTATGTTATGTGGTTGATTGTTAAACTTCTTCATATTCTTTGCATAAATATGAGACTCTTTATGGAACTGAAAGACCACTTACGGCTTCTTTGGGCTTAACATGTATAGAACTGGGAATTACTGGTTAGTGGGTGGAAACTGTTGGGTGATGCATAAATAAAGAATTTGCTCCTCTGTTTAGAAGAAATAATCATAACATATATACCAGGATAGTATTATGACATTCTCTGCTGCAGCTCTGCCCATTGTATTTGACCTTTAAACATATTCTTAAATGAAGGTAGTTAGGAAAATCAAACCATAATAAATCGTTTGAAAGTTAAAGTGATTTTTTGCATTAAATACTCACGTAATTTGAGCAACCATTTGTTTCTGAAAAAATTAAAAACTATTTTTTTCACCAAAAACGTTTTGCTATTGTAACAAATAGAGACTTGTTTTGCTAACATGCGTGTTGTTAACCCATAGAACACAGGTAGTTTAGATACATGATGGCAGTGCAACAAGTGTTAAATTGTCATCATATGGCAAAACAATTTCTTATATGGAAGTTCACGCAGATTTCATTGATACTCGATGTGTTTGCTGAGCTTTGTTTGGTGTACATATGTGACTAAGGACCAAAGTTAGTGTAATATAAAAAACATAATAATAATAGCCAGTACTGACATTTAAAAAATGCTGTCACAGGCAAATGCCCCTAAAAAATTCAAAAGCCCAAATGTATTTTATTGTAGACCTTAGACACTGATGAAAAAACACCAGATCCTCGGACCTGGATACACTTTCAGAATAGTCTCCACCCACAAGTGGGTGGGGAAATCTTGCAGAGGGCGGGGCATCTGGAGAGCAGCAGGACAGCGGTGCACTGAGCAAAAGAGCATCAAATAATAAGCATGTAGCAAACACCAGTTTAGATTTTACAGTTCCAAGGGTTAAAATAATGTGTTTTTTGGTAGGATAACATAGAAGAGCCTCTTCTGGTTCTGTTAGGAGCCTTTCAGTTGATGGTTCCTTAAATATTTTTGTATAAATTCGATTTGCACACATTATGTAAAATTGTTTCTTAGGCACAGATCCAGTTTACAAAAATAGATTTTAAGAACCATATGCCTTTATAGACATATGTATAAAAATCGACTATAAACTTGTTCTTGTTCAACTGCTTTGTCAAAATAGAGAACCCAAAACATCTGCAGTTCAGCTGTTGGTAAAGGAGACTTTTCTCCAGCGTGGTCAAACATTGTGTATACAGACTGACAAGATGAAGTCTCGTTTGGCTGGCTAAGAGGTACCTCGTCAATGGGCTCTGATGGAACCTGTGCAATTTCCCTCTGAACTTGGGTCAATAAATATATCCAGCCTCTCCACTCCTAGTAATTGCTTTCCCAGGATCGTCATGTCTGACTTGACCTGAAGTTATCTTTAGACAATTCCCACAAAGCAGCAGACTCCGCTGCCTACACCCTGACGACGACTACAGTGATGAACGGCGGACTTCAGGGTCCAGCGGAGCGGGCAGCTCCTCAGAACCCGGCGGCCAGAGAGAGGGCGACCACATGCTACCCGGATCATTACACCACCTGAGCCCAGACCTCTGCTGCTGTTCTGATTGATGGCCTCCGGTAGCCTAAACCGCCCGGCAGAGGCCATCCCATCCACCCTAAACCCAGGCCCATCCATCTTAACCTCGAAGCTCCAGCAACTCTTCAGCACTGTACATCTCGTTGTGGGGCGCCAGGCTCCTCCGTCCTAATCCCAGCATCGTGATTTAATGTGCACATTAACAGCAAAAACTCAATACGTCACAGTAAATTACTGCACGCCTGCCAAGCAGACGGAATTAGCACAACAGCAAATCTGGAAGTTCATTCAGATCATTGAACAACTCCAGGTAATTCATAATCGTAGCACAGCCGGCATGAGGTTAAGTGTTTGGGGTTGGGGGGATGGGGGGCGAGCGGGGCACAGAACGATCTACAATGCAAGAGGCACAACCTGTGTCTTTCATTTTTTTGTGGGGAACTTGAATCCACATCTAGGATCTTCTCCAATGGTTGTAAAATGGCGGAAAATAATGTTAATATCCGTTGGCAAGTCTGACCAAGTGTTTCTGAAAAACGACGTAAACTGATGAAAATAGCAGCTTCAATGAAGCTACAAAATCCCATTTGTAACCAACATCTGTTTATCACTGTGGAGTTGGCAGTCCTAGGCTCCTTTTTTCAGCATGTATGACGCATGCTGTTCATTGGAATTCGCAAGGAACCCCGCAGAATTTATTATCTAAATTCAGCAGGACTTTTTAAAGAGCTTCATAAAACTTGTCAAGTCACGATTAGCTCTACATGGAACAAATCTAGGCAGGATCAAACCCGTTGGTCGCTACAGAGAGAGCGCATTTGCTACTTGTTTGCTCCACCACCTGTTTATATAAACTGCCGGTGCAACATCAAGAGATGCGAGTGAGACGATATGTGTGAATGTTAATCAAATTAGCTCCGATAGCCGAGACTTCCTCTGAAATCACAGGTTGAGGTGATGAGAACAAGCTGTGCAGGCTCAGATCTGTTGTATGTCATAGAGGGCCTAATAAAATCTGACAAGATCGTTTTGAAGTAGCAGATGTTTGAGCCTATAAATTTAATCGGCCTACCAACACAAGAAGTTATTTTGCATTTTTTAGACCGTGACTGCGATAAAATGAACAGAGGTGCATGGCAAGATGCTCTGTGGAAGATGCTCATAATTCAGTTCTGTCAGTCAGTCAGTTTGTTAATTAACCAACAGGGGGGAAAGGCTGTGATGGGAATGATCCAATGCGGATAAAACACAAAAGCCTGGTACATGTCCTTGGTGGCGTTTGATTGTTCTTAAACAGAGAGCATGACAGGTGAGACAATCCAGGGTAGCTGGTGTCCTGGTGGTTAGGGAGTTGCTCCTGCAAGCGGGAGGTTGTGGATTTGAATCCCAGGACTGCCACTGAAAACACTGTGGTACCCAGAGTACACACACTCTGGTTCCTGTGTGCTGTGTCACTGGCTGCCCGCTGCTTCGCTTGGGTGAATGAGTTGAACGCAGAGGACAAATTTCAGACCACTCACATGTGACAAATGGTTCACTTTCACTTTTTACTTGAACCCAAAATCTGTCAGTTCCTTAGATCATTTTCAGTCTAGGTTCATCACTAGAATGCTTCTCCTTTCGTCCAGAAGTTTAGGGACCGGGCGAAAAGAAAAAACGCAAACTGAGTGCCATCTCTCTCTCTCGCCCTGCACTCCACCTCTGCAGCCAGCTGCAGAAGCCAGATGCACACAGCTTGCCTGCTACCTTTGCTGCTTCAATACTCCTCATTATAGTAATTGTGGCTTAATGTTTTCATAATCTGCTGCTTAGAGGAAACTGTTTTGCTTTCTCTACTATCATCGCAGGCTCCCCGCGGCCCCCTGTCTCAATGCTAGCCCTGCATATTTATTTCCTTTTTTTTCTCCCCACACCTCATCCGTAATGAATTAGGATTTCTCCCAGCTGGCTGGCTTCCCTGATCGGGAGTAATCTGGGCAGAGGGACGCCAGGCTTGACTGAGCCTCGGCACTACGCCGTCAAGGTGCTGGCCAATGGACTCACTGCTTTCCGCTTAATTACGTGGTCACGTGTCCAGACGTTTGGCAAGCATGGCCAGCATCTGGTGCCCAGGCGACCAAGCACACTTGCGAAGTTTATTTACATTTCACCTGCACAATTACTCAGAATGAGTGATTAGCTACTTAGGCACACTCCTCTGTGTCTTTTATTCTGTCCAAAGAGAGCCATACACATCCATGCATGGCATTACGGACTAATTACCCAGGAACAAAAAAAGGAACTCGGCATTCTTTCATGTGTGCCTTTTTTAAAATAAAAAAAAGGTGTCTGGTGGTTAGGCCTTCACGAATGGAATGCTACCACACCGGCTTGCTCTCATTCGGTAGCTTTTGCTCCAAAAAGAGAGTTTCTGTCGTGGATTAATATGAAAGGTATGGTCCCGTCATTTGTTACCTTCTCAAGAAAATTCGGAATTCATGGGCTTCCGCCTTTCTCCAGCCGCGACTGTCATTTTTTATGGCTTTAATCAAACTCTCCACAGCTCGGTTCCCCATGGATTCGTCGCTGCATTGTTTTCTGTCTTAAAATTTTATCACTCCATTGATTCGTCGCAACACACACATACTCGCACACACAAGCGTACGGAGGTATACAGCTCCCGGTCATAGCACAAAGCTGTGTGTCAGGATCTCCTGCAGGGGCAGGTAGATTACCTCTTCTTGTAATTTCCCTGGCTGCCACTACACACTGTTGCTAACAACACACTCCCTCACAAGAACACACTCAGAAACATCTCCCCACCGGCACTCAGAATCATCTTCACGACCAGAACACCGCAGCTTCACATTTACACAAACTTCTTTAAGGGTTAAGGTACACTGCAGATCTGTGACATAACTCACACTGACTAAGGTTACAAAGAAAATATAAGGTTTTCAACCCTTTCAACAGGTCCTTTTGAACAGTCAGATTTTGATGGATTTGCACTTTTCTGAATAAAATCCAATAATCATAATTGCCTCTGTTTGTCTAACAAGGATTTAAACAAGATGTCAGAACATTACTGAGATTATTTGGCCACGAGAGCCTCAGTGAGGTCAGATATTGGTGTTGGATGATTAGTTCTGGATCACAGACTCCACTCCATCTCAGTCAGTTCTGGATGGTGCTCAGCCCAGATCTGTGGTCTTCAGCCAGTGCCTGGTGAGGTGACCTTAGACTGTTCACTAGCATTACATTCAATGACAGTGCTTTCCCAAGCAACCTTAAAGTAGCTATGGGCAACTTAAAATAGCAGAATTCATTCTTTAGGTTTCTCTTAATACATTGGGACATAAAATAGTATTTCATGAAGAACAACAAAAATAGAACCTAATAATTTATAGTTAATGCAGGTTCTCTAGTTCCCCACTGCCACAGAGATTATATGTGAAGCGATCACTCCAAAACATATTATGGACCACTTTTAAGAATTTTCTTTTTATGATATATGCTGTTGGGAGAGGTCTTTGTATACAACTTAAATATCTGTTTACTATAGCCATACGGTCATACTGTTGGGCTGGCCCGAGTGAAGCAAACCACACACAGGAGGTACTTGCTTCATTTTCTGATTTTTGGAGGGAAACTAGAACAAAGGAAATGCTGAGTTAGAGCATGGCTTCAAACGAACAGTTCAGCACAAACTGTTTTTAAGAACGGCATTGAGTTCAGTGCCATTCCTCACAAACAGTGAAAAAGGAACAGTTCCAAATGCCCCTTGGAAGCCCACCATGGTGTAGTAGATGAAAGCGTCAGGAACTAGTAGATCATGTAGTGGAGGCCCACCTGGGTTGTGTCGTCCACTTTGTGAGAGGGATTACCAGGCATACTTGTTACAGATCAGATTCTTTACTATAAAATTGAGCAAACAGAGCCACACAAGTTAGCAGACATGATGGCGAATGGACACATAACCCCAGATCAGCTGGGCTTATAAAGGAAAACAAAACACAGAGCGGCAAAAGCAAAACCATGTGTGCCCAAGCTCAGTATTCCAGAGAGCATGAAGGCCGAAGGTGTGGCACATGGGACCTGGCTTTGATAATTATCAGTACTACTTTTATAAGGTACTTAAAAGAGTTTCCCATCACACGTCCGCTGTTCAACTTTTGTAATACATTTGTCTAAAATTGTTAAATATGTTGTCATATGTAATGGAGATGCTCGTGACCTGCTGCTCAAATTGTTTTCTTGATCCTTTTATTTTGGTGATTATTTTAGCAAAGTTTCAAAATTTTAAGCTTAGGCTCTTCCCCTTTTTCTACCAGAGATGCCATAAACCATAAAGGGTAAAGGAAATATTCACGGAACAGGTCTACGTCATGGCCTGACATTTGAAGGACAGAGGAAGATGGCAGTGGAGGTCAAAGTTATGAGTCCCCAGATGGCAGGTTATTGATAGTAGCCCGGCCTGCTAAAGAAAGTGTCTATCGACCTCACCATCTGTGGATCAGAAGGCATTTGGGTTTTTCTAATTATCCTACACAGGCATTCTTAAAGCCCTTGACTGCTGTTAAGGGCTTATGCAGGAAGTCATGGCAAGGGCTGAGATGCCACAAGGTGATAAGGCGCATTTATTGTGTGGTCCTCATCAGCACATTCTTTGTCTCTTTTTTCTCGCTATTTCTCTCTCTTTCTCTCTCTCTCTCTCTCTCTCTCTCTCTCTCTCTCTCTCTCTCTCTCTCTTCCCCTCCCTTCCATTCCCATCCCTCCCTCGACTTCCTCTCCCTCTCTCTCTCTCTCTCTCTCTCTCTCTCTCTCAAATACAAACTATGATTAGAATCATAGACGTTTCTACGGGGATATGAAACAGCCTGCTTTTGAAGGTGAAACCTTGAGGACATCATCAGTTTAAAGCACTTCTAAAAGGGGTCTCAGATTTGTCCGGTGTTGCGATTAGCCCCCTCCCTCCCATCTCTCTCTCTCTCCCCTCTCTCTCTCACTCTCTCCCTCTTTGAACCCTGCTGTGGCATTCATAAGTGGAAAGAGGTACCTAAAGATTAATATGTTAATGCTCTATCATACCGAACGGAGTAATTAACACTAAAAGGTAATGAGACGTCCTTCATTCTTTCATCTTGTACATAAATTAATGTAACTGTCAGTAGTTTTTATTCGATACTGGAACATATTAAGAAATAATATGAGAGATCAGAGATCAGAAACAAGGTCATTTAACAGGAAAAAAACGAAACCGTTGTGCTTGTATCTTGGGAGTTTGGGAATCGCAAAATAATCATTTGACAGTTTCCATCATAAAATCCCATTTTACTGAAGTGTTTAGACGTATTAGACCCTGAGTAAGCTGATGTGGGTGAGAATGGGGAAGGATTAGAGTGTGTGGGTTTCAGTCTGTTGCATGATTCATGACAAGTAGAAGCAAACTTTCATGAACTGACAGCCAGTGAATGGATGATTGATAACATGCTGCGCTTATCATCGCAGTGTATCGGCTTTATAGCTAAATCCTGAAGGACACGGCTGCCTGATATTGTTATTCCATACCAAGAAGGTGCAGACCTCCAGAGAGCGGTAAGCCAGAAAACATCCTTATTTATATCCAACTATAACTAAAAGACAAATGCATCAAACTTCTTTGAATGTAATATTTCCTGGCAACTCCAATGCAGCAAAGCAGAATATTGCTACAGTGATGCAGATAAACATGACTTCAGTATCATGATGAGTCAAGCCCAACACCACACCCTGCAAATTTAAAGTACACCGATGATAAAGGCTTCTGGGCACAGGAAATGTGAAGGGCATTTGGAAAAAAACTCATTGTAACAAAAAGGACAATAGGAAAACATTTTACTCTTAATAAATAACAAGAACATACTTTCTTAAAAGTACTTTTGTAAATTTGTGGATTAACTGAATTTGTCATTTTAGAGTGTAACATCATACCTGCAAGGTCATGATTTAATTTGTCATGGATGCACATAGCAAACTGATTTGGATTTTGGTCTCAGCTGGTTTTCATAGGGGCACCTCATTACTTCTGTCCATATCAAATAGTCAAAAGTAAAACAAGCCAAGACCTAGACCTGCACCCACATGCAAGCACAAATAAGCAATAAAAAAATGCATAATCTTAATGCATCATTAAATAATTGTTGGCGTTAAGTAAATAATGCTATTATCATGTTAACACATACATAAATACATACATACTAGGGGTGTGCAGAGTGGCCGCTATTTGTATCTGTATTTTTTTTTATTATTATTAATTATTATTTATTTCATGGTGAGAATGTATTCTACTCCATGCCAAGGGGCTTTCTACACCTGGGCATCAGAACAATAGGCTTGTGTGTCGAATTCTACTGCAGTGCTTTTCTTTTAGGATTAATTAACCTACATGGTTACAATTGGTGCATCAAATATAGCTGAATTCACTTGAAATATGAGCACAATTTACACAAGGACTTTAAGCATTTAATGAAAAAAATGTTAAATCTGTCATTTTTATCCTCTTTCTATGCTGTGTTTGTGGTATAAAAGGAAAAGTGTTGCTTAAGGACTAATATATATAACCCACAGGACAGGTACTTAGGCTGTTCAATGTATTTGGGCTCTGCATTTTTGAGTTCTTACACTGCCAACATGTGCAGATTTATTTGCAGTATTAACATTTACAGTACAGGCTGTTCTTTCCTAAAAAAAAAAAAGCCAGTGTAAAATTTGTTTTCTATTTAGTTACAATGCCATTGTTCTTTTCAATTGCCTTGTACAACACAGGTCATTGGTGGTGTTATCCAACAGCAGAGATGACTGTGTGGAAAAAAAGATGCCGTATCGCTGAAGGACATCCACTGATGTAATGAGGGAGGCATCTAATTAGCTGGGTTAGTTGTCTTTGATTTATACAGCCCGTCCAATCACTCCTTAATCAGCAACAACCAGTGATCCGTGAAGAGACCCAGCCCATTTAATTAGCAAGCCTGTGAGCATTGTACTAGCTCCAGTCGCCAGGAAGGATATTTAAACATCAGATGAAGTTGCTACAATTACTTCATTGATAATTTAAATAATTAAGTCATAATTACCAAACAAGCCTAGGCGTAGTGCAACAGCATAGAACTGCATTTCTTCACAAGAACAAGAGGACAAATAAAATAATCTATGGAAACCCTGTTCATTCCCTCTCTGCCTTACTGTCCAGGATTTCCCAATGTGCACACAGTCTCTAGCACAGTTAATGGGTTGCATTTAAAAGACTGACTTAAAATTGATACTGAATAGACTAAAGATAAAAAATATTTTAAAATATGAAAATATTTTACATTTAAAAGAGAAACAAAATGCATTTTCATGAAGGAACATCTGAAGACCTAAATCATATTTCCCATCCATTATTAAAGTCAATAGACACTTAACAAGACAGTTGCCTCTATGGTAATGATGTGATAGCTCACATCATCAGATGCTAAGTCAGCTATCAGCAAAAATATTATACTACATAAGTGAAAATCACAAGCCAAAGAAAGGGAAAGGGACTTTTTAGAGTTTTATTATTCCAGTCAAATCACAAGCACACTGTTGCCAGACACAGCCAGGACTGTTGCATTCATCTTCCCGTGTCTTTGTCATGTTAGCTGGCTTGAATCAAAGGCAGGAGGCACTTTTGCAGATATCCATAGTGACTTTATTCAACACAAACAAACAAAACATTCATACAAACTACTAGACACACTTACACCAAGTTAGATGATGGACCAACCGAAACATAAACACATACCCTTTATATACACAAAACACAAAATCCCACGACCAATTAACGAACACAAACTCTTAACTTAACAAAACCCAGCTGTGACTAATACAAAACAAGAAACCCATCCCCCACTTCATAATAGAAGTCCATAAAATAAATCTAAAACTCTAGCTGTCTTCCTGGATTCCTTCACAAATAACAAACAGGCTTTTTGTAAACTAATCGACTTGCATAGAGAAGATAAATATTTAAATGTATATAGTTTATAATATAAAAAGTTTCCAAAACTTGAGAAAGTGACAGAGCAATTGTGATTCCTAACAACCACACAATACCTAGTAAACCAGCAGACTGGGGCAGCTGGTGGCCTAGTGGTAAGGGCATTTGCCCTGCGATCAGAAAGTTGTGGATTCAAACCACGACTTCAGAGGGGTACCTCTGAGGTACATTTGAATAAGGTACTGTCCCCACACACTGCTCCCTGGATGCTGGGTTCCTGGCTGCCCAATGCTGGTGAATGGATTAAATGCAGAGGATGAATTTCATGCCGTTCTCACTGTGTGCTGTGGTGTGCTCATATATGACAGAATGGTCACTTTCATTTTTTTATCATCAGTTCTTAAACATTTCATCTTTGTGTGATGAGAGAAAATTAAGGTCCACTCTTGCTTCCTGTTTCCGCCCATTCTTCCACTGTGATAAGACAACTCAACACTGTGGGTCTGGAAAAACATAGATGAGATTTATGGGCTGATTAGAGTAAATCTATAATTGGGATCATTCTGACTGTGAAACTTAGAAATTGTAAACAACATGTAAGGACGTTTTAGGTGATTCAAAGAAACACGAAAGAGACTAATGCATATATAGAGAGCAAGTTCTCTCCAAAATATAAACTATTATAAAGTGTTAAGAAAGGGTGACCTCACTTACATCTACAGAGAGAGAGAGAGAGAGAGAGAGAGAGAGAGAGAGAGAGAGAGAGAGAGTAAATATGACACATTCTGTGTCAGTAGATGACACCATTATGGAAAATATGTTCACACTTTCAGTGAATTATCATGGTAGCATAACTAGATAGCATCACTGGTGTAATATTATTACACAGGTGCACTTTGAGGCAAATGAGCCATCTCTTATACTCAGCTTCATTGCATGCCTGTGTTAGACAACATTTCTTATCAGTTTATCATTATCACTATGAATTTGTGCATTGTTTTAACTTTACAGCTTCTACTTGGTTAGCATAGTGTATTTGATCCATTATAATACATGAGAAACCACTCTGCTGCACTCTGCAGGCATTCATTGACCTGCATAACTTTGAAAAATAGGAGCCATTAAAGTGTTACCTTATACATTCATTGCATATGAAACTCCAACAAAGTAGAATGGAGGTAACCCATCACCTGCTGTCCCCTGTAAGACGAGCTCTGTGGAGTGGCACTAATGTTGCATTAGCCACCTTTATGGCAATCAGTATAAGAGGGACTTCTCTGCTTACACATCAGACCTCCAGCTGCCATCAGATGCCCTTTATATGCTGTGGTAATGCTATTTAACAGGGGTGAAATCCTGTTTCTAAGGCATAGACAGATTTATAGCTATATCTAAATGAAAATTTAGTTTATAGTGATTAAATGTGATGCCATGACACCGAGGGTGGATTTAAAAGAGATGTTTTAGCAAAATGCCAGGCAACAAAATACAATAATAAAAACAAAGTATGAATCAAAATGCATTTGAAACGTGGAAATCAGTGAAACTTCAGCAGCATATTGGACAGATAACAAGTGCAGTTCGATTTTTATTGGTTGGAATAATTGCATATGTTTAAAATCAAATTTGGTGGATTCCCTTATAAATCAAGGTATTTAAATTTTTAACTGTAAATATAGATTGAAAAGAAAAGCTAAAATGCTGAAACTAACAACTACAACATCCTACAAGGATATAGCTTCATTTTAGGCATTTTCTTGTGGATAGTTCACACTACACACTTTAGATATTCTGTGGTACTTAAAAAGAGAGCTATGTTTTGGACCAACTTAATAATTCATTATTCAATTTCATGTTTAGTCATAACCTTATCAATACAAAAACAATGTAATGGGGGTGATAAAAAGAGGGAAAGCCACTGGAGCAAAGTAGTTATTCTGTGTCTATTGACCAATTGATGCAGAGCAAATTAAGCCAGTACTCCTTGCAAACCACATAAGAGCCAGTGACTTTTTTTTTAAGATGTCCCCCTCACCCCCCTTGCATACCCCTCTGAATCTTCGTGACTCATTAAGCGCTGCTCTCTCAAGGACTCAAGTGGATTTCACTGAAATCCAGCTTCCAATTACATCAGTTAAATGTGAGTAGGGGCCGCCTGCAATGTTTGCAAGTCTGTGCTTGAGTTAGATGGTACTGACATCACACTATGGACCACTCTGGTACCACGTCTCATCCCTTTATTCCTTTTATGCATAATGCAAATCAGTAGTGAACGATCACTAATGAGCAGCAAGCTCAGTGTTCCACACACCAACTCAGTGGTCCGCACTACATCTCTCGAACCCCGACGTTCTTAAACTAGGCTTATTATTTGTCTTGCACAGTCAAGGGTATAAATCTGATTCAGAATATGGTACTGCACTGTATTTCTCAGGGTAGGCCACAGTCGTACCATTTAAAAAGGCCTGTATGTTGTGTGAATGTTGCAGTCATTTGAATAAATTTAATGATCCAAAACAACTTTTTATCAGTCCTTTATCAAATCAATTATGGATTTATCAATTCTTTAGCTCTATTATGTTGTGGTAACTCATGAGAATGGGATGTCCTTTGTTTTCAAAGTCTGGCAACAGTGACTTGAGGAAAGGGTTCTTTTGTTGGAACAAAGCATTTTATTGCAGGTGATGGAAATTATTTGGTGTCTTTCTATGTTCTCTGTCTGGAATATCTCCACATCCTAAGCAGTAGAGAAAAATCATTGCTACTTGATCATTATTTGCGCCTTGTCAGTGTGAGTCAGGGTGA
>JBBMFX010000001.1:22717273-22731443 GCA_037832545.1 Rhabdalestes septentrionalis
AAAGTTGTGAAAGTTTTTCACCCCCACCCCCACCCAAAACCCCCCCCCCCCCCCCAAAAAAAAAAAAAAATCCCTCCCATTTGGCAAAATTCCCATAGTGGAATATTTGAGTTTTATTGCCACGGCTTCATTGATATGTGAAGCTGTATTAGACACAATGAAAAATGGCAGGCACCCAAAAAGATATATTTTCCAAATTTTCTCCTGTCAAAAAAAAAAAAAAATCCACAAATGAGGACAGGGGCTCGAAAACTCCCTCTCGCTTCCTTCCGTCTTCCGACAAATCATGTCGGGTGCATAATGAATTGAATGCAGTCTCACCTTCCTTTTGTCCTTGCACCAATCCTGGCCCCGACATGCAGCCCGTGCAGCCCTTCCTTCTCTCCTTGGCGTCTGTCTCCTATTGCGCCTATTTTGAATAGATGGATTTATCTCAGTTTGATTAATACTGCCCCCTTCATATTGTCAATACCATTTCTCCACATGTTATCTAGTCCCGTATGATACACATTGCCAGGTGGGAGAAATGCAATGAAATACATTTACACATTTGCTGGATCTGCCATGTATGGCTATTGAGGTCAAAGCTTTTCGGTGGAAATTATTTTAAAATGGGAATTCCACCTATTGTTTCACATTGCTGAATAGTTCATTCAGAATGCTGTGATGAAATGGTGCATTGCAGAGAAATTTACAGGCTTACAGATTTTCTTTAGAGTGGTGGGGATAAAAACCAGAGGTTACAATGTCTATAATGCAAATTTAGCCACACTGCCAGTTTTTACATATTGTCAATTGCCAAATAGTGGTAAATCTGAAAAAATAGGGTTTTTTAGGTCTTTCAACCCACTTGTTGCAAATAAAAAGATGTTTCAGGCCAAATGTTATCTTAAAACTATCATAAATCGCAATTTCTCAGGCATCAAACAGCATATTTGAAAACATTTCATCCAGTAATTTCCCCTAAGGTAGATTCTTTAGACATTTAATGCCTTTGTCAACTGGCTCCTATTACCACAATCACCACACCTGTGAGCAATCTTTCCTGATGTAAAGGATTTTATATCAAAACCCTATGAATCACTTTCTTAATCATTTAAATATACTGAAATTTTGAGAAAAATGATCTCACCTGGAGATATAACCATGTGTTTTTAATGAGTCTGTGTGAAAAGTTTTCTAGTTGAATGAGTCTCTGCAAACAATTAAAAAAAAAACGATACAGTTTTGTTCTATTGTAGGACTCAATAGGGCGTGAAAAACATGACTCCACAAAATTTAAGTCCCTGGCCCTAGATATATAATCTATCATTAACTCAGTTTAAGATTATGCATGCAGACAGATCCTCTGAGACAAGATGCAAATGGAGGAGGAATTTCCATAAATTTACATTTCTGAAAAACTCACAAGGACATGAAAAGGCATTGTGCCTTTACCACTGTGATACATTCCCAATGCAATTCATGTAGAAGCAAAAATTAGCTGCAGCGTGATGCTAAGCTTGTTGTTGTAATGCAGCTATTCGCTTTGAGGACCTCACTGTCTCCAGAGCTGATTTTAATGAAATATTTTACTTTCAGAAAAAATAAAGAAGAAAAAAATTATTTGCTTTGCATGCACTTATAAGTGATGTATATAAAAAAATAGGGCTCTCTTGGCTCTTCAAAAGAGTCTCCCTGATGATTACGCTTATGTTTCCAAATATTTTTAGAGTTAACTATCCTCATTTGCTTTACAGGGCTCCATGGTGTCCATCCTGACTAGATTAAAATCTAAATGCCAATCTGGGGATAATTTTCCACTTTGGCATAGCTCATCCCATGAGAATAAACCTCATTTTAATGTCACTGCTTATTAACATGGACTATTTATAAGTTTGAGTTATTAAGAAACATTACATGAACACCTTCAAGTGATATGAGGAGCTGTGAATTCAGTTTCAAGACACTTCTTTTATTGAGATCAGGAGCGACAACTTGTTTAAAAAGAAAATATATCTGGCACACTGTAACTCTGGTTTAATGCAGGTAGTATATATATATATATTCAAGAATTATACATTTCTACATCCAAATAAAAGCTTTGTTCCTGTTAGGCTGTATTCTAATGCTACAAGTGCTTTATATCTTAGTCAGGTATGAGAGTATTTCACATTTACAGCTGCAAACACACGCATGCACATTCTCACATGCAAATTTTACACATATATTGATCAGCCACAACATCAAAACCAGTAGCACAGATTATCTCTTACAGTGGCTCCTGTTAAGATGGGGGTTTATGAAGCAGAGAGTTCTTGTGTTGGAAGCAGGAAAAATTTCACCAAGGCCAAGAATGTGTACAACTTTGACATGGGCCAAATTGTGTGAGGCTTGACAACTGGGTCAGAGCATCTCCTAAACAGCACATCCAAAAATAGAGGATTCCAGGTATGCAGTGGTCAGTTCTTCCTATTAGTGGTCCAAGGACGAACAAACACTGAACCAGCAACGAACCCATCTGGTCCAATCATAAAGAATACCTATGGCATTCTAACAAGTTAATTCTGGCTATGGTATAAAAGTGTCAGGACACAAACAGTTTGCTGTGTATAGGGCCATGCAGCTGCAAACCAGTCACAGTACCCATGCAAACAACTGTTAACTGCCAAAAGCACCTACAATGGGAAAACAAGTATCAGAACTGGACCATGACTCATATTTTCTGGCATATAGTATGAATAAGAGATCAAATGTTTCTCATGCTCTATGGGGCGTGTCCATCTGTGAAACTGCTGCTGCACAATGACACCCTATTTTTTTTGTTCTACTTTTGGATAAAGCTGAACATCGTATGTATGTGGACACTGCTGCTGGTTTAGAGTCTTTTATAAACCTAGTGTTCTGTTGGCTTATCACATGGTCAATCAACGACTGGATTGAGTCAGCAGAGTTCGTCCATTGACTGTGAGTGTGTGTTCTCTATTGGCGCTTTTACACTGGCACAATTAACCGTGCTGTACTCCAAATAATATATTTTTTAATTACAAATATAGCAACCAATACTCAAGCCAAAAGTGGTCAACAGCCAAGACTACTGCATAACTGCATTCTGATTGGTCAAAAAGCCATCACAACTATTTACGTTTTCCTGTCTGCACAAAAAACCTCAATGGAGATACAAACTAACACCTGGGAAGTCAGCAAAGTACAAGCACTGCAATCTGTTTGGGCTTAAATACATTTCAGTGTGCCTTTTCTATGAGTTTAACCGATCTTTAGGACTGTAAGAAAGGTGTTCCAGGATCTCAGTAACATATTAGCTGGGTTAGGTACTTATCACACAGCTAAATAATGACAAGAACATTTAAAAAACTCAAACAAGATTATAAATAATGTTAGACCACAAATAAAAAAAGCGTCTCTGACAGAAAAAAAACGTTCTGCTGGTTCAACTCCCTGGACATGGGATTGGGACGAAGATTGGCCATAAAATGTAGAAAGAGAAATGCACAGGAGAAACACCATGACTAGGCTGAGATGCACCAAATAAACAGCACCAAAGCTCTCTTCATTCCTTATCATAGAAAAGGCCCCCTATGTCTTTATAGGGAGGCATAAGGCTAAAATTTGGCCTAATTCCTTTAGACAATGACTGGATATAGTTAAGAATTTAGTTGGTTGTGACAAATAACTCTACTCTTAGAACTTGTTGAAGTTTGATGCTGTTCCAGTTTCAACTTCTATGAGGGCTGAGTGGGCTACATTGAAGTGATCCAGAAAAGTCTCCCCTCAAGAATCCGGCATGAGTGGGATGCCTCATATTTTTCTTTTGACACTCACCTGTGTTTTCTTGATTCTTTGAGCTTGTGTTTGTACTCTCAGCTGTAGCTGTGATGTTCCTGATGAGGGGCATCTCAGGACCACCACAAGACTGAAAGCATGGCTTCAGCAATGTGTGAATTTTGACAACCCTGCATAGTTGTACTGCTTATACATGTGCTGGCTGCCCTCTGAGATATACAACATTCAGTCATCTCTTCTCAAAATTTGAAAGGATATCTTCTGCAACAGATGCATTTTCTTGTTTGGCAAGTGTACAGAAACCCAAGACCTCCTTCGGCTCCATTGTCATGGTTTATGTATCACTTGCAGATAGACAGGTATTCAGTCATGCTCATGTGCATGGGTTCTGCAAGGATTATAAAAAATAGAGTTTTCTTCCCTTGCCTATGTCTTCTTGAATCCCAGCTTATTATTCCCAAAGATTTGAGTTTTATTGGAGTTGATGTTTTAGTGTGGCATCAAATGAAGGTTTCCAGGTGAGAAAATGATTAAAGTTGCCATTTCCTGTCCAGGTAGCTAGCAGTTTAAAACATTGTAAGATCTATGACGGAAAGGACAGCTTTGTAATTCACATTAACCTTCTCAGCATGGGCCTCGCTTAGAACAGAATGAATGCTGTTCTGTTGCCCTACAACTGTGTCTCAAAATGATTCGACACCTCTCAACACTTCTCTCAAATAGCGTCTTTCCAGTTTATTAAGTTGATGAAAATTGTGTTTTTTTAGTTTTATGTTGTTTTTGGGGGGAAAATCACTTTTTTTTTTGCATGAAATCACATAGCAGGTGGAATCTTCTCTGTAACTTCACCTCACTTCATATGATTATGTAATAGCTTTGCATGCAACTTTCTTTTAGGGTAGTTGTGGTTACGTTTGAACTACTCATAGCTTCTTCTGTCGATGGTTTATTTTTAAACATGGCTGGATCAAATTCATGCAGAAATGTGCCTCTTTGACTGACATCAATTCTCTCACCTCTCATCTCTCTCTCCTCTCCACCTGTCACCTGTCTTGAAGCCTGGTCTCCTTCCAGCATTGCTCTGCTTGTGTCGTCTTTTCCTTTTTCTGTCTCTTATACTCTGTCTCTCAAAATCCTTTTCTGATGTCCACTCTCTACACCTTCCTGTCCCCCTCTCTCTGATCTTTGTTGTCTCTTTGAACTTTAAATCCTTTCTATTCTTTCTAAGATTATTTCTGTTAATTTCTTCCTCTGTCCTCTATATACTCTGCTTATCTTGTCAAAGTGAATGTAAAATAATTTTGTAAAATAATAAATGTATTATTTTTTGCATCATTTTGAAACGGGTATCAACAGGTCTACATAAAATTACACATAATGAAACAGTTGTAATATATTATGACACTATAATTATGTTAGGTGTGTTGCTAATTGTATGTTCCACTGTAATTACCAAAGAACATTTATCTAATAGTAATTAGGCCTACATTGTTTAAATGCCATCAGGTCAGTCTTTTTTGGGGCTGAACAGCACAGCGACATAATGCTAATCCTGACCTGGGCACAGTGGGCAGTACTCCGTCAGCCTCTCTGTTTTTGTCCCCTGAGTTTCTTCAACTTGTCTCATCTTTTTCATGTTCCTCTGTGTATGTAAATTAAGTAAACACAGCCTCATCATGTGCAATATTATAATATTGTGCTACAACTTCTTCTTATGTGCAACAGTCCTGATGTATGCAGTATCAGTTGCAATTTTCATATTGGGTGCAAATTGTTTTCTTTTGTGCAATATATTATTATTTAGTACAATAGTCTTACCACATGAATAACTATTTATTTCAATAAAACCGATCTGCTACTGATCTCTATTATTTGCAATAAAGTAGTCCTAACCACTATTTGTGTTACTAGTAATTCACTTAGCTGTGAAGTTATTTCTCTAAAAGATTTATTTAGACTTTATATTTTACATTGTTTTTATCTCTGTGTCTCTGTGTGACTGTCCAGTCATAACATAAACAATCTACTACAAGATAAAGTTAATACATATATAAAGCTTTCTAATTCTAATTCTGATTCTGATAACAATGCACTGCCTAACAAACCATTATATATTTGTATGCATGTCACCTATTTAAATGATTTCACTGCTGCACAACCATCATCTCCTGATAATAGACAGTACATAATAATAGAGTCATTTTGTAAGTATATAAATGGAAACATTAGTCACTGTATAGAGTCCATGACCTGTTCTACAATTTCTTTTCACCGTTCTATTTCAGAGAGCTAATCTTTCCATTATTACTTCAATTTTTTCCTATAAAATTCGTCCCTGGCCCGAGCACCTGAGGTGACTAATCATTTGCAATGTCATGGCTGTGTCGTCTTGGCCATTTTCATATGCGTCGGTTCTTATATCATTACAAAAACCATGGCAATGCCTGCACTAATGAGTAAGGATTACACTATTCACTATCAGAGTCTTAGAAGGATTACCTTGGACAAGCAGTCTGGCATCCAGGGGTTGCATTGGGAGAAAGTAATCTATTTCAGCAGAATGCACAAATGAAGTGCTGGGGTTCAGACTGTCAGAAAGAACAGGGAAAGTCTGTTACACTCCCGAATACAGCCACATATCTGAGTAAACTCCAGACAAATCTTCTGACTTCTGTGGCATTTTCTTTCTCCTGCTACGAAGGACTACAGGGTCCACGGGATAAGTAGAAAGCGATAAGCACATACATGCGTCCTGGCCTGGTAGGATAACAGCGAGGAAGACGCAGCTTACAAAGTGGCAAGCCTCATGAAGCTCACAATACCGAGAGACTGGTGCAGCATAAATGCATGAAGTTGCAAAAAGAGAAAAGATGCCCTGTAACATGAATGGAAAAGGGCCCAGAATGAGTCATCGGCACAGGTGTCCTTATTTGGCAGGTGATCTAAACATTTAGAGACTCGAAAGCAGCAGGGTCCTTGCCGGTTTGAAATATTCAATCTGAAAGGCATCGAAACATAATATTTGCCCTTCGTTTTTCATCTCACTTGTGAAATGCACATTGCTCGGGCTGGGGAATGTGGCTGGCCCAAAATGAGATGGAAAAAAATAAAACAGCCATCTCACTCAGCTTGATGCTCTCTGTCAGCCTCCAGGACACATCAAGTGTAATAAGCAATAAGGCGCACTCGGTAAACAATTCCTTCGAAGTGGAGGTGGCTCCTCATTGAAAAACATGTGATAAATTGATAAGCCAGGCTTGGTCATTTCAGAAATAATAACAAAGAACAAACAGAGGAAACTCCCATTTGGTCTTTAGCGCCGCTTCTTTAATATCCGTTAAAAATATTTTCATCAGGAAAAGAGCTAAAAATCATAGGCAATCGATATAATTCAAACATGTACCACTTTACGCCCTTCTAGACTACTAGAAATTGTAGACTACTTAGAAATCAGTAATAAGCAATGATAAACAAATTGTCATACACTGATGCAGGCTCACTCTTTGGCAAGGTTTGAACTTTTTTGGTAGTAATATGTTAACAAAGACCATGAAGTTGACAGTTTATCAGTCTGTCTAAGAGAGGGACAAGATAAGCTAAGCAACAAGCAAGTTCTGACATGTTGCCAAATAGTGAGCCTGCATTAATGTATGAAAAATTGCTTATAACTGCTTATTAATAGTTTATAAACGGTCTACAGGAAAAAATTGTATACAGTTTCTAAATCATTCATAAAGGCTTTAAAAGGTAGTCTTACTGAAATGTGACACCATAAAACGTTATGCAAGAAATGCATTTTGTAAAGCACGAAGATGTGAAGTTGTAGTCAGAATGTTTCTAAATGTCATAGTTATTGTTACAGCCCAGTTTTGCACTTGGATTCTAGCCTGAGAATAAATTGTCCCACATCTTGGAGTGCTTGGAAAAGAGAGTCCTTCACCTTTGAGGAGAGGTGGCTCTGGTAATTATGAGAGAGAAGTCTATGATGGGGAATGGGATTTTCTCCATTCTTATGGGTTATTATTCCTCTCTGAGGACTCTTCTGGGTTATTACTCTGGTCCTTTTCCTCAGGACATGAGGACATCATTTGTACGTTTGGATTTCATCTTGGTTTTAGTACCTAAGATAAGGGGGGGATGTATTAAATTAGTTGAAAATGTGTTTGAGAATGTCTGATAGTTTGAGGAAAATATATAATGCAGAAGTCTATTGTTACAGACAGGCTTGAACACCCTGAAGCTCTGTAATGACAAGATTTTCTATTTTTACAGACATGCAAAACCATTTTACTGACACATTAAAAAAAAAAAAAGTTCTCTATACACAAATGTATTGTTTTGGAATGGCATATTTTAGAGCAGCTCAAAATAGGTCTGTCAGGTCAAGGAAAAAATCCTATTTAGTTCATAAACTCTTGCAAAGCTGTGCTCTAATTCTTATTTAGTTTAGTTCATATTTAGTTTGTCCTATGAAGGCATTCATTCAACAGATTAATTTATTGACAGCTTTTTGCCACATTGTGCAATCTTTTGAAATTTAAAGTGAATTTAAGACTGAAACATCTCTGAAAGTAAAATGCCTGTTTATTCTGAAAAGCACAAGGGTTGCCTGTGTAAAAACCAATGAAGTCTTTGTTGTTTTTCAACAGCAGACGGATTTTTGGCAGTAGGACGCTGTAGGAAAACTCGACTGTAGAAACAAACATTCTGCTTGGTTGGCTGTGCTGCGTGAGTTTCACGCCAGCCGCGTCCGTGTGCAGGGCAGAGTTCCACTGCTTCTCTCTAGAATCATGTACTGAAGGAGACTTCACTTTAATTTCTCTTTCCACATTACCAACTTTACATTTTCTCAGTCTGAGTCTATACTGCTAACTGTCTCCTGTGCAATAATATATGTGTAAGGCAATAGTACATTATTCAGCCTGGAATATTATTCATTCATTCCCCTTCACATTTTACTCTTGTACAATATTATACATATGGTGCAACATTATTCATTCTGAAAGGTTTGCATCCCTTTCCCACTTTACTATTTCTCTGCTGTGTTGTCAGCTTAATGTTTTGTCTCAGATTTGCATTCCATTCACAATACATTTGCACTGCTGTATTGTCATTTTATTGTATTGCTTCTGTTATCCCCAAAGGTTGAATTTTTGCCTACTGATGACAATAAATGAACCTTGAATTTGGACCTTGAAGGTTTAGATTCTATCATTGCCTTCTTTACCCCTTTGCACTCCCCGTTACATTCCCAGGTAGGAGAGCATTTGTGAAAGAGATGTTCTCACTAACTGACATCATATACATACAAAAGTCCCTGTTAGAAAATATTATAACTGGAAAGTCCTATAACCTGCTCTCTGGAATTTAACAGCCAGTGCCTGAATATTTTTATTCTGTTCTTTGTGGAGAAAACAAAAAAGTATTAAAAAGGATTAACCATTTACAAATTACTACTTTTCCACAAAGGTCCCCTAGGACCCCAGGTTCTTGGGAGCACCTTCTCAAATCTGAAGAATCCTAAAGACATTACCAAATGGCTCTTCTTTTTGCTGGAAATTTTCTGATAGGGTTTATTCCCCAGAGAACAGCCAGGCTAAAATTGCCTCCTGCACTTCTGGCAATGGAGGCGGAATCTGTGCTGGGGTTTTTCAGTTGGGAACACCCTAAAACTGGGATTATAGCATGGTGAGATGTTTCCTGACAAGCTACTACTGGACATCTGACTAGTCAGTGCTAATCAATAACAGCTCACTCAGTTCAGCAGTGAATTAATAGTGGGTCCAGATGTCAGAGGTAAGAATTCAATAGCACCAGTGTATTTATTTATTCATTTATTTCTTTTTGACACAGAATGTCATTTCATATGTATGTTTGTGCATCATTTGCTGGGTTATGTGATTTCTGGCCATCTTTTTGCTATAAATCTCAACTGCATTCGTCTTTACCTGGTTCTGACTGCACGTAGGAAGAATGTAACTTCAGTAGAAAGGTGGCATATTCAGCCTACAGCACATCCTCCATTCGACTTAAAAAAGCTTTGGAAGGATGGTACCACTAATTTTTTCTTTGGAGTCCTTTAAAAGATGTCTATGTGCAAATAAAAAGAGGAATTCTTCATGATTTCTACAGTAAATAAATGTGAATACAAAAATTATGGATGAAAGCTTTTACCTCAGCATTAAATAAACTCTCGGACTGTTCAGGGGACCAATCAAATTACTTACAACAACACAGCCAATACTGAATCTCATGAGTCTGTATGTGTGTGAGTGAAAGATGAAGATATAGGAATGGAAATTTAAACCTATCTTACAAAATATCAAAGACACCATTCATCATCAGTTTGATAAAAGGATGGATGGTATTGCGCAAAAGTCTCAAGCAACACTGCATGTCTATATTTTGCTTTGAATTACCTTGTTGGTGTCTGTCAAACTTTCTTATCTTTGGCATTTTTAATAGATTAAATGAAAGAAATGAGAAAAAATGTTTGATGGCGACAGGCTGCAAAGTGCCTAAATATACAAGATGTCTGGATAAAGGTGTTCCAATCATTTAGCACCACCAGTATACTGATCACAGCCTGATCTTCTTGAATCAGGTCTTATGTTAAAAGTGCTTTGTTATGTTTGAATGATGAATTAGGTCACTATGTAGGTTAACAAATGAAAAACAGATAACCAGTCAGGTAGAGGGATTGAAATGGACATAGCCATTGAACATCTTTCAGGAAGCCTGGAGAACAAATTCTGCAGTAAAAAAAAGCAAAACAGCAAAATATGAAGAAATGAGGATTGGCTCAAAAGGACTGTTTTTTTTATATTGCACAGCAATAATATTCTGAATTTTGAATCTAAAATGAAAAAAACATTTTAGCATATTTCAGCGTGGTCAGTTGTACTGCATTCCTCCATCCACATGAAGTCCTTGATGCTTGTTCTGACCTTCAGGTAGGCCAACAGTAGCAGTGTCTGAACAAGTAGCCAGTGATTCCTCTTTCATTAACAGCATCAGAAACCATGAAAGGAAACTCGAACTAATACTTATTAGCTGATGTTGTGCCTCCCTGGTCTCTCGCAAATGTGACAGAACTGTTTGCCACTGTCATTAAAAAGTTACTTGAGGCAAATAGATAAGTTTCCAAATATGTCTCTTTGAACTATTATCTCCACTCTTACTGTGAGCTGTGTGCACAGCACAGAAGCCCATTTCACTGGACTCTAAATTTAGAATAGCTCTGTACATACAGTATGTTGTGTGAGAGTGAATAATATTGTGTGGGTGTGAATAAGTGTAGCCTGCTGCTTGTAGAGAAGAGCAGACTTTAAGGGAGAGATTTTTTTATGTTATTTACATAAAAGATTTGTACCTGTCAGTTTTCAGAAGCATTTTACATGCGAAATGTGTAAGCAGCAATGTGCTGCTTTGATCAAGATATAAAATTAGAAGAGTCAATGTAGGATATGACCTGTTTCAAGCTTGTGGTATGAATGAGGTATATGTCGTTAAATCCTTGCAATTTATTTTAGTTAACTAAGCTGCAAAATCTGCATGGAACTGACAATATATGCCTCATTCATACCACAATCTTCAAACAGGTTATCCATGCAGTTCATTTAAATAAACTAAGCCTCAAAAGCTGCTCATTCTGCATGCACAGTTTACTTCAATATTTGTTTAGGAAAATAAGCTTTGATGTTTACTTGTGATATCACAAAAACAACAAATTTCAGGATTGAAAAGCCAGAGGGCGCTGCTTTCTCAACTCAATCATTTTGTTTGTGTCTTTTCTATTTCCAGATGCACTATAATTTGTGATTCAAATACTAGCTCAGTTTGGACTTGTCTTGCCTCTCATGGCGTATCCTATTAATTCAGCTTCATAAATGTCCATGCCCATCATCTGCCCAAAATATGTTAATTTCAGATTGGCTGTTCCCTATTCAAGGTACATTTAAGCTAAATAAGAAATAACAGTGTCACTTTATTAATTCTGACAGGCTATTTCATGGCATACTGATAAAAGTAAGCATTAAATGTCTATTGTAACATTAGCATTTGCAAATACTATTGTTCATAGGCCATTAGATGGTGAATAGTGTTAACCAGAGGGCTACCAATATTTTAAAATATTTAATAAGTACTAAAAACAACATAATAAAGCATAGAATATTGCAGTAAGCTCAGAAATTATTTATTTTTGTCCTATGTGATTTTAATTAAACAGCAATATTCAGCAATGCCCTTTTTATAAGTACCACTGCTTTGACGGTCATTTCTCTTAGATTTCTATAAACTATTCTGTCTATATGCTATGCCAAGTCACTCTTGCAGAACATTAATTTGGTGCACTGGGTTTAATAATATTCATAGCTTAAACATATACATTTGAAGCTTAAATGACATGCATGTAACTCCCATTGTCCCAAAATATGGCTGGAGAAGTAAATTGATTGAAAGAAATGTCACAGGCTGCAAAGAGCCTAAAGTTACAAGGAGTCTAAATAAAGGAGTTCCAACCACTCAGCATTCAGCACCACCAGTATACTGATCACTGCCCGATCATCTGGAATCATCTGCACCTGTTCTTTACTGGTCCAGGCTTTGTGCAATCCTTCAAGCTAAAAGAGACACACATTGAGCCCTGTCTTGGTTAAGGAGTATTTCAGGACTGCTTTTGAAATGAGGCACAATGCAAGGCAGCCAAACACAACACAGGGCAATTTACATATATCAGTCTCAACGGAGCAGTAACAAAAATAGCCTGTTTAATTGAAGGGTATAAAGAGAGGCTGGGAAATGATCATAAATGATCATGCAAAAATGAATTATAATTCCTCACAAAAGGGGGCCCTTTAAGTTTCTTTTTTTTGTAAGTGCGCTGCTCAATGACACATTGATTAGAATGTAGAGCCTTTGTCTTTGCACTTAATCAAGTGGGCATTGATAGGAAGCAGATCGAGGGGAGTCCAGGGAGAAGGACGTGTGAATGTCATGTTGATCGCCTGCCAGAAAGACACAAAACACCAGTGTCTGGGTCAGTGAGGGGTCAAGTGTAGTGCATTTCCATGTCACTAGCAGTTAAGTGTGATGTGCAGGATTGTCCAGAAACCACAAAGCGGATCTCAGCCTCACTCAACAGAGTTTGTTTGTCAATGTGTGTGTCTGTGTGTTTGAGGTGGGGCTGGTTTTTATTTATTTATAAATGTTAGAACATTGCCATGAGGATTTGATTTTAGTCCTGAGAGCATTACTTAGCTCAGGCACTGAGGTTGGAACATTTCCATGAGGATTTGATTGCGGCCCCGGTTGTGGGAACCTTGCTATGAAAATTTGATTGGAGCCCGGAGAGCAGTAGTGAGGTCCGATACTGATTTTGGATCATTGCTGTGAGGATTTGGTTTCTGTCATTAGAACATTAGTAAGGTCGATACTGATGTTGGGACATTGCAGTGAGGATTTGACGGCAGCACCTGATGCTGGAATGTTGTTAAAAAGATGTGAATGCAGCCCCAAAAGCAGTAGTGAGGTCAATTACTGATGTTGGAACATTGCTGTGAGGTAGGGGTGGAGACAAATACAAATACGGTATTCGGATTGGCACAAATAATGTGTTTTTTACGAATACGGTATTCGTACAAATATTTTAAAAATATTTGTACTCGGGAAACCACGCCCCCCAGTACACATCCCAGGCTCGTGTTCGGGAATAGATACTCCTTTCCAGTGTTGGCCAAGGGGGCATTAGAAGGCACTGCCCCCCCTAGTGATTTAAAAGCCCCCCCAACGCGTCGCTCATATGTAGGGGCGGACTGGAACTTGTTCGTCCGGGAAAATTCGTGAACGGACGTACGACACTGAAGGTATCTCTTTTTGCTCATTTCCCATTCGAAATATTCGTTCCACCTTAAAGGCTACTCTCCAGGCGACAGCATCGCCATTTCTTTACCTCTGTAAATTCCCCCCCTACAGACGAAATGGGGCTATTGCAGCCTAGAGAGCAGCATTTAAGGTGGAACGAAAAAATCAGCCAGCAAGCGGCAAAAACCATAAACCCACCACCCCCCACCCCGGTCCACGTCCGATAGAGCCCACCCATGCACTACGAAACCAAACCCCTTAATTTTACCCCTTCATATAACCTCAATTTTTTCCTTAATTTCCAGGAAAGTAAGGAAAATAAGCAGAAAAGTGCACAGATTTAGTCTGGTTAAGGGGTAAATCTACTGAAATAACAGCCTCCTGAAGAAAATGTCATATGTTTAGGATTAAGGGGTTTCACACTCATACCTTAAATCCACTTTTATGGTCAAATTAAGGGAACGGTTTACAAATTAATGGCCACTTAATTCAAATTCAGGTGTTTGGCATATTTTCAGGGGTA
>JBBMFX010000001.1:22731543-22743654 GCA_037832545.1 Rhabdalestes septentrionalis
GTTCAGCACAAAGCTCCAAAAGCACACATCTAGGTATCTAGACACACAAGGAATTATTATAAATGTACTAATATATTAACCCTCTTACTGTAATTTTTGCTCATACTTTAATTATTGCTCCTTTGCACATTTCCTTCATTTGCAAATGCACAATATTATCCACATCAGCACTACACACTTATTCTTTTTGTACACACTTTTGTTCCAATTTTGTTTTGTTTAAAACATGAATTGCTTAACCTAACCTCGGCGTGTGTGTGTGGAAAGCAAAGAAATACATTCATTTCACAAAGAAATGTAATCTGTACTGCACACATGACTGAAAACGTTTTGACTCTTGGAATCTCTTCACTCGTGGTCAAATTTTTTGTTCCTAAATGTGCGTACGCATGGGTTCAAGTTAGCGCACATATACGCACATTCTGCCGTCAAGTTTTTTTCTATAGATTGCAACTTGTGCGTAAAAAGAGGCGTACGCATATTTCTGGTCCGTTTGTGCGTACGCAACGGTTATAAATGAGGCCCTAGGTCTTTTTATTCTGTTGTTTCCTGTCCCAGTTTGGGGTGGAGAAGCTGAAACTATGCAGCTCCCTACAAAGCAAGTTGTGGTGCACTGGCACTGTATGTTTTTACACCTGCATGAATTGTTCATCAGTCTGTGCTGCAGGGACTCTTTTATAAGATTGGATCTGACAAGCTGGTCACCTGTTGGTTCACCAGTTTCAGCACTTTTGGTAGGTACTACGCACTATAAAATGGAAATATGTGACAATACCTGCCGTGTTGATGATGCTCTGATCCTGTCGACCAATTATCAAAATTTGACCTCTCAGATCCTTACACTTGCCTGTTGTATCTGCTTTCAACACATTAAAGAAGTGTCTGTTCCCTTGCTGCCTAATATATCCCACCGTTTGACAGGTGCCATTGTAACAAGATAATCCATGTTATTTACTTTACCTGTCACATTTTAATATTGTGGCTAAATGCTGTGTATAAACCTTACATGACAGCTGTCATTAACCTATACAGACATTAATAAATGGATTTCCAGTGACATCAAAAGCCAATCTTAATGACTGACTTAGGTTGGAATAACATTTTATGCAGGTTTATATAGGTCAAGAAAGGCTCAAGAAGATGTCACTTACAGACATGCTTATTCAGCTAGTTATTATATATAATTTCATTCAATGCAGGTGAAATATGAATGCAATTAACAACATAAATGATAAAACAGGTTCTCTGAGTGAAACCCATATTTCCATATGGCTGTGATATATATATTAGATTTAAGAAATGTAATATCGGAGGTGTAACAAATCTAATTATTGTTCCCACTGTTCATATTCAAGGTGGATTATTAGCAATAATAAATATATATTTCAATATTATTGGATTTGGCCTATATTCTTTTTCATTAGAGATATTAAGAGCAATTTTCACAACATTTTCACTCAACATTTTAACTACTATTTGCAACCAGTTTTTAAATATACTTTGACAGTAATAAAACAGAAAAGCTGGTTTGCCCCGGAGTCTTCTTCTAAAATCTTAGTAATGGGACTACTCACATACATATTAAAGCATAAAGGACACCACTTTATAAAGAACACCATGAAACACTGGTTTTCAACAAAAAAAATTCAAAAAGTATATTTTAAAAAATGGAAAAATATTTGACATTTAATTTGCTTTAATGTCCCATTTTTTTCATGTATAAGATTTAGTTGGTGTGCAGCTCACTTAAATACTGAACTGGAGACAGTAGAATACTGTGCAAGTGATAATGTGGCCCATAGAGGGAGCTCAATGCTCACTGGGGTTACAAAACCAAAACTGCTGAAAATTGCATTTCCTTTGAGAATCATAGTGGTTTTTTGAGTCTCCCGCCAAAGAACGGTATCAGCTTTGCAACATTCCAAATTCTGCAGATTGTGATAAGACTCTCTTTTATTAATATTGCTGAAGATTCATAGAAGTAATAGTCAGACACCAAACCATTTAATCCAGAAAAATTCAGCAAAACTAAGTTATGACAGAAATAAAGACCAGCTTTATTGTGCCTTATTACATTATGAATAAGCGATTTTTTTCATTTTACTGCCAAGTCTACATACATATGCAACTATTCAAATCAGGATAACAATCTAGTATACAGCAAAACAGCAATCAAGTGTCAGTAGCTAAAATACAAACCTCAGGCTACCTGATGTTGCTCCTGCTGATGGTTTTATTTACAAAAATATGAGAAGCAGTCAGAGGTTTCAACATCTTACATGTTGCAAACATAGATGCTCATCGTTAAAGGCACTGCTCATATAAAATTAGGAAAGACAGATAAAATACACACTTAGCTTTGAGAATTGTCCATTTTATGAGTTTATGCTGTTTTCCCACTGGAATTGGAAATGTCCCCTGGCTGTTACTTTCTATTCTAAACCAAAGTTAGAGTGTCATAACAATTCAAAATACATTTTGTAGTCCCTGTCATAACAACTTTACTTCTACTCTTCCAGTACTTTTTTAACAACAACTTAATATATAGTTGCCAAATAACTACTGAGCATTTTTTTCTTTTATAAAATGTATAATTTACAACAAAATCTGTTGTTTTTAAAATAGCATGTCTTACAATAATCATTGTCTGACCTAATTTTACACATTGTTTCAAACTAAAAAGACCATTATGTTCCAGTCACACTCCCAGACAGTTTCAGTTCAATAGATTGTACAAGTCAAAAGTGATTACTTTCATTAAAGTTTTGTTTTCTACAACCCCTAGATGGCTATGATTATTTTTGACACATGCAAGCAAGTGAAATAAAACCCTGAGAAAATGTTCTAGAAGCAATATTTTCCATATACATTTCCATGGTGACCTAATCTTTTTGATGATAGCACTGTGGATAGCATTAAATATTATTGCTATGCCTGTATCACATTTCTGGGCTGACAAAGTTGGAGACAAAGTGGAGATTGCTGAAAAGTCCCATGACAGCAAGCTAGCAGCAGGATTATCTCAGTGAGTTTTGAGGCAAACAATTCACTCTGATCTGGGCAAGATATTCCTTATCATTCATACCCATAAAGATGAACAGCTGAAGAATCCAGCCTGATATTCTTGCTGTTCTTCCAAAAGATGGGAAGTTCCTTTACTTAAAGGGATGGAAAACTGCTTCGGCTGTATCCACTAGCCAGATCGTATGAGACCTGAGCGACGGAGCAGTCTGTAAAGAAGTTTGGGAAGGTCAGCCCGCATGATGAACCCTGCTCCATAGGAACTGGGCCTGATGAGTCTGTGTTACCATATAGAGACGGCTGGCCTGGCACTGTCCTCATGTCTCCTGTTTTTTTGGTCAAACCACTACCTGTGGCCCAAGGTTCTGTATACAGAAAACCTGTCACAAGATGATGCGAGTCAAAAGAGCTTGGCTCAAGGCCTCCTGTTGCCTCCTGTTGGACCCTGATGGGCGTAGCGTGGAAGAGCTCCTGTTCCGTGATCATGTTGCTGTAGTCAGGTCCCAGGAGCTCAAAGAACTCTGTTGCATCTGGATTCCCCCTTTCCAGGTCTTTGAGAGACATGCCGGAAGTTGAAGTAACTCTGGAGCTATTGGCTGGCTCAGTAAAGAAGGATGGGGGCAGGTTTCTGTGTCTCAGTGGGGGCTTTTTGGCCCTCTCTCCTCGCAAGTCCTTGGCAGAGTTGAAGAGGGCGGCCAGACTCTTGCTCTGCAAGTTGGCCTGGGCCCCGTCACGTTTAGGTGGCGTTTTACTCTGCATGGTGCTAGAGGGAGTCTGTGGTGAGTCTTGTTTCTTGTATGGGTCTTGTGTCACTGCATTCCCAGAGGCAATGATCCCTGTGCATCTCTTGATCTGCTTCTGCAGGTACTTGCGGTGGTTCACCTTCCTTTTGGACTTAACAGGTTTATCCAGAGCAAGTTTGATGTTGCTTGATGCAGAATCAATGAAGCTGAGCAAGTCCCTAGTAGTCTCCCTGAAGTCGTCTTCACAGTCAGCTTCACCCAAGAGACCCCCGTCCAAGCCTTTCCCCACTTCATACTCCATGACCGAACCAGGGAAACAGAAGTTTAGGAACTGCGAGTTCATTATGGCTGCCTGAACAGCCATTTCTCTCAGTAATCTTCAATCAAGATGTCCAATGTTATTCCCTAAAAGTGTCAGACCATCATTTAGACAAGGTTTTGTCTATGGTGTTCCAAGGTGGTTTGCTAAGACCTTCGTCCTTGCGCTGGTCATGCACTGCCTTTCTTTTCAGTCTACCAAAAGGAGAACTGGGGGACAGATTTTGGGGGAAGGCACTGAGATTTTAGGGGGCAGGGCTAATGATGTCAGGACATTAGTGGGGAGGGGCAGAGAGACCCTGGGACTTAACTCTTTGCTCACGCCTGACCACCTGCAACTAAGGGATTTGTAGGAGGCATCCTACTGGACAACAAGACAATAGCTACTTGTTAAACTGTCTCAAGCAGCTCTTAGTACATATGCACATGTAACCAGTACAATGACATTACATTAAATAATAGTGTTTTTTTTAACAATACATTCAAACACATGCAGACATGTACCACAAATTAAATTTTTTGTTTGTTTTTAGGATGATCCGTCACATGCCATCAGAACATTACAATAATTAGGGAAAGAGCATTTACTTTGCTTTTTCCTTTTCCTTTTTGCACTTTTGTTGTAAGCAGGAATAATGTATACGATAAAGGTAATAAAGGCTTTCAAATATATTTAAATGTTTAAACATGCATAAAATATGTACATACATAACAAAATATACAATATTTTTTTCTTGTTTTTTACATTCACAATTTTTATGAGATTCCAAACCAGTTATACATAAGCAACTGATTTTATCATTTACAAAGAGTTGTTTGCTCGGTTTAAAGTCTGTTACATCTACAAAGCATACAGTTCAATTAGGTTTTGAGGGTATGGGTGTGTATATGGCAAATGCTGAAAAGAAAAAGCGATGGGTTCAAGCTGGTGCTCACGTGAGTATTCCCAACTTCCTTCTAGTGTCTTAATCTGCTTGTGGTGAAAGTTGATTTCTTGTGCATACCCATACCAGTGGGAATTTTAGCCTCTGCCTGACAACTATTATGGGCTGCCTTTGACATACAGCCCTACAGGGTCTAAATAGCTTCTATTCTTCCTTCGGCAGTGAAAGGGATCTTTGTGCCAGAGATTCATTAAACTGCACCTCACAGCCCCTTCGTAAAATGGGGCTCAATAATGAACAGTCGATTTAACTAGAAAAGCTGCCGGAGCTGTTAAATTAAAGGGGACTAAAGTGCAGTTCGAGCCCAGTGTGCCAGAAGAAATGTTGACCTTAAGAAATCCTGGGTATGAGTGTAACGGCCGCTGTAAACAATCCCGCATTTACAGGAAGTTTCTTGGCCGAGAGTGAATGGCAAAATGGGAGAAGGACCAACACTGAGGGGTTCATAGAGGCTCAAGCTGATCTCAACTGGAGCAAAAGCACTTAAAAAACATGTAAGTGAGTCCTGCTGGTAGACAAAAATGGTAAAAAGAGGCTCAGCAGTACCCTATGGAATCCTAACTATAAAATATGAAAAGATTATTAATGATACTGAGCTGAGACTCGGGTCCACGGATGGGAAATCTCAGTGAAGTAAATGCATCCATGAAGACAAAAAACACAATGTAATTAAGGTCTTTCCACTAAGCACTGTTCTCCAGGTCTTTATACTGCACATTTGAGGTTTATGTGGCTGCTGAGATAAATGTTTTATACCATTCCCTCATTAAATCTTTGCAACTTGAGAAACTGCAGGCCAAAAGGACACATTTTTCTGCACATTCTCTTGCTCTCTGTTACACTTTTAAAGATTTTCCCAGGCATTTCTTTTTTTCCCCCTCCTCTCCACAAGTGCATTTTAAGGTGAAGCAGTGAATCATTTAGATGTTTGCAAAAGTGTAAAAAAAAGGCTGAGCGCTTTTGAGAAAGAGGGACCGTCGAGAGAGTGTTATTATCATGTAAATTCCAATGGAGAAAAGGAACAGTGAAACTGATAGCACTGATCTAATTATCTGTAGCCCAGCTCAAGCCCCTGGCCTGAATGGGGGTCCCCGAAAAGCTGCCATCACCGTACAATAAACAGCTGCACAACAATGGAAAAATGGCAACAGAATAAAAAACAAACTGCTCTTTACCTCCCACACCTCCAAAAATATATAATATGTTCTGCTTTAGGAATCTTTGGACACTTTTAACCCCAACGAGTACGGAAAATAAGATATAAAAAATGTAATGCTCTGATTGAAACCTGATTTCAAAAGTGTTCAGTTGCACTTGTTTTTGGCAGCAGAAAGAATGTTAAAAAAAATTATAGCCTACATTGAAACTAGAAATAATCTGAACTCAAACATCAAGGATTTGGCAGGGCACTAAGCCCTTTCATTTCTTTTTAAACAAGTTTCCACATCCTCCTCTTTCTTCGGCAGCCTAATTTTGGCACAGTGACATCACCAAACTAATGGCTGATATTTTCTCCTCTTCCCGCACTGAGCTTTTGTACATGCTAGTCATTCACATCGAGGGCCTGACGCACTGATTCCGGAAACAAGTCTCTATGGCCACATAAAGGGCGAGGGGATCAGAGGGGGTTGGGAGTTGAATACTGGCGAGGGAGGATGGAAAAAAGAAGAATTGCATTACATTAAAGCAAAGAGACAAAAGAGATTCCTGACCACTTGAACTTCTAGAATTACCCCAGTGTGTTTTGTCTGGAGAGAAATACATGTTGGGAAAGAGAACACAAAATACATCTGCAACTTCTGACGCACAGCTTTTTACATCACGTACAAAACATATCTGCAGACAAAAGACCTTTGTACCTTGCACAAAACAAATTATTGGGGGGGGGGGGGAATGTGACAATAAACAAGGTCAAACAGAGGTGAACAAATGTCTTGGGGGGAGAACAAATGAGGCAAGCAGTGAAACAACATTCATCTTTCCGCTTTCGATTCACGTCCCTGGAAAGCTGCTTAAGCAAACTGACCATTGAAAGTGGGCATTGTTTGGTTATCGTTACACACTGTGTACCCCGCCTTCTGCCCAGGGAATTTACAAACTCAGCACCCACTCTTTTTCTCCTTCACCCTCTCTCCCTACCCCCCACTCCAGAACACCCTCTCCATCGAGTCCAGGCTCCAAAAGCAGGTTATACACACACAGGCCTAATCTCCCCTTGCTGGTGTGTGGTCTGCCTTAGCAGTGGCAGAGACAGATCCACACACCATGGGTCATCAGAATACTAATAACAAATCTGATCGATGGAAATGTCAAGACAAGAAAAAGGATGGTGAAATTAACGACAGCCCTGAACGCCCTTAGAGAAGTGAGATGTGGTACACATTAACGTTTGTCTGTGTTTGTGTCCATTGGGGAGGAAACTGAAAGATCGTATGCAGTTGTGTCCAGAGGGATAAGTGATATTGGTTTTCTTCTTTAGACATGTACATCATCAGACAACCATTTAAAAAAGACATTACTAAAGCATGAGGTATGGCAAGCGTTCCCCAGCTGTCAGTGAGGATTCTAAAAAATTGGTACAAGTGATTGCAGTGTGCCCTTCAACTTCAAAAGTATTCAACTGGTGCACTCAAGGACAACATGACTATGCATATTTCTTTTGACTTTCTACAAAGGCAGCATGGATTTATCCCATCAAATGGGGATGCACTGATGTGGAATTTCTGGTCTAAAGCAGCAACTTATGTTTAAGAAAGTAAAGTGGGATAGACACTACAATGTAGATTGGTGTGTCCCAACCCCAGTCCTGGGGTCAACTGGTCTTGTCTTTTCAGTGGTTCCCAGTTGGGTAGAGAATTAATTTCAAAGTATAATTCACTGTGCCCTCAATGGTTTGAGCCCTTTATACATTTTGGTATTTTGATGAATATCAAACTGGTAGGTTTTAGATCTGCAGGAGCTGCTCAGCAAGTGGTGAGAGAAGCTAAATCTATGAGGGGTCCAATAATTGTAATAATAATAATAATTGTGAGGCAGAGACTCACCCTCAGCATCCCACCACATGGGCTGAAGCTAAACATGGTGTAACGTCAGAATTAATGCACTATGCTGTGCAACTAACTTCCCACCAGTATCAGATCTGCACTTTAACTTTAAAAAGCTGCTAAAATCCACATTCTTTTAATTACCACTTCCACTGCTCTTTAATCAGTGTCCTATGTATCCTTTGGGGTGTATCAGGGACGACCAGCAAGAAGAGTACAGGAGGCTGGTGAGGAACTTTGTTGTCTGGTGCCATACAAACCACCTGCAGCTTAACATCTCAAAGACCAAGGAACTGGTTATAGACTTTGAGAGGTACAGACAAAGTTCATGACCAGTTCATATCAAAAGAGAGGAGGTGGAGATGGTCGAAATCTAAAACATACCTTGTGCTGTGGGTGGAAAATAAACTGGACTGAAAACACAACACCTGTATAAAAATGGCCAAAGCAGGCTGTACTTCCTGATGAAGCTCCTGTGGATGTTTTACCAGTCTGTGGCTGCCAGCGTCCTTTTCTTCTGTGTGGTGTACTGGGGAGCAGCACTGCAAAGAAGGACTGGACTGGCCAGGCTGGACAAACTGATCAGGAGGGCTATCTATCTATCTAAAATATCCAGAGCAGGGGGCTCTCAATCAACATTGTTTTAGAGCCAATCCTCACTGTATGTGTATGTAACAATGAGAGAATTGCATATGCAATCGCATACTTTTATTTTGTTATGTTATTCCTAGTATAACAATGGTCTACATACTCAGATGAGTAATGAATCCACCTATCACTGGATGTGGCTGTTGGATTTATCCACCATGGTATCCATTTGTGAGGTACAAACAAGGAAAACTCCCACAATCCCCATGTGAGGGCAAAATTATCTATTGAATTATCTGCCATCCTTCCAACATTAGACTGCTAATGATTAAAACTTCAAACCATCACACACCCTAAATGATGATGAAAGCGAAATGTTATGAGGAATAATCGAACAAAATAAATAACTCGACCCACTTCTGTTGTAGTAAGACAAGGGCTGACACTTGTGACCCTGTAAAATGGTTGACCGACATCTATCATTTCATTCCATTCAGTTTCACTTAATTTCCAGAGCCTCACCCCTCAACCCCAGCTCACCAGCAGGCCAGAAACTGTCTCTGCACTCAGGCTGTAGTATTAATAATACTACTAGCAGGGGGCAGGTTGCAAAAGACGAGGGGATGCCGAGGTATAGCAATTTAGAGAGGTTGGACCTGACGGTGAATGAATGACAGTCTGGGGGAGTCCTATGGGTCGGTCTGCATGGGGTATGGTCTCTGCACTCTACCCCGCTAACCTCCCGCTAGCCACTTTATTGCTCAATGTCTGTCGTGGAGTTTTCATTAAACCACGCAGGAGCAGCAGCCGAGGAAGAGCAGGAAATGGGATCTCTCTGCTGGATTGTATTAATATGCATTTACATCGCAATGAGTTTTTTTTCTCAGGTTCTCTTCTTTCTTTTTTTCTTTCTTTCTACCTCAGATATATTCGATTTTTTACATACTGAAACTGTATGGACAGCTGATGAATTCATTTCAGCAAATGTAGTTACTTGTACTTTATCTGCAAATTACATCAGCTATGATGCGGGATAGTACTGGGAAAAAAAAGGTAATGAAGACAAAAGGAACAACTGGGATAATTCATTTTGATATTTTGATTTAATTGCAATGTCTATATATGTTTTTTATGCAAAACAAACCATGGATCATGAGTTTCTGAAGGAATCCAGCCCAATCGGAGTAATCATTTAAATCATTTAAATATTAAAGTTCTGAAAAACGAAAACACCATTTGTTGTACTGTTTTTTTTTTTTGTTTCTTTTGCAGAACGCATTTCAATGAAGATAATAATAATCGTCATAATCAACATCATCATCATCATCCATCATCATATAATGCTTTGATGGGATTATATATTTATGATGTGGAATATTGACCAGAAAATAGGGAAGAGTGTGCACATTCTAAAGATGTGCAGACATTTTGATAAAGGATGTTCACATAGCTTTATATTTACAGCTGTAATTGGTACCATTTAAAGTATGCAGTTGCAAAAGGAACTTTCATTTAAATATGCCACATCTGTGACTACTGTTTCATCCACCTGGTTTTACACATGCTCCCAATTTTCTTTATATCTTTACATAACTGCTCTTTCCTTTGGCACTTTATCAAGCTAAAGGTTCCACTGAGGATTTTTCAAACACAACTGTATGATAGCGTGAGAAAGTGTTTAATATATGAGCATGGAATATGTTCATAAAATCATCTAAATGACACCCTTGACAAAACAGTGTTCATAATATGTACAGTTCTACTTGAGGAGAAAGATGTGAAATACTTTAATAGGTTTGAATAAACTTTGTTTATTATAGTAAAAAATTAAACACAGTAAATAAAAACTATGAGTTTTTATTGCAGTTTCAAGTGTTACACAAGGTTTATGTTTATCCTATTTCCAAATCAGGTTTTCCTAAATTTCCTCCTAAATTAGGTTTGAAGTTGATTTAATGAATGAATGAACGAACGAATGAGTCAATGAATGAATGATTGAGTGAAAGAATCACAAGCACATAAAAAACAATCTTTGGTCCAGTTTAGTAAACAATTTGCTTTTGGCACACAATGCTCGTCTTAACTGAGATTCTACAAGCCCTGGTGTGTTTATATCCACTGTCCAAGGGGCTATTGTGTAATTTTTGACTGTTTTATCCAATGCGTTAAGTACTGCACCTCCAGGGCCCGGGCTTGGATGACAGACGCTGGGTCATATTCATTATTGTAGCGCAAGTCGAGGTGATGAGCTCCATCCGGGATCACAATGGCTACCAGAGAGTCTGAGAGGCTCTTGGTGACTCCACCACTCATCCAAGGGTCCAAACCTCCATTACTAGAAAATAAGAAGAGAGTACCAATCACTAGTGCTTGTTAACTCAAAGACGAGTTATTTCCCCAACTCCATGCTGCATACCAGAATTAGGATCGCTAGTCATGCAAAAATTTAAAAAGCAGAATGCCAAGAAGCTGCATAAATGCAGACTTTTTAATGTGTGTCCTGAAAGATATATCCAACAGCATCCATTAAATGGTTAATACATTTAACACCAGAACGCCTAATATTTCAAAAGTGATGAAATACTAAAGCAGTTTTTGAAAACAAAAAGTCAAATCAATACAGTATATAATTACTCAAGGTAACTATAGGAACATATCTAAAAGCAGCTTTCAGTGTGCAGCTTAATTCATTTACATTTATATTTAAGTACACATGTACACAAGTCTAAAATTATCAATATTTTAAAAGTAAATGTAATTCATTGTATAATGTCTAACATGATAAAATTACTTTTATACTGCAATTGCATTTGAACAGTATGTCAAAACAAAAGCAATAACTTTGTAGATTTGTAGCTTTGTAGACCAACATAAAACACTGGGGGCCCGATAATGCACACGGCGCAACGTGCTTTCGTCACTGGCACAATCCATCATTGCTATTTTGTGCGAGCGTATCGTTCATTTTTTCCAGCAGAAATGTACAATGTCATTATAGCAGATGGCATTGCGCTGGGTGGGGCGGGACACTGGAAAGTAAGGGTGTGGCGAGGTGCATAGCGCGAATTTGCTATTTTATGAGAAGTGAAAGTCATTGCGCCACTGACCAGAAAAAACTTGGTCTGTAGTCATTCGCACATTGTTCAAAGGCTATAATATGGACACCTGGGACGTGGAAGTGTTGACAATGCGCCCACACGCTGCTACTTTCATAAGCAGGAGCGAGCTGCGCACATTTAAAAAACTTTTTAATGTGAGGGAAAACTTTATGGAGTCCTTGAAATCGAAAATTCAAATGTATATCACATACATCACACCATGATTATTGTTAAAATACATTAATTATCAGTGATTTCACCAATCAACTAAGTTTTGTGAGTATTATAACAAGTAACTGACGGTCTATTTGACCAATATTGCCGGACACATAGGTAAATAAATACACGTTTCAAG
>JBBMFX010000001.1:22748424-22765320 GCA_037832545.1 Rhabdalestes septentrionalis
ACATACATACATACATACATACATACATACATACATACATACATACATACATACATACATACATACATACATATTTAAAATCCTAACAATACCAGTAAAAAGTAACATGAACAAATACAACAATTGAGTAGAACTACTCTGCACAGTAAATAAGTTTTCACACTCACACAGAACACCCCACAGATCTGAAAGGGCTTCTCAAATAGGGGGCTTGGTGGTAAAAGAGGAGTTAAAGAATGGGGAACTAACAACAGCAACTGATCAAAGGGCGAGCACACATTGAACACCAGCACTTTATGAATATTAATGATGCTTCTGGGGTAAACAAGCGACTACAAAAAACCTGCACCTTATCAGCACAAGTAATTTGTTTCGGACAGCGTTAATGAGGGGCTCATTTCTAAAGAAATCCGATAGACTGAGCCGCTTTATAATCTTTCCACAATGGTCGAAAATTGATCAATTTTTCTGTCATTGACAGGGGAATGGTGATGCGATTGGTTAATCTTGGACAAGCACTTTAAAGGTAAATACATTCCAGTACTTTGTAAACAGGGTTGGGAGAGTGAGGGGGTAGAATGCCCCTTTCATGTTGCTGAGCATGGCAAATATTTCGCTCTTTGAAACAGTTCTTCAATGAAAAACAACCATTTTAATCCTTCAATGGTGTAATACCCAAGTCAGTAAAAATGTTCATATCAATATACCCATAAATATAGCCAAAACAATATTTATATGCTCACATCAATTAATATGTACAACCTCATTTGAGCATTTCACAAATAAAGACAAAGAACCTTTAATGTCCTCTGACAGCTGGTATTCATGTCTGAATCCACAGTTTGGGTTAAAAGTTTAACTTCTTATGATTACAAAGTTTAACAAACAAATGAAATCAGAAAAATGTACAATACCTTAATAGGCCAGCGTGGGAGGGGCTGGAGGAAGTTGGCCTCATAAGGATAATCAACCATCGCCAAATTTACCCAGGTTTCCTGGAGCCAACCCTTTAAATTGTTCACATCCTCTTGCTTTAATGGAGAACACAGACCAAACTCCTTAGACAGCCACTGCAGACCTTCATCTAGGATCAATGATTTAAAGCAATATCTCTTGAGTTCCATAACAACATAACAATATCCAATTTGGGAGATATACCCAGTTCTATTACAGTTAGAATAAATCATTGCAAATGTCTTTCCAAAACAGACATTGCAAGCGCTTGTAAAATAAAAATGTTCAATGTTTAATCCAGATGTGAACAGCATGCAAATATTTAAGTGTAAAAAAATGAATGCTTTGGCTGTGTGTTTTTAGAGCATGACATGCAAGTACTGATTAACACAGACTCCTCTGTAGTTCTACACTAATACAAACCTGTTGAGGACACATTGGTAACAGCCATCCAAGACCTCCGAATGTTTTTGGCACAGCTGATTCCAGTCATTTTGAAGTCCTGTGTGACTATTTTGTAGAAATCACCACAAGGTACCATATCAGTGAATTGCAAGATTGGAGCAGATGCAGCTAGAGCACTGAGAGAAACAAAAATCAGAGTCTGAGACTTCTTGTTTACAGATTGTGACATTTCTGCAATTCAATTATTCAGATTAATGGTGTGCATTTTAGACGAAAACAAGCAAAAATGAACTGAACTGCAGAATCTACAGTAAGTGTCGCAAGCTTAAGCTTTCTGGACAAAATATCTAACACACAAGCATAATTTCTTCCTTATAATTAATTTATCTAAGCCATGGTTACGCATCCCCAAGCCTTAATAACAGTATCAATCCTGTAATGTAAGACTGTGGAAATTCTGGTCAGGTAAGATTGGGACTTATTTTTTGTCAGGTGAAATTATTTAATGCTGAAAACCCATGTGAGAAGATCTTATGACTTCAGGTAATTAAATTATTAATAAAATGTTTAGATTTTGTCAGAAAATAAATTGTATTAAATTCAAGTGTAAAACTCTGCAAGGTGCAAAAGTAGAGAAAACAGCTTGAACATCCATTCATTACTCACCCTATAACTGCACTAGGATACTTCATCCTTAGCCAAGCAGCCAGCATTCCACCATAAGACCCACCAATGGCAATGACGGGGCTGTTTTGGGCACCTGGAAGTGTCTTCTTCAGGTTTTTGATCAACACTGCGAAGTCAGCTAAAGCCTGCTCTGATGTCAGGTAGTTCAGATACTTGGCATTCTGTAAGGCAGACGTGTTTACTGTTCAAGAAAATGATGGATAATGATTCAAACTGCAATCATTACAACACAATTTGGCTTACTTTGTAAGATTCATCTCCAAAGGGCAAGGATTCGCCATAGTAGCGATGTTCTGCAAAAACAAGCATGGCACCAAGCTCCTCTGCTTCATCCCACATAAATCCCTAGGGCCAAAACACACCATTAGAAGGGCCGCAGTTCCTCAAAAACAGCTCTTAAACATACATTTCATTGCATTTGAGAATTAAATGAATTAGCAAAAACACCAGAATTACATACAGTGTTGTTACAGAACCATGTGATGTCTCCTTCATTGCCGGTGTAAAACAGAATTGGGCCATTCTTCTGATGCCAGTGCTGGTCATTAATGAGGTACCTCTGCTTAAATGTGCCATTCCCTAAAAAGCCAAAGTGGTCAATCTGCAAAAGAATAAACCCAGAACATGATACAGTATAGATCTCTACCTAAAGCCCTTACTAATGACATTCACAGACCTTGCCTTGAATGGTTTCTATGCATATTTTCAGGAATATACATATTATGATTTCTATCTGTGGAAATGTAAATTTCCTCAGAAATCTTCCCACTGATATCAGACCCTATAACCTCTCCCCCTGTTACACACCCACCAATCAGACCCAGTAACCTCTCCCCTGTTACACACCCACTGATCAGACTCTGTAACTCCTCCCCGTTACATAACCACACAATAATCTGCGCAAAAAATTGCTGCTACTCCGACATGCAATTTGTGTGTTAAATCATTATCAATACATGCAATGCCTTTATGAATATGTGCAATAGTTTATTATGCACAGTATTACTATTTATAATTCTATAGGCAATAACGGAGAACTACTTCAGCAGTAATTTTATTAACCTATAGTATTTATATCCACTAACTACAGCATTTTTTATAGTGTAGCGTATTTTGTACAGAGTATTGTTCGGAGCATTTTCTGGAGAGTTTTATTTTGACTTTTATTATATTTTATATTGTCTGTGTGTGCCCCTGCAGTCGTTGCCTAAGCAATTTCCTCCAGGTTCAATACAGCGGTCTGATTCTGATTACCTTTATACAGTGAAACACTTCAAGGGACATACAGTAGTGATCCCTGGGTGTTCTCACTGGTGATATGGATCTGTGCCATCTAAGTATTGTCAAGTGGAAAACCTCAGGGGGAGGATGCAAGGATAATTAGCTTCAATTTGTATTAAAATCCAACGCCAGACCTCAGGGATGCCACATTAGTTCCGGCTACAGCTCTGTGACGTCCTTTCATTCAGTCCCAAGACTCGTCTGCTGCCATCCCTATTTATTGCCTCTCTCCACATTTGGGGGGTGGGGGGGTCAGGGGTTTGGAGGTATGTTCCCCAAACTGCAGTGCTGTGCTGATTCTGTGTTTCTGAACTCTCCTCTTCTTTCTTGACACACCCAATATATAAAGAATGTTCTCTTTTGTCTTTTTTTTCCTCTCTAACAAACTCTTCTCATCTCCCATTGGATAAAAAGAGGCACACATTTTATGAGCCAATGAAAGTAAATGGATTCCCAGGGCTCAAATTTTCTTTCTCTCTGCAGATCTTGGCATTGGGTCAAATGTTTGTCACTGCCTTCATATGCTTCAAAGAGTAATTTAGTTTTAAAGCCAAGAAGAATGTTGAAAGACAAAACAGAATTTTTTATGAAAAGCTGTGTCCAAAATACATTTAAATGAACAAGTCTCAGCACAATCACATTTGTTTTCCTCTTCCTCACAGCTTTAGAAAATATTAAGAGGAACAAAGGGCTGGGTCGTTAGTGCCACCTAGTGGTCAGTCTAAGTACCCTTGTGTTATTATACAAACAGCACACGTCCCGAAGAGAGCAGAAACACATATCTGGAAGAACATTCTTTGTAATATAACCAGCACATTTGAATAGAAAATATTCAGATTTCTTTCTGTCTTTCTCCTCCATCTGCTTCAAATCACTGCTCTTCTGCTGCAGGGCAGAATACACAAAACAAGCACTTTCAGTTCACCAAAACTGTTCCTCTTCACTTCTTCTTTTCAGTGTGCTGCTGTAGGCGGACGAACTGCTGATGTTTATTGGTTACTTATTTCTACAGGAAATCCCCTACTGTAAAGCACCGAAAGCAGCAGAAAAGGAAGAACAGAATTGTTTTTTGTAAAACAAAATAAACATTTGGAATAGATGTTCTTCATTCCCAACAATTGTTTTTCAGTAAGCCTGTTCCACACAGCTACGTTAAAAATACAAAGTCTGGCTCTTTGGAAGCAAAGCCGCAAGACTTTGGCACAAAGTCAGAACCATACAGTGTGTGCACATACCAGTAAATGTTAAACATCGTATATTTATATATATTTATAATATACACACACATTATATATATATATATATAACATACACACACATACATAAAAAAAAATTATTTTAATAATATATATATATATATAGTTTTTTTAAATATTATTTTATTTATATAAAAAATATTTAGATTTTTTTTCTTTAAAAAAACAAAAACAAATGCAAGGTCTTAATTACAGAAAGGCCTTAAACCATCGTCCACTTCCACACTGAGCCATTAGTAATCCAAAGTGCCCTTGAAAGCCTGTTTGAAGCCAGAATAACTGCAGGTTACTGATTACAACCTGTAAGGAGCTGACAAAGGGAAAAGACAGGACAATAAGGAGCAAGAAGGTCAGGAAATGTCCTCACTCTTCCTTAGTCCCTGGCGGATGAATCTGGCACCATGAAGCTTTAAATGCAGGACAGACACTGTTAAACAATTCCTTTCAATCTGATATGTTCAGGTCAAAAGGTAATTATGTTCACAGCACTGTCGCCCAGTCTGTTTTTGTCCTAAACAAGACCAGTTTTTCCTGTGTCAGTTTTTCTCACGCAACAGAAAAGTCATTCAATTATTAAACATATATATCCTTAAGCACATTGTGAAAGGAGGGATTTCTGAAAATATATGTAGTACGTAGATACACATAATCAATTCTGTTCCATCTGTGATGTTGAAGAAACATAATAAATCCCAAACCAGGCCACCAAGAGCTGTTGGAGGAAAAGAGTTTTTAAAATTCACTTTCAATTCGGATGAAAAACTTGGCATAGAGCCAGTACCAGGTGATATGCTGCTTCAGGCTGGACGGGTGCCAAGACTCGTCTGGCTTTGCTATTCTACTTAGTAGGCAAAAGCGGAAAAGCTGATTGTCAGCAGACACAATAGGGAGCAGTGGAGCAGGGATTATGTGTAGAGAAAATTAAGGAAATCCGCAGAGGAAACCCAGTTGTATACTATAAGTAAACACCAGCAAATGTAATAGTAAAAGTAAAGCCTGCAAAAATGCTGGGATGTGAGTAGTGTAGACAATCACAATTGACCATCAAATATCACAGATGTCTTTAGAGGTTCTGTTGTATACAACCTGTGGTTTTATATACATACATATTTCTTAAACACAACCCCCCATTTCATTGTATTTTGAATGTCCTTGTTGGTCCAAAATGGGCTCTGTTATGATGCTCAAAATCTTATATTTGACATAGTGCTTAGATCCAGTAAAAGAAATTGATCAAATGTTTTACTGCAGTGTCTAAAATTCTAAGATGTCTAGATAAAGGAGTTCCATCCACTTAGCATTCAGTACCACCAGTATATAGATCACTGCATGATTACCTGGAATCGTGTGCACCTGTTTCTTCACGGGTTTAGGACTTAAGTTAGGTGAGATTTTTTATGCTTGAAAAATTATTCTGTATGTCAATGTGTGGCTTAACAAAAACAAACAAATAAACAAACACTGAATGACTGAAAGTCCTTCGGGAAGCTTGGAGAACTGTTCCCCAAGGCAGCCTCTTTGGAAGCAAACTATGAAAGGTGGCTCAAAACTTCTATGCTTCTATACATATAGCGAGTAGATGTAGCATTAATTCTGTGATATTAAAAACTTACCTGCTGTTCAAAATATAAAGTTTTGTAGGACACCTCACGTCTGTGCTGATAGAAACTTCTTGTAAATCTGTGTCTGCCCAGGACATGAGGAGTTTTCAGCAGGACTGCATGGAGCAGCCCAGTGAGCAGCAGGAGCAGGGCTGCTGCGAGGGGGAGAGCTCCGGGTCCCGCACTCATGGCTGGCGAGAGGGGAGCACAGCGGATCCGGAGAGTAGCGCACTCGGAGTCCTCACTGCCTCTCCCTGGGCAGACAGCAGCAGCATGGGCGGAAGAAGGAAGGAACCTGTCAGGAACAGCTGTTGCTGAGACTCTTCTCAAGGTGGGCCCTCCCTTTAACAGTCAAGCAACACTCACTCATCAGGAACCGGAGTGAAATCAGTCATGGGACAATACTCCACTGGTTTCAGTGGCAACTACGAATTTTCCCATTATTTTTTCAGTCTCGTTTGTGGAGGAAAATATGTGCAGCACCAATGAAAACATTCGTTAAAAATCCAAAAAAACAAAAGGATAAGTGTGAGCCTTGTTTAGTGGGAGGTTATTCAAAACCAAAAACTTTCATTTCTCCAATTCAATTACAGTTTCTGGACAACAATAAAAGCGGCACACTTGACGTTTGCCGCAAAAACTGAAGCGCAGTGGCCGACGGGATTTGTAGTCGGCGTCAATTTCACTTAATGTATAGCTCGAGCTAGAAAGAAATGTGTTGATACTGGGATTTATTTTATATAGTTTAGGTACTATGGTTGATTCAGCAGCATTTGTCTTTTAAAAATATATTATTTTATTAATGATACACTATATGGACCTATTTTCAGGCTTTGGGAGAGGCCCCTTACTTCCTGTGAAGGGCAATCTTAATGCTTTAGCATAACAAGACAGCACCATCCTTTCAACTTAGTGCACAGAATTTGGGGAAGGTCCTTTTTTTATTTTGGCATGATTGTACGCACCATAAAAACATGGTTGCATGAGTTTGGAGTGGAAGAACTGATTTCAACCCCACCCAACACCTTTCGGATGAACTGGAACAGAAAATGTGAGACAGGCCTTCTTGACCAGTGCCTGAACACTCTACAGAATAAATGGGCAGAAATTTACCACAAAACACTACAAAAGCTTTTTAAGAAAAGTGGAATCTCCTATGGCTGGAAAGGGGAGCGCAAACTCCATATTAAATTATGTATTTGAAGGCAATGGCCTTAAGTCCTTGTTCGTGAGATGGACCAGATTCTGATAGACATAACACATGAAAGGAGTAAACTAAATGGGGGGAAATTTTCAGTATACACAAAATATCTGTACAGCACAAAATTAGTCACTTAACCTCATATTTAATTGAGAAGTTTTTATATTGACTTTCAGCCTACACAGTGTGAGAAGTAACAAAACCATGATACTGAAACAAAACTGTACCAAGAGTATGATATCTTGGCTCAATACATGAAATTCGGTAGTTGTACTGTAGATTTCGGTCCTTTTAGACATGATTCATGAATAACAACAGTTTTTATATCATCCTTGCAGTTCAAAAAGTCACTAAAATGGAAGGTTTGAAGGTCAAAATGACAACTGAAATCAAACGGTAATTGTCCAGGAATGTACAGTCTCACTATGTAAAGGACATTTATCAGTATGAAGACTTTTATAATGAAATGGTTCATAAAAATATGATCGTAAGAATAAGAAAACTGTAAAGGTTTTATAATACTATTTTGGAAATTAGGACCTAAAACATATAAAAAAGAAAGGGCTAAAGTCCCACCGGTATACAATGCATACAATATGACAAATATCTGTAAAATAAAGCTAGACAAATTACCTGACAGAGAGCATATTGTGCATGGCACGACATGAAACGCATATAGAGGAAAAAATGGTCTATATACAAAATTAGAAAAGGTTATCACTTTAAAATAAAACACATTAATAGGAAATATGGCCATAACAGGTAAGCAGCTAAATGGCACAGGTTATTAATAAAATTCAGTCAAAAGAAACCAAAGGGCCAGAACATGATGGAAATAAATTCTTGTAAATAAAAAGATCTTGTTAAGCAGATCATGAGATATTAATGTACATGTATGATTTTGTGGATGGGTGACATTCACTACACATAAATGTGTAAATCCTTAATCACAGGTAACACAGGGCTTTAGGAGGCAAGGCATTTGAAAACCTGTGAAGGATATCTATGAATTAGGATTTTTAAAAATCTGATGGAAGTTTATGAAATGAAAATGCTTTTAGCAGCAAGTAAAAATGGAAAAAAATATAAAAGATTAAATTCACAGTTCCATTGCAATGCAGGTGCAAACAACCATACGATAGCGTCAAGTCAACATGGAGGTACACTTTCCAATCGTTTCAAACTTAATCAAGATGCACAAAAACACACTGTCTGAAAAAGGGGAAGGGAACAAAATCATACTTTTAATCACACCACACTGTGAAAAAAAAAAAGTACTAAAGTCTGGTGGGGTGAAGGTAACAAACATACATATACGTGCGGACAGTAACCGGGTGTAACACGTTCACTCCCATGTCAAAAGCTTGAACACATTGCTCAGTAAACTACAGTACCAAAGCTTCACTAAATGAACAAAGCTTCCCAATATATGCATTATATACTAATAATAGTGTGCCAAAATAGGGAAAAAGACTAAGCATTGGCCCTGTCATTAGGAGATTGCAAGCTCGATCCCAGGCAATTCCACAGCCATTGGTGGCATTTGAACATAACACACCCATCACTCAGCATGATGCTGACCAGTGCAAACATCTGTTAGCTGATGTAACAATTCATAGTTACTGTTCTCCTCCAAACATGCTGAGCTGTCCAGTGGAATTGAATAGTTTTTAAAAAATGAGTCCCAGACATCTCAAAGAAGGCACGTGCTAGCCTTCATTCTCTCAACTTGGTGAATATAAAAAGCAGATGGAGCTGGCTATGACTGAAGTGGGAAAAAATATGCAGAATCAGGCTACAATATCTCCTATGTTACTCTTTTTAGAGCTGAAACAGGAGTTTAACTGTTAAAAAGCAATCATTGAGGTTTAGCCTGCACAAATTGGGTCAATGATGTGTTCTATACAGAAAAAGCCAATTTAAACAAACCATATATCCTATTCGGTGGCCCTCAGTTTAGCACAGATTACATCGGCAACCCAGACGCAGCTAAGAGCACCACCGATAGCCATTTAAATAAAGGGAAAGTTTTAAGGAGTGTGCAATAATATAGCATTGTTTCCCAAGCCACTGAGATGTATAACTCCTGCAGATGCACAGGCCTGACATACACACGACTCAAGTTAATAATGGATTAACAATTATGTTTTGGACTGCATCCAGTCATAATCAGAAGAAAATGTGTCCTCTATGGCCCTCTAGAACAGAAGCCTAACTTCTAAACACCAACAAATTCCACTAGTGGAATTTTTAATTCAATTTAGAACAGGACGAATATGTCCAAGTGTCATTAACTGTAGTTAGATCACTGAGTCGTTACTGCATAATGATTTTTTCCCTTTCATATGGAGCAGTCCATAAGTGTTTTGTATATTGGTATTTTTGCTTGTTTGGCTCTGTATATGAAATGAAACTGATGTTACAGTGCAGAACAGCAGCTTTAATTCAGCCATACTTACTCTATATTGGGTAACCTTTTTATATGTAGTGTCCCCATTTCAGGAGACCAAGCATAATGGCCAGTAATGAAGCCACTTTCAGTTTCTGCTTATTTCCAAGAACCTTATACAATATCCTTCAGCAGATAAAATGCATGAACAGTAATATATAGCTCAGGGGCTGGACTTGGTCATGAATATTACATTTTAGAGAAAAAAAAAACTCTAAATGTGTGGGCAGGTTTCTTTTTGAGTTTTATCAGTTGGTCAACAATGGAAAGATATATTTGTGAAAAAGTTCTAGAGATAATTCATACAACATTCTGGGCCACAGCCTTTGAAACCCAGGCCTAATCATATTACTGGATACAACTGGACCCACACACTGTCTCCTTGGTCATCCTCTGGCAGTATTCCCTTAAAATATATAGAGTAAATACCTTTGTCTGGGTAACTGACATAGCTCGAAGTAATCTAACTTATATTAACCTAAAACTTTGCTGTATGTTATGCAATGGTAAAGTTTCCTGCGCATAATACACTCTTAAATCTTGTGGATACGAACGCAGCATAGTTCCCCCTTTCTATCACAGAATAAAAAGCCATGACCAATGTCGAGAACAATTTCACAATAGGGAAAAGTTCATGTTTATAAAATAACCACTTTTTCTGCCTCCTCTAACATAACAGTGGAGAACATCAGTCTCTTTCCCATTGTTTCTCGGCAAATCGTGTGATTAGTTTCATTAAAGCAGACTGAAAGGTACAGGAATAGGAGAGCGATGGGTGACTGTCCAGTAGTTAATCATTCGTGAAATCGTGAAAAACAAAACACTAAAATAGGTAGGTTAATATAACTGGGCAGCCTGCCCATGTAACATCTATGTGTGGCAAACACTGAAGCCAGTAAAAGTAAATGTGCCCAACACAGTCACACAGTATAGACTTTGAAACTACCACTGCCATGTTTCACAGATGAAATCATTTCCCCTTTTTTGCCCCTCAACTCAATTTCTTCTTTCAATTACAATACAGAATAGAGTAATATTGCCCATAGGACTTTGGGGGGACGGAACGAAAAAAAAGTTGTTTTTTTTTATCTTGACTGAAAGTGTTCCTTAATCATTTCACACGTGGTCTTCCGTGGCTCAACCTCCATCGGTGTATTCTTTCTTCTTGAAAATTGCACAGAGCTGACTTCTTATTCTAAGCTACTATACTTGCCCTGACACAAGTTTGGAATTTACAATACTGTGCAGAAGCCACCCTACAATACCATCTGTACCTGATAGACAACAGCTTAATTTATGAATTTATTAACAATTGAACACTTCAAAAAAGCCTGGAGAATTAATGCTAAATATACTTAAAGAAATAACAGGAAAGCTTGTCTATAAGATCAGGCTGTGAACAGTGGTCATAATGGTGATTAGACCAAATACTGACTTTAAATCTGGTTAGAATTAAACAACCCCTCTATAATGCTCTATACTAAATTTACATGTATATTTGCATATGTTGCAATAAATCACTGTACAGACCTACAGCCTCATTTTCCTACAAATGATTAAGAACAGGGGTTTAACTTTTGCACAGTATTGTATATTAAGAAACAACAATAAGCAGATCTTTCGTTAGCTAACTCGTACTAACAATTTCACACAATTACACTACCAGGGCAGAGCAACAAATTGTCCAATTACGTGGGATACCTTAAAACTGAAAGGCGATACAATAAGGACTGTATTCTAACTGCTTTACCAAATAGGTACATTCACACCTTGTTTCATTTCAAATCCACTATGTTGAAGTACAGAGCCAAAGCATTCAAAAATGCCTCACTGCCCCAAACCCTACACACTATATTGTATCTGAAGGCTCGGAAGCTAAATTAAAATAAAAGAAACCACCTAATTTCCACAGTGTTCACAATGGATTTCAGTTTTAAATAATGGGGTCCAGAAGGGGAAGCAGGAAAATGCACTAGTCTTCTAGCAGATGGCAGGTTTCTAAAGTTGGCCTGTGTAAGCTGCAACTTAATGCAAGTTCAGCATCTTCACACTCTCGAGTGGCTGTACAATTAATGTAGTTTGATGTGTGCTGGAAGTGCATTTCTAGCCAACAGAGCCCTATGAATTTGCACAGCACACTCAAACACAATCAAAAATCAAGTGTAACTCTCAAAGGGTAAAACTAGTTTTCCAAGCCAAAAGAAAATAGGAGAAGGTCTGTCAAACAGATCTAGTTGCTAGCCAATATAATTCTATAGTACACGGACAATTCCTTGTTCTTCTGTTACCTGTTTAAAATGGTATTTTGTGGTACATTCTGAAACAAATACTTATTCTTAAAAAAAAGTCCCTAAATGAGCTTATTGTCAGCAATGTTATAGTAGTGCATTTTGAGCAACACTTGGGGCATGGCAATGGTCTACAGTGTTTGTCGTATTTGTCATTAGGTATGATGAAATTTTAATCTGAATGAGGGGAACCTGCTGGTGTAGACCTGTATTTTTGCTCAGACCTTTCATATCACAGACACATTGGCTCACACATCTTTAGTATTATACCGAAGTGCATAAAATCTCATTGTCAGGCCTGTGGGTTTTCTCTTAAATACTGCAGTTAGCAGTATTCTGTAACAAGGCCCTTAGGAGCATCTTCAGTGGCAGCAGCATTCTCTCCTCTGGACATTTTGTACATACAGTGAGTAGTTCTTAAAAAAATACCACAGGGGTTCGTGTAGGGGTTAAACAAGTATCCTAAACCTCAACTGTGGCGGCAAATAGAATTCATCGCATCAATGCAGATAATCACCGCCGTGGGGAGAGGCCAGAGCCCTTCGCCAGATCTGCAGCTCACTTCCCTAGTTAATGCTGCAGCAACTTAAGTAATTGATGTTCTTCCCTTCTCCGGGCATCGGGGCGGCTTCATTGTTGTCTAATGTGTTCTGCTTGGCTTCACGGATCAGTACACAGGCCAGATCCAGGAAGAGTTTCTCCACGTTGTCAGATTCTTTGGCAGACGTCTCCAGGTACAGCATACTCTGGGCCTCAGCAAACTCTTCTGCCCTCTGTCTGTGCACCTCGCGCTTCTCAGCTAAGTCAATTTTATTCCCTGTGAACGACAGCAGCATGTTTAATGTAGCATTGCAATTATCAGAAAAAAGCACATAGAAACTAAAATGGAGTGTTTTATTTTGACTTTATATTACAATTTATATTGTTCTTGGTTTTTTTTGTTTTTCATTGTCGTTGTAGCATAAGTGTAGCCAGTGGCCTGGTGGTTAGGGAGTTGCCCTTACAATCAGAAAGCCATGGGTTTAATTCCCAGGACTGCCAATGCAGTACCCTTGAGCAAGGTACCGTCACCACACACTGGTCCCCGGGTGTCAATGTTGGCTGCCTACTGTTAAATGGAGAGGACTGCTCCAGGATTAATATAGCATATACATACCTTTTTAATTAAAAATTATATTTATTCGATAATAAATTGAAAAATGTCTGCATTTTTATAACCATATGTCATTCCTACCACATACCACATATATACTGTATTATGAACAAACACTACATTGTGATCCTATATGGTCAGTGATCAGCTGGTTCAACACTCAACAGTTTTAAATTGTACATGAACTATGAGTTACTATAAATGCTGATGTCATTTTGAACTTGCCTATGGGGACATTATGCTGTAGTAAACATCTGAAGCGGCCAGGCATTACCAAGGCTACATGCATAAGTTCTATATTCTGTAGGTATTGCGACTCTATAAATATCCCAATTTGGTTTTTTTATGTTAAACTTTGAACCAAGTAAAAAAATTAAAATAAAAAAAATAAAAAGTTATATCCTTAAGCTTTATTCAACAGTCACACATATGAACTGAATCTAAATAAATGTAGCAAACTCTAAACAATTCTCACTCTCAAAAACCAAAGGCAGCATTTCAAAAAAGCAAGATAACTTCAAATAAAACAGCATACGTATCTTAAAATTCAAAGCTAACAGACAAATGTTTATTAATGTAAAGTGAAACATGACTGATGAATAAACACTATAAAATAAAATAAAAAAAATCACACCCAGGGTAAATATGGGGCTACTGTCATGGGATTTTGCAGAAAGAGCCACAGTTGACCAATAAAACCAAACGCAAAGACTGGGCTAACTACATGATGGTACTATACAAAAGCTGACAGGTGTGTATCATGTGTGAGGCAGGTTAAGAGCGGGGTTACACCTAAAAAACAACAGATGCCACAAATAAACTAACAATTTAGGAATTGACAGAGTTGGGCAAGACAACAAAGAACGGGAGAGGGGGGGGGGGGGGGGGGGGGGGGGGGGGGGGGGGGGGAAAAAAAAAAAAAAACGGGACACCCCCCCCCCCCCCCCCAATCTCAAATGTCAATATTACACATTAGTAAAGTAGGGTAATTTCTGTTGACACCAGGATAGGCTCCGGGTCCCCACAACCCTAGTGTGGATAAAGCGGTTTCAGGAAAATGGGCAAGTGAGTGAGGCTTAATGTAACCAGAGGCGTAATTTGAAGACATTGATAGATCAGACTTATTGAAGTGGTAAATAACAAACACTCACCAACTAAGATTGTCACCACTTGATTATTGGCATATTGCTCGATCTCCCTCAGCCACTCGGGAAGGCAGCGGAAGGAGTCCTCGCAGGTGATATCGTAGGTGAGGATGAGGGCGTTGGCACTGCGGTAGTAACTCTGAGTGATGGAGCGGAACCTCTCCTGGCCCGCTGTGTCCCAGATTTGGAGCTGTGCAAATCAGAAAATCGAATAATCAATACAGCCACTTAGCGCCACTGAGCCAGGGACCGACAAGCACCGAGCCCAGTTTCCACTGCATTTTGGATCTGCCAATATAGACTAAAATGGGTCAGGTGTTGTTTTGCCACTTTTTAATTAACTCTAGCCTAAGTGGAACAAATATAATACATGTCAAACAACCAGAGGCGTCAAAAGCATTTTTAATGTGAGGCTGACGCGGTTTGGTGTGGGGATGGGGTTTGGGTGGGTGAGGGGAAGGGTTGCTGCATGCGTGCAAAGTCTCTGCCCTTTTAGGGTGTGGGGTTGGGGGCAAACCCGGATTTTCAGCAGTATGTGTATTCTCCTGTTTATTAAGTGGAATGGATACTTTAGTGAAAGATTCAAGATTCAACAGCGCTGGGTGAACTAATTATTTCTGTTAAATGGGAGGGGTGTCCAAACGAGTAATTATAAAATGTGAATGGTGGTGACGCCCATGCAAACAACAATATCTGATGATGGTTAATTGAATCTGACATTTCATATAGGCATGCCCTCCAGCAGTGATCCCCAACTAATCTAAGTATCAACCACTGCTCTATGTATCAACAATCAACCCCCTCCCCGGTCCACGGTAAAATTGTCAAGCGTCGACCGGTCCGCGGTGATAAAACTGTTGTGGACCACTGCCCTACAGCATCAGCCTCTTATACATATAAGAACTACAAACCCTTCTCACAGATAAAATACAACATCACTGCTTGGCAACATTTCCAAGGAGTAGTTCTGAAGAACTGGCACATACCTTTACTTTTACCCCTTTTATTTCCACAGTTTTGATCATGAAATCAACCCCGATAGTGGCGCCTTGGCCAGGTGGGAAAAGACCCTACAATCATAATAATGGAATGAGAAATAAAGCAAAAATGTCTCATGATCTCAAATGTAATATACTCAAGACACCCATTAAAAACTGCACCTCTTTACACGACATAATAAATTATGAGAAGACACTAAAGGGCGAGAATCCAGCTAGCAGCTCTCCTCTGCCTAGAGGAGGCGGCAGTTTGTGGGTGTTTAACAGCTCCCTCGTTTGTTTTAAAGAAATAAATTACCAAAAATGCTAACAGCTCATAATAAGCAAGATTCGTCTGCCTGCTACTTTCATTCACCATATTAACATGTTTAACTGTCCGTTAGGAAATGAAAACACACAAAAAATGAACCAACCTGAGTGAAGCGTCTGACGAGACAGGTTTTACCCACCCCTGCATTTCCTATCAGCACTATTTTGAAGAGGTAATCATAATCCTCCATGGTCACTTATCTGACAAAGGAGAGAGAGAGAGAGAGAGAGAGAGAGAGAGAGAGAGAGAAAGAAAGAAAGAAAGAAAGAAAGAAAGAAAGAAAGAAAGAAAGAAAGAAAGAAAGAAAGAAAGAAAGAAAGAAAGAGAGCGAGAGAGAAGAAAGAAAGAAAGAAAATACTTTTTTGGACAGTCTCTGGACATCTGAGCACTGCACATCAGATCAGTAGGGTATAGAATTTATTGAAAATGACAACTTTACCCCAAACAAATGCAGGGACAGCATCATGTGACCCATGTCCTTCTTCGATTACTACTACACATAAATATTTAATGTTCATTCCTTTATTCACTCCTTTATATGTGGTGTTTAATAAAGACTTTGATTAAAGAATTAGAACTACACACAAAACAATTTCACACATTCCCCTGAGGTCATCTGACCTTTCCCTCCTGACTCCTTATCCCACAGAATTAAAGAGGCTGTGTTTGTTACTGTCACCATATTGTTCAAAATTATTGAGCCATTTTGCTTCCAAGATAGAGACTGGCCAGAACTTTCACAATCAAAATAAGAATTCCTTTTTGTAAAAGTTTAGAAATTTTGGTTTTCCAAGACTGGGGCCATTTTTGTTATCACAAAAGGGAAAAGACACAAATACAGCCATCATGATTTTTAAATTAATGGATTTTTCCTGAGAGGCATTCTTGGTTACTATGTTGTTTTCAACCCCTTTTTTCTGCTTTACTCTTCTCTTAGTTTAGTGTTGCTATGGGCAGGGGTCTCTGTTCATGTGTTTAAATGGTTTGGTTGCCAAGGCCTATGGCAGGATGCTGAGAGGACTGCAATAAAGAAACAAGGGATATAAAGAAGAGGCCTTCCATGACTCGCCAAGGCAAGCCAAGATTAGGCAGCGCGCGCAAACACACACACACACACACACACACACACACACACACACACTCACTCACTCACTCACTCACTCACTCT
>JBBMFX010000001.1:22779289-22791363 GCA_037832545.1 Rhabdalestes septentrionalis
GTTTAGTCTCTGATATTAAATAAAAAGGAAATACTGTAATTTTTCTGTGCAGCCCGTGGACCGGTACCACGTGAACCACGGCCCGGTACCGGTCCGCGGCCCAGGGGTTAGGAACGGCTGGTCTAAAGAGCACTCGCAGGACAGGAGCGTGGACAACTAGACGATTGCATTTAGTCCCACCTCCTGTTCTGAAGAGCTGATATCTAGTTTGGTATTTCCCCTTCTCAAACAAACCCATTTAACATGGTAATCAGCCAGGAGAGAAGAGAAGGAGTGAGAGCACCTCAATAAAAAAAAATCCCCTGTAACTCTGAGGCACATAGTTGAGCATTTCATAGCTGCAAGACATAAGAGAAAAATGTGGAATTTGGAGGAAACGTCTCAAGTACCACAACAGGATTTCTCGAGGTTTCTACGTGGGTGACTAGTGCATGTATTCTAGGAGGGAAAACATTTCTTAGTGAAACAGTGGAAGTGGGAGGAGACGAACAAGATCATGGAAACAGCATCAAGGAAAAATCAGTGCAGACAGGATCAAACGAACTGAAGAGTTCCCTTGTTTTTTGCATAATTAGCACAATTATATTCACAATCCTATCAGTTGGTATCATACTACAAAGTGATGACTATGGAAAGAAATCAATACCCTCAGGGTAACATGCCATCCCCGGAGTAGATGTAAAAATTCTGTTGGAGGGGGGATGTGGGCGGTGTAGCATACTGTGTCTATGAATGATGTAAGACAATTGAAGTCATTACTGCATTCAGCTAACTAAGGCCATTCAAAAAGAGTCAGGGACAAATAAGGAAACGACAAAAAAAATGATGAGGAACGAACAAATAGTGGTGGGGACAAAACACAAGGAAATAAAAAGTGGTGGGGACAAAAAAAGGCAACGATGAAAATGTAATTGGAACAAAGAAAGCCCATAAAAGTCTACAATAAAAGTGGTGGGGACAAAACAGGCCATGATAAAAGCGCAGAGGACACAACAGGCCAAAAGTGAAAAGCTCTGGGGACATTTCCCCTGCATAAAGGATGCCTGTGATTAATTTGAATGGGTTTTACACTTCGGAAGTTACAAAAAGACCATATGCTTTTTTTAAAACATGTTTTTAAAGTTAAATGTGCTGATATAATATTTAGCTGTTTTAATCTTTCATGCATTTCTAATTGCAGTGGGAACCAAGCACAAATTGGAAGGAAACAAGCATATGAGATCAAATTATGAAAGAAAAGAAAAAAAAGCAGAATATCTGCGCCTGCCAGACGCCAAACCTGCAGCCAAACCCAACCTGTGGGTGTTTTTTCATGGTATGTTTCGATAGCAAAGCACAGACTCTCTTCACACAGCAGGACAAATGAGATTTGCCTCTTTAATCCAATATTTTAGACTGTGGTCTCACTCTAGAAGTGACTAATCTGATTTGTATGGTCATATATCCACATGGGTTGTCATAATGAGAGTCATACACAGTGTGACTATGAAGTGATGGGGGAAAATGTCTTTTTCTTCTCACACATTGATGATGAATGTAATCAGAGTGGTCAAACCTCAGTTGTTTGACCACATGTGACCAGAAAAAACTACAAATATAGCCTGAATCCAAAAAGACTGTTTGCTATTCATATTGTTGCTCAAATCAGATTTTGAGAACAAAGCAACTCCATGAATCTATACTGAAATAGCTGTCACTCTCCACTTTGAAAAAAACAAGTGAAAAGACCTGCACAAAATGGTCTTCTGTACTAAAGGAGGGAAGATAGCATGGCAGGAGAAGATAAAGGTTTTATGAGGACACTGACTGCAGGGCCAAAACACAGGAAAGACCTTAACAAAACAATAATTAGCCAGCAGCCTGAGGCCTCTGTTTACAGCAGTGCTTGGTGCCAGTGGGATCAGAAAGAGGACAGCAGGCAAAAGCAAAAACAAAAACAGCCACACTAAATTGAACTCTTTGGCTTCAAACATTTGAAAGCATTCAAAGTATATCCAGTTCAGTGTTTTGGTTCCTCATCAGTGACCGGTTTCTTGGTATCGTAAAGAAAGAAAATCCAGGGGGACAATCTGATTGAATTCTCTACTGGAAAACCGAACCCACAAAACTTTCAAATATTGTACAGTATGTTTGGATGTTCGCCCGCTTTCCAGGAACTGAGACTAGACTTTGAGAAAAGACAGCACACATGTGACAAAGTGTTGAAACCCATCTATGACCGCTATGTCAAAAGTTCCCTCATGGATCTTTACCCTGCAAACTCTGGAATCTTTCACCACCACATGAAAAATGTTAATTCAGACCAACTTAAGGAAACAAAACCACTACACCTGTGAATGTACTGAGTTTTAGAGGTGATGAAAACATAAAAGGACATTTAAGAATTATAATTTTTTTTTATTGTGCATGGATCTTTTTGTAGATATCATGACTTTACAGATACACTTTAGATACATATTTATGATTATACATTTCTGATCTCATAACGAACATTTTAAAGTGATATGTATGTATAGTATAACAAATTTTTCATTTTGGAATGTAAGGTGTATGAGGTAACTGCAAACATTAAAATTACATAAAATGGTCTTGTTTTTGTGCATATTTTATTTATTTTTGTAGTTTTTTTTTTTTTCATTCTCCCGTGGACCAAACGTAGATGCCTACTATGGTGGGGGGGAGATGGTAAAATGGCACACATTGCAATTACAGTTTAATCACTATCAAAAATAGGATTTTTTTTTCTCCCTCCTTTAGTGACAAATAGAAGACATCTAAGAGACCAAATCATAGAATTCAATCAAGACTTCTTGCAAGGTACCTGTAGTTCTTAACGGGTGCGACAGCACCTCTGCCATAATAGACCCCACGTCCTGCTGCCGCCTCCACGCAGCGCCGGTCATCAGTCCCAATGACTCAACACAGAGAAAAGGCAAAAAAAATGTAGATTCACAGGAAGTACATGTAGAACCGTATAACTGCTTTTTGCTTTTTCTTTAACATGTTTTTTTTTCTTCATTTCTCTAGAGATGATTAATTCTGAAGCTTTACTTAAATAAAAAAATAAACTTCCGATACGTGATCTGAACAAAGAAATCGATGATAACATAAAAAAACAAAAAGAATGTTTCATTATATATTCAGTATTCAAGATGACGTAAATAATCTAGACATCTAAAAAGTAATTTCGATAAAAGTAAACACAATATAATTTGTGTTTCTAAACCTAAACTCAAAGAAATGAGGAAAACACTAGGCAGAACAAAATAGTTGATTTGAATCACAAGTCTAAAATCATCATAGCCTTGAAATAAAACGCTTTCAATGATAAAGTTTTGTGGTACTACAGTTTAACAACCAAAACACAAGAAGGGCTTGCACAGAGAATGTATTCCATAAAACATATCACAAGACGCATTCGTTTTTTAATTTTTTTTCTCTTCTTCTCACTAAGGTGCAAAAATAACGACTCAAGGAAAGATTCAGATAAGCATACATTTTCTTTTTTTGTGCTGAACAATATTTTGGAGCAAAGCAGCTGTATGATTGTAAAATCAAGCTACAGTATAGTTACATGATAGTAAAAATAACTTTTAAATTGTGTTAGGTTTCTGTCCTGCCCAGTCCCCCCCCCACCCAACCATAATCCTAACAGTATGCCAAGCCATACTTCAAATGAACAGGTCCTTGCATCACACTGTACAAAAATATACTACCATTTTTCTATTCATTTTTGCATCCCTACACATTCTGCACATCAAAAAAGTTTTGACGAAAGTGCTAAATGAATGTTCTATAATGTGAACAAGCGTATTCACCTCATGCCTTCTCCTTATCAAAGACTAAATCTCCCAAGGAAAGCTGGGTCCATTTGGGGCCTCGAGGCTCCTTGTGGCCCTTCAGCATTCTCCCATGTGCTCTTGGGAGACTGATTCCCCCCCGCCCACTTCTACCATATTCACTGGCCCTCTGAGTCCCAGGCCCAAACCAGCACACCAGTGAACACTGCCACCATTAAGCTAGCTTTGGAACACACATAAAGTGTCACATACTGGACAGATAAAAATCAAAACTGAAAATATAAATAATAACTCCAGCTACACATATAAATGAAGGGTAAAAGGAGTATGTGATGATAAGTAAGCCTTATTCCTAATCCTTCAATGATCACCTCATAGCAAACATAATAGGAATTGTTTTTCTTTCTGACAGCAGTGCAGAGAGGAAGAAGAGCTTGACAGCAGAGAAAAACAGAAGAGAGTCAGAAAGATGAGTCAGCAAATTCAAACCTACAGTCTGTTTCCTTTTCTCATTCTTGTATTTTTTTTCTTTTTGCCAAAGTGACTCTCTCAGCATATGCTGGTGCCAAGAAAGAAATCGTAACGGAAACAGAAATAAACAAACAAACAAACAAACAAACAAACAAAAAAAAGAAACGACAGGTTTCTGCCTTGCGGTTTTTGCAGGCTCACTCGATGACCAAGTACTGGATGGCAACAGCAATGAGGATGGAAGTGACAGCCAGGAGGGCGATAATGAGAAAAGAGAACTGTTCATCCGTCAGGCTACGTCTGGACCGCTGAGCCTCGGCCACTTTGGACCCTGTGGAGCTGGAGGTGCTGGGGGATTCGATACGAGGGGGCAAGAGAGTGACAGTGGAGCTGTAGGGCCCAATGATCTCTGGGGCATCCTGGCACTGGCGGATGGCACAGACGCGGAAGCGGTACTCAGCAGAAGAGCTCAGGTTGGGCAGCTGGAATACAGTTGCTGAGCCCTTGTAGATCTAACAGAACAGGGAGAGGTTTCAACACCATTGTAAACAAATAATGTAATTCCACGAGATGTGAAAATTCTAACTTAAGGTCACAAAACAAAGCTTGCATCTCAAGTTTCATCTCTTTTGCAATGTTACAATCAACTATAATAATGATGTAAAATATATATGCTACTTTTTGTCCAAAATGACTGAACAAAGTTACTCCAGCTCGAATCCATATGAATTTTGAGCTGGCTTAGAATAACTTTTAATCAAAATCTAAACTGAATCTTAATGTGGGGGTCTGGTACCTGTCTGAAATCAGAATTCCCTTGCATGCACTGCAGGCAGTAGATAACTGGGTCTCCCTTCATTGGTGGCAGGGTTTCCCAACTGATCTCACAGGATTCGTCTATTCTTTCCACACGTGGTGCTAGTAAGAGACACACAGACAGAAAATCGTTTGTGCATATACATTACAGAATGCTGTAAGATATGTGAAAGCGATGCTTCCTTAGTGAGAGGGTGATTCTGTTACAAGCTGTACCTTTGAGTGGAGCTGGGGGTGACCGGGGAGTCGTGAACGTGTAAACAGACGAGAAGGGCCCTTCGCCCGCCTCATTAAAGGCCTGGATGCGAAATGTGTACGAGGTAGACTCATTTAGCCTCTGCACTTTGTGAGTGTGGCAAGGTCCCTTATATAAGGATATAAACCTTCAGAGAGAGTGATATGAGAGAGACATGCAATTTAACAATGTTAGTTAATAGTTAATAGTTAACAAAAGTTAGTTAATAAAATTGTAAGAGCGTTTTTTCCCCCAGTTTGGGTGCTGCCAAATCCTAGCCTCTAAAATAAGGTCAATTAAGGCCACTTGCACTTAAGGTTGCAGATGGTTGGGGGGCATATTTGGTGATCAAGCTCATATTATTCAGATAACAGGACTGTTCAAGTTTCACCACTCAGTCCTAAGTTCTATATTTAGGTGAAGACATATTTACTCTTTGATGCTACAGTTATGATTAGTGATAGGACATCAATCCATGGTTTACATTTTTGTCATGTTGCAGCCTTTCTTCATGTGCAAAATTGCTCAACTTCCTTTGAGAAAATAAGGTTCTCACCTGCCATTTTTGTCCTCCATTTGGAGGTGGTACTGCAGGGAGTCTGTGGGGGTTCCTTTGGCTGGGCCTTCACCCCACTTGAGCCTGAGGGTCTGGTGGCTGAACGCAGTGCACTCCAGGCGTGGAGGCAGAGGGGGCAGGGGCTTGGTCTTCAGCTTAAAGGTGTGGCTAAAGGGACCGGCACCAAGGCTGTTCAGAGCCTGAATCCTTATCCTGCAATGCAATTTCAGACTTTATTTATATATTTAACTCGCAATAACACATGTTTTGCATCATTACAATTCATTAGTAAATGAACTATGAGCTTAGAAATGGAACTTGTGTGCACCTGTAGCTGGTATCAGGCTGTAGGTTCTGTATGATGTACTTGGTTACGGGCCCGGTGAGAATTGGCTGTCTCTCTCCAGTGTCAATCAGGTAAGATGTTATCTCTGCTCCTTGATCACAAGGTGCCTCCCAGCGTAGCCCAAGGCAGGTGGATGGGGAGTAAAGCAGTGGCGAAGGTCCATCACCCTCGTCCTCGCCCTCCTCTTCCTCCTCCTCTTCTCCTCTTTCACAGCTAGGGTTCTCCACTCGCATCTCAGACTCTCGAAGAGCGTGAACACTGCCGACTGCAGCTGGAACTGAGCATGGCGTCTGACACAGAACTACGTCGCTAAAGGGCCCCACACCAGCTACGTTGACAGCCTGCAGAAAGTTAAATTATAAATTACTACACAAAAAAGCTCTGTATGAATGCACATGTGGTAAGAACACAGCAACAAAATTTGATATAACCCATGGAGACGTGTGTACTTCAGTTAAGTGCTGATAACGAATGCTGATAATCTGAAAATTGTAATATCACTGACAATGTATGAAATCAGAGCTACACCATATTGTTGATTAATAATTATCGCAGTATCGGCCTCTGGAACACTGCAAGATGCAAATCAACTTCTAAACAATCACATCTCCAGGTGAGTTACTGGGTGATCTGATGAATTGAGGTGTTACTGTAAACAAACAAAAGTCTAATTATTTTAATATTTAACCATTAAAGGCCCTGAATGGCCAAGGTATTTTTAAAGGATGGCCAATCACAAAAGGGATTGATTAAATACATTGGCCTTTATGGCATATTAACAAAAACAGCCTGTTTCAGCATTGTAACATTTGGCTAAGGCCTGACATAATCTGGCTCAAAAGTAAATTAGGTCTTCAAGTTGTACAACGGTTCATTTATAGAACATTGTACTTTGTAGTGCAAATATACAGTATTAACAGTAGGTATTTTTACCCGCCATTTGATGGGACTGTTTACCAAAAATAGTTTTTAATTCTAATTCATAATTAATTCTTACAAAATTATTTCCTAACCACAGAATTAGGCTGTTTTTGTTAATGTGCCTTAAATGCTGATACTGTCAGGTCCATGAATATTGGGACTTCTACACAATCTAATCTTTTTGGCCCTATACACCACCACAATGGATTTTAAATGAAATAAACAAGATGTGCAAGAACTGCAGACTTTCAAAGTTTCAAAAAAATGAGGGTATTTTCATTAAAATCAGTTGAACAGTGCCTCCCACTTTGTAAGGGACTCATAGGGCAATTGACTGCTCAGCTATTCCATGGCCAGGTGTGTGTTATTCCCTTACTGTCTTATTTACAAGGAGCAGATAAAAGGTCTAGAGTTAATTTCAAGTGTGCTATTTGCAGTTGGAACATGTTGCTATCAACTCTCGATATGAGATCAAAAGGGCTGTCACTATCAGTAAAGCAAACCATCACTAGGCTAAAAAATAAAACAAACACATTAGAGAGATTGACAAAACAATATGTGTGATGAAATCAACAGTTTGGAACTGCACCAGTGAGCTCAGCAACAAACAAAAGGCCCAGAAGGCCACAGAAAAAAGCTGTGGATGACCAAATAATTATTTCCCTGGTGAGGAAAAACCCCTTCCCAACAGTTGGCCAGGTCAGGAAGACTCTCCAGGAGGGAGGTGTATGTGTGTCAATGTCAACAATCAAGAGAAGACTGTATACACAGTGTGTATACATAGGGTTCACCACAAGATGTAAACCACTGATGAGCCTCAAACACAGGAAGGCCAGATTTGAGTTTGCCTAACAACATTTACAAAAGCCTTTACAGTTCTGGTACAACATCCTATGGACAGACGAGACAAATGTCAACTTGTACCAAAATGATGGGAAGAGAAGGGTATGGCGAATGAAAGGAACTGCTCATGATCCACAACACACCACCTAATTAGTAAAACATGGTGGTGGTAGTGTAATGGCATGGGCATGCAAGTCTGCCAATGGAACTGGTTCCCTTGTATTTGCTGTTGCTGTGACTGCTGACACATGCAGCAGGATGAATTCTTAAGTGTTTTGGGCAATATTATCTTCTTATATTATCTGCTCATAAATGAATTGTGGCAATTCCTACACTGTTCACGTCATTTGTAAATACCCTCAAATTAAAATCAGAATGCCTGCAGTTACAGTCTGCAGTTGAGATAAATAGAAATATGTGGGTTTTGTAACATCACAAAACTGGCTTGAAAATGGGCTGTAATTACAGCTTTGTTTCCAATGATTTGTTAAAAAGCATTTTAATAACAGTACGTCACAGTAGAGCTGTAGCATTAATATTTCGGTTTTGGTAAACTACTTCTCATTAAAGTAAGATAAATTAAAGAAATAATTGTAGTAAGCCTAACTAACCACTTGGTGGGGCTGAAAGCATAATTGTTAATCAGCTTTCATTTTCATGATTCATTATCTTGAGTCATCACTCCCCGGATAAGAATATACAAAAAGGGGCATAACCATCCAACAGTACTGTATCTGTGACTTGAATTCCTCAAAATTATCCTGTATTCAACAACCCACAGGGCCAGGTTTTAGACAACTGGACAACATATAAAACAACCACATTGTATAATGCTGAATGCTGGATTTTCTAAGGCCCAATTTTACCTGGCTCAAAAGTAATCTACATCTTTAAAGGGCACACTGGTTAGTTTACAGTACATTGTATTGCACTGTACTGCAAATATGCAATATTAACAGTAGTCGTAAAGTCTTATGTATGTGGGAAAAAAGCAAACAAGGCCATGTCTGTTCACGTTCACATAGGCTAACTGCAATCCCAATAGGTGTATAGTCATTTGCTCTCTCTTTCTCCTGCTTACCTGCACTCTGCAAAAGTAGTTGGTGGCAGGTAGCAAGCCCTTGAGTTCATGGCTCATCCCAGAACCGGTGTAGCATACTTGCATGCTTCCCTCAGCGGCACCCCACTCCAGTCGATACTCTGTCACTGCTGCTCCATTACAAGACGGAGTCTGAAGCAAAATAAGAAATGTATATATAAAGCTTTAATTCAGTTTTTGCATAAATGCTGAAAGAAGAAATATGATTATAAATGAATGCCTGAGATGGCACACAGCAAAGTTTATGGGAGGGCAAATGTAAGGCCGTAATGTGACTTTCATAATGTGATGGTAAACTTACTTCCCAGCTGACAACAGCACATGAGGGCGATTTGCAGACAATATGAGGAGGTCGACAAGGCTCAGGAGCTCCTGGGCCTGTGGTCACCTCGGTGCGGTCTGAGAATGGTCCGTACTGTCATTCAAGTACACAGGAGATTAAGTTGACAGAAAATTTTAAATAGAAAAAAATGGTCTTCCACAAAATGTTATTCTGAAAAATGTTTTGGGTGAAATAAGTCCTTAAAGCAAAATTGTCAAAATGTATATGAATACAACATGCGCTATGACTATAACAATCATTTGTTAGCTATGTTAGCCTCCAGACTACATTATGAGTAGCAAAATCTGATCCCCAAACATCTTGGCTGATCAGCTCTAACTTGTATTAACTATGTTCTATTTTGTGGTGGGGAACTACTGCTTACCCCAGCTTTATTTGCTGCCCTTAAGCGGAAGCCGTAGGTTCTGCCAGGCAATAAATTGCCCACTGTGCAGTCGAGCTCAGAGCCCTGGTACACCTCTTTGCCCTCATCAGCCTGGGGGGCAAATACTTCCACACTAAAACTGCACACAGCACTTCCACCATCCACTTGTGGAGGACCTAAAATACACACAAACATACACAGGTAAGTGTAAATATCAATGGTTCTTAACCTTTTCAACATTAAGGCCTAACTAAATATCACAGCATGTTGCTAAGGCCCAAATAGCCACATTATATGATATTAAATAATCAACTGTGGGCCAGTGCCCTGTCTCAATTTTAGATTCGCGGCCCAATCAAAAGCCTTCGTGGCCCACAGGTGGTGCCCGGCCCAGTGGTTGCGAGACCAGGATAAAGATTATGTTCAGATATAGTGATTTTCTGGCTGAAGCAAAATGAAATTACATATGAAAAAAAGACAAACAGCAAGCTTACCCCAGCGAAGCTGAACTTCTCTGGCTTTGGGTTTACCCACTACTCTGGGCGGCTGACATGTGCCAGGAGGAACAGCTGGCATCTGGACCTGCAGGGTCTCTGACAACTAAAAAACACATATACATAACATAATGCACAAACACATTCAAATGTAATTTTATTCCAATACAGGGCAAACATTATGTAGTCTTTTAACAGTATGAGTCGTCTGTGACAAATGTTAATTGGTCTAATTAAAATATGCTTTTCTAAACTACATGATATTTTATAAGGGAACAAAATTAGTCCTGTTTGATTAAACCTAGAGCAGTGTGAAGCTTTGAATAAATCCCTTGTGCTCCAAAATGCTGCACACCTATGTATTTTTTGTCTAATTGATATCTATATCAGAGGGGAGTAGTCTTTGCCTTTAAAACTTGAAGATATTTTTTTCTCTATGCTACAAAGGCTTTAAATTTTGCAGAAATATATATTTTTGTCTGCATAAAAAAGTACAAGTACACGAATAAATAAACAAAAATGGAGAAGGTCTACATTACTGAATGAAAGTGAACACAGCTCCTATTAGGATGAATCTGGTTGAATGCCAGAACTAGTGACAGTTATTTGAAGCCATGTTCACTTTCAGGGCTATGGAAACCAACACCTAGAATCATGACTCACTGCTCAGCCCTGGAAAGCCACACACTTCGGGGGAAGGTACACAAAGGAATCTGAGAAACGCATTTATGTTAAAATGTCTGAAAAATTACATGCGAGTGGAGGACCAAACTGGTCACTCTAGGTCTGCATGTTACCCATGTTTGTAAAATCAGTGACTGGCTTGATTAAAATGTATGCATGTTTTACCGGGCTCTGGCCTCCCTCGCTGAGGCAGTAGACTCTAGCCTGGTATGACCAACCTGGATTCAGCCCATCACACACACACTCCATAGCTGAAGCCTTGTACACTTTCTCCCAAGAGGAGCCTGGAAATACGAACATACAGGCACAATTACTGCACGACCATCATAATCTAAGCACAAAGATGGGCTATAAACAACAATCACATACCACTTAGACCTTCAGATAGTTCCACCACATATTCTGTCACATCTGAACCACCATTATCTTTTGGGGGATCTGTCAGGAAAACAACAGAATATAAACAGAAAGTAATGAAGCATACTAAATTTGCCCCAATATAGTCACAAGCAGCAAACTCACCCCAAGTCATGCGAAAGCTGGTGGGATGTGGTTTGCCCTTGATGGATGGTTTACAGGGGCAGCTGGGTCTGTCTGGAGCCGTAGTGAACTCAGAAATGGGACTTGGGTTACTCTTCCCTTCTGTATTATATGCAGCAACCTGAAACACAAAAGAGGAACTTAGACCACCACAGCACTCTAAATCATCTGGAAGGCCAATCTGATGGAAACAATGTTTTTAAAATATAATGTCATATAGTGTACTAAAACCCTCTTTAAGCAAAGCGACACAAAGAAAATGGCAACATTTCCATTAGAACCCAAAAAGGTACAAAATGACTGTGACTAGAGCTGGGCGATATGGCAAAATTCTTCCTGTATTGACCGATTTCGATAATTATCAATATTATAGTTCCTGTAGTAATCAAAATAATGTAATAAAAAAGTATAAATGTAATTCTAGTAAACAAATATTTTTTTCGCAACAAATGACAACATACAAAATTCCCTTAAAATTGTAAAAGTGTTATTGATTTTCAAGTATTTAAAGAAACAAATACCAAAGATCAAATTAACAAAGCCATATAATAATGTACCAATG
>JBBMFX010000001.1:22830437-22842500 GCA_037832545.1 Rhabdalestes septentrionalis
TATGATGAAAATTACAGGCCTTTCTCATCTTTTTAAGTGGGAGAACTTGCACAATTGGTGGCTGACTAAATACTTTTAAGTATATGTAATGTATTTTTTATGGTTCCTGAAATGAAGACTGTAATGAAAATATGAGAATAAACAGTGATGGAATCCTTTTTAAGGGTTTACCGAAGAGAGTGGATGGTTCATCTTTACAGGATGTTGTGGTCAGCCCTGGTCATTAATCGGTTTTTCATCCAGCTTTTAAACAATGTCAGGGTGTAATTTGTCCCAGAGCTGCTACTCTGCCAAAACCTGTTGCTATGAGTGCAGCTATTATTAGTGGATTGTGTCTGTTAGAAACAGGCCTCTGCTGTTTCTTATGGCACAGTGGGTTTTATCCTTTTTGAGTAAAGTTAATGTGTGTCCTTTTTGTGCTTTTTTTTCCGCATGAGGATGGTGGAGGTGGCAGCATGTCATACCAGCCACACATCGGCAGCCAAGACGCAGAGTGGCCAGGTGCTGATGTGGGGTCAGTGTCGTGGTCAGGCTGTTCCTTACCCACACATTACACACTTTTCCAGCACGGACGATGTGTTTGCCTGCTTTGCCACCCCAGCTGTCACCTGGCGTCTGCTCACTGTGGGTAAGAGGGGTAGCAGACGACACCAAATGCTTTCTTTTTTTTTCATGACTTGCCTATTAAAGTTATGACAACTGTGCTGAAAATTGTTTGTTAGATGGAGATGACTATCTGACTGTGGCCCAGTCCCTCAAAAGAGAGTTTGACAGCCCAGAAATCTCAGACCTCAAGTTTCTTGTTGATGGGAAATGCATCCATGTTCACAAAGCCCTGCTCAAAATCAGGTATTTAGAGTTTTCCTCCATTCAGTTTGGAGTCTTACAGAAAGGCTGCCAAAATAGTTTTCTGGCTTTTGCTTGTCTTTATTCCACCGAGGCATTTTTTTTTATTACGTGAAAGCATGCATACTGATGTGGGTTTGGCACTCCCCCTCCTGGTGCTTTAGTTGAGAATTGTCTATAGCTGCTTCTTTTAATGAGCACCAGACATGCTGTAACCGGCATAATGCAAGATATTTCCTTGTTGTTTGAAATGAGTAGGAGGATGATTTTATTTTTGTTGGCTCAGACTGGATGAACGTACACCTGGCAAGTTGTGGGTCGCGAGGCTAATTGAAACAGCCATTTGAAGTCATTTGGGTAGAAACATGCCATAGCCTGCTCAAGGAAGTAACCTAACAGACTCACAATCAAGATCACAATCTTTATATATAGCTCCTGATTCTACACTGGTTTAGACCTCCCACAAGTCAGGGTTATTTAGATGTGCTTTGTTCTGCTTGAATGATTCATATGTAAGAGACTATGTGGCTTAACAGACAAAAAACATTCCTCTGAAACTGGTCAGGTTCAGGGGCTAGACTGGAAAGGTGCAACTTTAAAAATCTTTCAGGAAGCCAGAAGAACTGTTCCTCAAAAAAAATACAGGACAGACTGGATTTTTAGCAAAAGATAAAGAAATCAGGGGTGTTTCAAGAGTTGTGCACAGTACTGTATGCTTTAAATGTATGTAGAATGTATCAGTTGAGAATTACTAAATTAATTACTAAATTTAATTTAGTTTTCCCTTAAATGCAGACAGCAAAAACCACAAGTGTAATCTCACATTATTTATATTATTTACTATTATTTCACATCATGTACACCGACACACAAAGATGTTTTGAAAATACAAGAAAGTCTGCATCTTTGTTAGCAAAATATAAAGAAATGAGGAGTCTCAAGACTTTTGCACTATAAAGTGTGTGTGCGCGCCCCAACATGTCCATGTGTGTGTGTTAGGTACCTCTCAGTAAAGTAATTGTGTATGTTTCAGTGTTGGAGAATGATTTTCATCACAGACATTCATTTAGATTATCTGAAATTAAAATGTACCTTTTTTACTTTGTTAGTTAATGTTAAGTATAATTATGTATTATTTTATCATGTATAATCGTTTATTTTCAACTATTACCATGCACCATATTAAATACTATTAAACCAATAGCATTGAGATATTAAAATAAAAGTTAAACCTCCCTCTCATCCCATGTTCCATTCATTACGCAAAATGGCTCAGGTAGATGAGACCCTCCAGATACTGCACTTTTCTCAGGAAAAGATGACATTTTAATAGGTAGAAGTGCTTTTCAATTCTTGTTGACATTAATAGCAATCAGACATCTGGCTGTGACAATATTGTTTTGTTTGGTTTTTTTTGGTACATTTCTGTGTATTTATTAAATATGCATACATTATAGAATGATTGAGACAGTCTTGAAGAAGCATTTCTTGCATGATTTTGTTCTGCTCTTCAAAGGTGTGAGCATTTTCGAACATTGTTGAATGAGTCTGATGAGGAGGCCATAGAGATACATCAGTTCTCCTACCTGGTGTACCGCTCCTTCCTGGAGTACCTCTATACAGACACTATCAACTTGCCACCTGAGGATGCCATCGGTAAACTCAGTTATCGATTATATTTCTTTTTTTTAAATTCATTAATATCGTACAGTGAATTATCAGTTTTTTTATTAATCTGGTTAATGAACCATTAGTGAAAGAGAATGATATGTTAAGCATCCTGGTCAAATTGAGATCACTACATTCCTAATGTAATTCATAATATTAATTAAATAAGAGAATTTTTCAATCCCTGACTCTCAGTTGTCTGGTTTGAAGGTCTTCTAGATCTTGCTACTTACTACAGAGAAACTCGTCTAAAGAGATTGTGCCAGGAGACCATCAAAAGGGGCATTTCAGAAGAGAATGCAATCACACTGCTGTCTGCTGCTGTCAAGTATGAGGCACGGGTAGGCTCACAAATGTCTGTGTGTGTGCGCATATGAACATGATGTGAAATAATATTAAATAATGTGAGGTTACACTTTGTTTTACCTGTATGCAGTCAGCAAAACTACATTAGCTTTTGTAATTCTACACTCATATATCCTACATACATTTAAAGCATATTTTACTGTACAAAACTCTTGAACCACCCCACATTTCTTTATTTTTTCCTTCCACAAATCCAGTCAGTCCTGTATTGTTCGAGGAACAATTCCTCTTGGCTTCCTGAAGGACTTTCAAGGACACCTTTCAAGTCCAGGCCCTGGACGTTCACCAACAAGTTGATTTAAATATGAAGAAATGGGGGGTGGCTCAAGATATTTGCACAGTACGTTATATGATCAGAGTGGAATGAATCATAGATGTTGTTGATTTGATGCTTAAGCAATTCAGTAGCAGAGCAGTTTTAGCACAGGTCCATACAATTACATAACAAACTGCATAGTTACGTATGAGTATGTGTATAATCATGGGAGCATGCAAGTGGAAACATCAAGTCAAATCAAATAGGTTCCATAGCCATTCCTGTCATATATACAAACAGTTCATAGTGAAACGAAACAACGTGCCACCAGGACCATGGTGCAACACATGAAATTATATTCAGCACCCATGCAGGGTTGACTTCTAAATAAATTCATACTGACTGTTCATTTCAGCGCCCTAGGAATATATGTTGGTTAGTATAAATGAAAAGGCAAACTGGAGTTATGTGCCAAACTCTGCTGATATGTTTTGATTATGTAATAATGGTGCCAGAATGATAACAAATGTTATACTTTATATGTAATTGCTTTAATGTGATGCATGGACATCATTTTCGTATTACTAATGTGTCTTAGATTGCAATGTAAGGTGAAGCCTGTGACATAGACATCTTAAACTGTCATACACACACACATTTTTAACCTTCATTTGTAGGACCTGGAAGAGTTTTGCTTCAAGTTCTGTGTCAACCACTTGACTGCTGTCACTCAGACCCAGGCCTTTGCTGACATGGACCATGATCTGCTGAAGAACTTCATTAGCAAAGCCAGTCGCTATGGGGCCTTTAAAAACTAAGGCAGAGTGGCATCAGCAAAAATGAAAAAGCTGGAAAACGGTGCTGGTCTGACCTTTTCAGAAGTTGACAAGTGTATCTTAGGGTATGTGAGGAAAGTCCTCAGTGACAATCATGTAAATCACTGCACTGGCTGATCAATGGGTTTGAAGCTTCACTTCCAGAACAACACCAAAATGAATTTAAAAAGGGTTATGATATCTCAACTTCTCAGGTGGAGATGTCGTTCTTAGTTCTAAAGGGACTTGGAAGTGGGCTTGAGATGAGAGAACCTTTGTACCCATAAATAGAGATGGGGCCTATGGAAGGGATGTAATTTGCATAGACGGTAAACAAGGGAAGAATATTTCCACTAGTGCAAAAAGAGCACAAAGATACTTGTAACCTTATAGACACCTTAGTACAGTGGTCTCCAATCTTTTTATCACTGCGGAGCAGTGAACATTTGACAATTTCACCGCAGAAGGTGGGGGGATGTGGGTGGGGGATTGTGGGGGTACTGTCTGTTAAAATTAGCTTTCCTTTTAGATGTAGTAGGCTCCTCTTCTGTCTCTTTGCTCCTCATGTGTAAAGAGTTAGTCATGGACTAAAGATATCTGGTCATTCTTCAAGGAGCAGATCCCGGATGTTTGCTTTGTTTTTCATTTAGACTCTGATAGTAACTAAAATGGAAATACTGTACTTTTTTTTTTTTTTTTCTGTGCAGAACGTGGACCGGTACCACATGACCCACAGCCAGGTACCGGTCCGCGCTTCCGGGGGGTTGGGGACCACTGCTTTAGGAGACATCACTAGACAGTTGCTTGCATGTTGGAACTTGGGTTTGTCCAGCATAAGCAAAGACATTGACAAAAGGTGATGAAAAGTATGGCACCACTCCAGTAGGAAGGTTTCTACTGCACAGTAATGTATAGTGTAATGTATTTAAGGATGCATCATTCAATACCAACAACTGTATTGTCTGTACTTATGCAACAGTTTATGCATAATGGAAAGCATAGTTTTATCTTGATTCTGGGGTTCTTCAGGTTTTGTTTACTGTAGTTAAGCTTATCAGTTAAAAGTGCATGTTTATTTTTAAATGTCACCCTCATACAGTTTCAGTAGTTGCTTTGAAACTGGTTAAACCTCTACAGATTACTAACTTGAGTGCCTCTGGGTAGCTCTACCATTATTTGAATACATGGTGCAGATAACTGAGAACCATTTCACTGTCAGCATCTTGGTGTTTGAACCCTCTTAAAAGGGTATTATTGTTTACTTCTGGATATAACCAACACTAAATGACAATGAATCTAAATGGTATAATATTGACATTGCAGAGGATCGTTTTTACCTTTGCGTCATAGCCGTGTTTTCATCTAACCAGTCAGCTTAGTTTGTATTTGTGATAATTCTGCCATTATGTGCTTCAAGCGCTCTTGCTTTACTAACAGCAACAGGGTTATTCTTTGCAAATATTTGTACTTCTTCCATTTGCACCATTTTGTTGTTTTAGTTGCCAGAAAGCTCAGTATTTTTGTCATTGTAGTTTTGCACCTGTTGATTTTTTTTTTTTTTGCACCATCACCCTTGTCTGTGGTTAATCAGAACACACTAGAATAAAGAAGATATATATCAGTGGGTAGTGTTTACATAGGAGGGTTATGAGGGCCTTATGTGCTCTTTTGTTCACTTATTAACTTTTTATTGACAGTATAACTGCTAGCAACCTTCTAAATATATATGACCTTTTAATGCCATGACTGCAAAATAGGCGACCTTATACAGCTGGTTCCTGGACAGGGAATAAGCCTAAACAGGATTTTGATAGCACATTTTCTATTGAAAGAAAAGCATGATCCATAAAATCATGGCTTAACTTTAAGGAAACCGGCTTATAGAAATGTAATTGTAAACAAGACAATATTTTACAAGATTACACCTGACAACATCACATTCAATTATCACTACTATTAGACCTAAAATGTTTAACTGCTGAGGTGTAAATAGGCCACCAGGCTATTAAGTACTCAGCCATCTTGTTTACAGTTCTTGCTGGCACCTTTAGGGAAACGGTTACACAAATCCCTTAAGATGGATACAGTTGTTTTCACCCTGAGTCAACATGACACTAGCACTATTATATAGCAAGTGGTCGCTGATAGATGGTGATGGTGCCCAGCCTCCACATCATGTTTCAAAATTTTCAATTGGAATTCTCTTTTTAAATCATACTGCTATTGTAAGAAATGTCTTACTGTTACATTCATAATAAGGTTGTAAAATCTACATTGTTTTTGTATTTACTGTATTTTTTTTGTATGTTTATCATTTGCCTCATCCTAATGACTCCATGTTTAATGAAGACACGCTCATTCTCCAAATTCTGAAGAAAGTAAAGAAAACATCAGTGACGCCTCCTGCATCTGCCACTTAAACTTCTGTTACGATGCCACAAAAACTAGAATGAGTAATCAGTTTCTGGTTCTCACTTTAACTCCATATTTAACTGCTCATGCGTTCTGAACAATGTACATTTAATTTATACAATTACCTGTTTGTGTTGATGTATAAGAGCCCATGTGATGGAAAACTGAATTTTTCTCACTTTCTTAAAATAAAGTTTGATGTATACACTGTTTAAGTTTCAGAATCTACTCTTCATTACCCCTGTCCATATAAAGAAAATAAGAATGGCTGGAGTTCTATATGAAGTTATATGTAATTAATTGGGGTGTCACATTCAATCGTTAATTTTGATCAATTAATCACAGAAATAATAATGTGATTTAAAAAAAATTCACGCTGATTAATCGCCCGAGGTTTAACCCGGTCCAGTGATCTGTCGAAACATCGAAAAGTGCTACTGTACCCTTCTGCACTTGAGGCGCCAAATGCAAGGTACCCCAACATTAAAATGCTTCTGACACCTGTGCTTGTATGTACACTGTCTTAAACTGCACTATATAGATTGGCTTATTTCTATCATTATTATAGCTGAAGCATTTCCCCCCCCCTGTGCATATTATGTCATATTTTTAATTGCTGTGACCATTACTGCACATAAACAGTGCACAACGTTTGTTATTCATTCACTCGTATGTCAAAATTCATAAAACTTTTTAAATACTTTCATAGCAAAGATGTGCGATGAATCTAGATTAATTAATCCCAGAGCTTTTAATCAATTTGATTCTTTTTTTAATCATGTGACACCCCTAGTAATTATTGTTTTAGATATTTTGAATGAAGCAGATTAGAAGGCAGACATTTAGTACAGAGGTCATTTATGTACACAAAATATCCGTAATGTTAAAAACCACCTGTCTAACAACTCTTGACACGTCTCCATGTATAAGAAAAATTCGTCTTAGCACGTCCCACAAAAGTTTGATCAAACTGAGGTCTGGGGCACCAATCAAATACTTGAAGATTTTTTACACACTATTCCTGAACAACATTATGGGCTAAAATTGCCATGAAGGAGTAAACTTGGTCTGTAACAATGTTAGCTGGTCTTTGTAATATCTACATGAAGGCCAGTATGTATGGTTCTCATTACATTACATTCATTTGGCAGACATTTATATCCAAAGCGACTTACAATTTGAGGAAACACTCACTTTTCAGGACAGCGTGAGAACTGGAGGAGGGATCTAAGTGCTACAATATATGTAGGGAGTAGTACAAGCGGGAGAGGAATAGATGAGCCTTCAGGAGAATTTTGAAGCAAGAGAGGGATTCTGCTGCTCTGGTTTCCCTTGGCAGCTCATTTCACTATTGGATAACCATGAATGTGTGGTCTGGACAGAAGTTTGCTTTGTAGTAATGATGGCAGAGCCAGACGATGTTTCTTGAATGAGCGGCGGGAGAAAGTTGGAACAGTGACAAGGTAGCTTGGTGCAGATCCAGATGTCACTCTGTAGGCAGGAGTTTGTGACTTGAATTTTATTCAGGCAGCCATGGATCGGTCAATTAGCAGTAGAGTGACATGCGACCTTTCAGACTGAAGGCTAGGGCTGGGTTTAAAGAATCGATTCACCGATCAATATCGATTCTCGTTCAAAAAATACGATATCGATTCAAAAATTTGCGGATCGATCTTTTCCTCTCGTCACTACTGCTAGCGACCATGCAGGGAAAGCTATAAAACACTCACTCCACTCCCGTCGAGCAGCCGAGCGGGTAGTGGCTCAGTTGTCAGAAAACTCGCCCTGCAATCAGAGAGTGTGGGCTCGATCCCCGAGAGAAACCTCTGAGGTACTGAGTGTGTTACCGTCCTCACACGTGCACCGAGTGACGGGCTGCTGTTTCACTCGCTGAATGGGTTTAAATGCAGAGGAGTAATTTTGTGCTGTTCTCACTGTGTGCAGTGGTGTGTTCACAAAGATCATTTTCACTTTTCCTCCAGAAAATCTCTTAATACCTGAAGAGAAAGAGTCTTATCTGTCAAGCAGAATTTCCTAGACTGTATTTGTCATGGTTGCTGAACTAGTGTTTATGGTTGCTGAGCTAGTGTACACACACACACACACACACACACACACTGTTCCTGTTAATTATTCATTTTCTTCATGTGCAACAGTTGTTTTAAATTAAATAGACAATTTTATAATGTTGGATTAGATACATTATAAAATAAACCCTTATTGGAAAAGTTTACTGTCCACAGGTAACATTGCAGTACATTTCGTCAACATAGGGATATCCTCCACTCAAGTCAATTTATAACCAAGCCAAACTAGTATTAACACAAAGATATCTGTAAATAAATAGATATCGAATCGGATTGAGAATCGAATCGGATCATGACCTTGTGAATCGGAATTGGATCAATTCAGGAAATCGGCAACAAAACCCAGCCCTACTGAAGACTATTAAATCTATTAGTCTTATTTTACAACCGGTGAGACGCACTAGGAGGGCATTAGCACAATTGAGTTGCCTACAGCTGGAGTCAGTTAACATACAGGGTCATGTATAGTCAGATTTTTATGATGTGGTACAAAGCGATGTGACTGAGAGACAGATTTGATATGGTTGGTGGTTCTCTATTAGAACACTGGCCATCACACCGCTTGCACACAGGCTTGCCCTGTTAAGTGATGAACACACATGTGGCCGTCTACATGGTGTAAAAGAAAACATGATTCATTTGACCTCCCATTACTCCATGGTCCAGCTCAGATCCTCAGATTCTAGCGCTAGGTGCTTTTGAGCCTCGGGGGCCAGTACCCTGTCACTGGTTCACAGATTTTTCATATTTGGACGAATTTTAGAAGGTACTAACCAAGTCCTGCCAGTTTGGCGACAACCAATCACAATTTAGCCCTGACCGATTAATATATTACCACACCTTATTCATTGTAATAAGATAAACAATCTTACTGAACTCACCCGTCAGTACTTTCATCTTTATAATCACTAAATTTAATAACCACTGATTTTTGACATTAGTAATTTGCAATTCATTTTCATTGGTATGACATCTAATCTCACTTTGTATCTTGATTAAAAACGTTGATAGTTTTGCTGTTGGAACAGACTGTGCGCTGTGATAGAAGTGCAAGCCTTCAGTCCAACCTCAAGATGGCAGCGTCTCACCAGTGTTCGTTTTAAACTGCCCTATTACCAGTGACTGATGTCCGTGTTAGTGATGTCTTCCATGTGTGTTGATTGAGATGAGGATGCCATTATTGTCTGAGATTCACTTCACTGGAACTGAATACTGATACGTTTTAGTGGCCTGGTGCAGGAATGGAAAACGAAGGGGGTTCAGTGCCTTGCTATATGAAACATAGATAGAATCTTCACTCTCCCAGCTCTGTCCTTAAAGACTGTGGGGCACAATTACACCTTTACTATCTGTTAATCTGTGGGAAGTTGACAACATTCTGCTAACATTTCATCATGCCTCTCCTGCAGTAGTGGTACCTGAACCCTCTTTCCTTTCTCAGTACAGCCTTAAAATGTAAACCTTTAGAAGAAACATTTCCCTCCTATATACAATATTGATTTGTCCCTCTTTTCTTAATTTTATGCTTGGATTCATGTTGTTGCCTGTGAAACAATCTTATCTTTGACATATTGAGTAGATTAAATGAAAGAATTAGGAACAAATGTTTTAGTGTGACAGGCCACAAAGTGCCTAAAAATACAAGGTGTCTAGATAAAGAAGTTCCAACCATTCAACGTTCAGCACCACCAGTATGCTGGTCATGGCCTGATCATTTGGAATAATCTGCACCTGTTTCTTCACTGGTTCAAGCTTGAGTTAGATGCTTGAATGGTTCGTTTGTAGGTCACTGTGTGTCTTAACATTCCTTCAAAAATTGTCCGGTTCAGGGACTAGATTGCAAATGACTGGACTGCTTTCAAAGCCCTTCAAGAATACTGGAGAAGTATTCCTCAAGGTTACTATAAACTGTCCAGATATTTTGAAGTAAAATATACAATAGAATACAATAGAATAGAATTAAAATAAAATCATTTACCAGCAGTGCAGTATAAAATGTACAGTATGCAATCTAGGAATGAAAAATTTGTGTATTTAAAATATGTGTATGATAAAATACATACATATATAGTGTACATATGTATATGTAAACTAAGTGTAGACTAATAATTATATGTATGTACTGTAGATACACACACACATACACACACACATGCGTGTACACAGGCATTGTCAATACAATAGATGCTCCAGAAAAATTGCATGGAGCTATGAAGTGCAGAAAATAAAGCCAGGAGCTTTTGCTCTTAAAGCTGTTTGTTTTGGAAATGCTTAGGTGACTAATCCCTCCCCAGCTTTCCATGCAGGTAACATTTTTGGGAGTTTCAGTACAAATAAAAGTGAAGTGGCTTGAGTTGACAAACTGAACAGTCAAAATTCATGCAGCACAAGACTGTATAGTTTGCAGATTTACAGTTTGTGCAACACTTCAGGTGTCAACTGAGAAAGTGACACACGGCTTCTGTTACATAGTCATGAGGTGCTAGGTGGTGACCTTGTGCTATTTTTGCTGGTTTTACATCAACTTGGAGGCAAGAATAGAATGAAAACACACCCATTGTGGGCTCACAATTGAGACAGTACCTCTCCTGATAACAGTGATGACACCAAGCAAGAAGTTAATGTGAACCAATAATGGACTGTTTGCTGTCGCGAGTGTAGACTTTGAGCTCTTAAATACTCTTCATCCACAATACTGTGAGTACCGTCACTAACTTTCTTCATTTCTCAGTCCAAATTGAGCAACATCATTGCCTTGATTATGAAACTCCTCAAAAAGCCTTTTCAAATCTGGCAAAATGTTACTTTTCTAACAGGCTGCTGAGAGACCAGAGCATTAAAAAAGTATTCAATTCACGACAACGCACAGGAACAACCTGTTCGGTTTCCTGTGACACAGTTGTCACACTTCACTGTCTCATCTCTTCCCTATTCCCCATGTCTTATCATGTGGGGAAAATGGTGAGGAGGGGGGGAAGAGAGGTTTTTCTCAGGGATCTCTCACTTCTGTGAACTCCAACAATATTTAAAATCAGAAAACCTTGGATGAAATGTTTTATAATATAACTGGACAAACAACATAGAACCATAAAGACCCTGTACTAAATACACTATGTACACACAAAACACTGTGGTTAGTAAGAGAACCTGGATATAAATATTTTAGATAAATAAAATAACTGCTGAATTACAAATAGTTGGAGTTTGTTCTCCATATGGAGTCTTAGATTGCACATAATAGTGATATACATAATGACGAATTAATAAAGTTATTGCACATAATTATGACAATTTAGCACAAAATAAGAAACTGCACATCTGAATAGCAGCAGGTTTTTGCACAGGTAATTGTATGTCTGTGTGACAGGGGAAGAAAAGTCTGATGGTGCATGTGTGAAACGGAGAGGAGTTATAGAGTCTGATGACGGGTGTGGCAAGGGGGGAGTTATATAGTCTGATGGTGGGTGTGGCAAGGGAGGAGTTATAGAGTCTGATTGGGGGTGTGGCAAGGGAGGAGTTATAGAGTGATGGTGGGTGTGGCACGGGAGGAGTTATAGAGTCTGATAGTGGGTGTGGCAAGGGAGGAGTTATAGAGTCTGATGGTGGGTGTGGC
>JBBMFX010000001.1:22843490-22853609 GCA_037832545.1 Rhabdalestes septentrionalis
GGTGTGGCAAGGGAGGAGTTATAGAGTCTGATGGTGGGTGGGGCAAGGGAGGAGTTATAGAGTCTGATGGTGGGTGTGGCAAGGGAGGAGTTATAGAGTCTGATGAGTAGGAGAATGACGTGGGAGGAGTTATAGAGTCTGATGGGTACGTGTGTGATGTGGGAGGAGTTAAAAAATGTCTGATGGTGGGTGTGGCAAGGGAGGAGATATATAGTCTGATGGCAGAAGGAAATATTCTGGGAAATATTCAATAACATTTAAGAGATGAGTCTACAGATGAGCACTGATTAGAGTTTTTAGGAGGGAAGCTTTACTGCAGTTAACATTACAGAAATAATTAGATGTGTGGTTTTATTTCAGGTAAATGAACTGGCCTGTTTTTCGAGTTATGAAACAGACAGCCTTTAAGGTGAGGCTGTTCAGTTAAAGAACATTGCAGAACCAGCTAAAGAGATGAAGCAATGCTAATGTCGTAATACTTGAGCTAATTGAAGCCCTGAAGCAAGAAGCTTTGGAAATGGTTCCTTTCCTGAGCTTCAAATTCGAACATCCGGTGGAAGTGATTACATGTTTGCACTGCTTGCAGTCAGTGAATCGCAGAATGACCACAGAAGATTTGACTTCAGTCTCCACGGGACTCTTTCACTGGTTTACATAAGTGTGATGTCTGTCATTTGACATTTACCAGGTTTTCTCTCCAAACGTCATTTGTATGTGTTTTCCACAGCTTACCCCCAATACCGCCAGAATAGTGATGAGGTCAGTTGTCATTTGACTGTGGTATTTGCAGCCTCACAAGACTGCTCACAACTTATAAAGTGTCATCCTGTATATTGTCTACAAAATGTCCACAAGTGGGATTTACTCTACCTCAGTTCTTCAGCTTTGTGAAGCAATGGAGTGGAGGATAGGACAGTGATAGTGATAAGGGAGTGTGGGTGGCATTTTGGCACATTTGACATGCAAATAGAGAATCAGTTGGAAGGTAGGTTTGCATCTAAATGGCTGTTGCAGGAACATGATTAGATTTGCACAAAGTAAACTGACAAGAGTTTACAGACCTTGCTCCATACTTTATATATTACATGAAGCCAACATCTTTGAAAAATGTGACAGTTGGAAAATGTGAAAAATGCGGCATTTACTTGTTCAAATCTGATTTTCTTTTTAACAAGTGAAAAACCTAATATGAACTTTAGCTTCCCTTCATCATAATGATATTTACAGATGTTTTTTTCATAATGACAATTTTTTGTGCATAACAGGTGTGGGTGAAAGTAGCGTTCTTACCCAAGGTCACTTACTGGTGTAATGTGGTGTGTCACCAAAGACAGGAATAAAAACCCACCCCCTTCTCAGAAGTCCACTGACATGCATTCATTCCTGAGAGCAGTAGTAAATGCTGGACTTCTCAGTAAAGTCCACACCTTCTTGCCTCCCAGGGACAAGCATCTGATTTAGGTGATCATCTCCAGAAAAAGCAAAATGATCCCAAAACTGATATTTCGGAATTATGCGGAGACAAAACATGACGCTTTCATCTGTGGATTCCTGGCAATACAAGGGAAAAGTGAAATACAGCATGTATCAACAAGTACCTGAAGAGTGGGAGAAAAGGCCCTTCCTAGGAAACATCCATCATCGTGTTATTATTACATACCTCTCTTACTGACACAGCAATTTGTGCATATAACCATCTATTTTGTAGGGAGTGTTTTTGCAGAAGTTTTAATAGATCTTCTTTTTACTTTAGATTTTATATTGTTCTTGTATTTGTATTTCTGTGTGACTGATCTGTCGTGACATAAGCAGTTTTCTTCCAGGATCAGAAAAGACTTCTGAATCATCGGTAGAATACGAAGAGAACTAAATGGTACATACTGCGGAGAAACTATGTCTGGATTTGTGAAACCGTTCTGCTGTTTGTCACATTATGTTTATGAATATGATTCACTTTCCTTTAGAACTAAAAGCCAAGAACAGTTTGCAACACTTCACACGGATGTAAGGGATAAAAAAGTGAGGTGTTTATTGCCCACAAACAATTCCATTAACCGTTTTCTCAGCTTTAATCTTTATTTCAGCAAGGTCATCACAGAGTAAATGTGTGGCCTGGGTTGCTGTCTTGGCCTTGGCGTTTCCTGCCATTGTAGGTGATTTAACTGATTTGGGACTTCAACCACATGTCTTCCATTTAGTGGTCGCGCTCAGCGGTGCTGTAGGATTTAGGGGCGACACCTCCTTGACCCCGGCGGTATGTGTTACACGGAAAAACCACGGGAGCGAAGGAACAATGGCTAGAAACGTCTTACATGTTTCACTTTGTCAGCAAAGACTTCAAAACAGCTATTCTTCTGATTTATGGTGTCATCACTTCATACGTTCATGACCATAGTGTGTAAGCAACCCCCTCCTGAAAAGAAAACACATCTGGCACATACCGCATGCTTCAAACATTTTTCGTTATTTGGATTTTGATGCTATTCAGTCATTTAAGAAAACTTTACATCAGTGCAGAATGTTTCTAAAGGACAGTTTTGTCCTCACTGACATTCTTGGGTAATCCAGAGTCTGAAAACTGATCCAAGAGGAAACTGCTTTATTTTGACTGCACAATCACACAGAGACACAAAAACAAGAACAATAAAACATATAAAGTCTAAATACATCCAGCATAAAATAAATACTATAGATAAACACCATACAGTTATGTGAATACTAATATATAAATAGTGGTAAGGAGTCCTGTTATTGCACGTAATGGGATCAGTACTATGTAAGTAATATTGACTTAAGCAGTCATTTGTCGCATGGTAAAACCGTTGCACATTATAATAAGATGATGAGTGCACAAAAATATAAAAAAAACTAAAAACATTTGAGCTTGTTTAGAACACTAACTTGCAATTTCATCTTAAACAACAGCTGATCAAAAAGACAAAAAAGCAACATTATTTTTCTTAATATTATTCCAATACATTGAAAGTATTTATACGGCTCTGTCATTTTAATGACTGTTATTAGTGCAATAATGACTGTTATTAGAGCGATACAAATGTGTCAACGTCAGCACGTGTATCTTTTTGTAAATCGTTAGGGAATTTACAGACGTTCAGACATTTTGTACTGCTGATATCAAGTGCCCCCCCTGCCCTCGCTCACTTATCTCTCGGGTCCACAGCGGGAGTGGAAGTGAACAGGTGTGTAGGTGTGTAGGACAGTAACTTATTAATGAGAGATGTATAAATAATTGTTAAAATTCTTAATTAAGGCCAAGGGGTATGAGGAAGTTCTGGGCCATTAACAGTACTACGGTTTTATTTCCATATTGTAGGCCAGGCCTACATGTATATAAATGTAGAAATTCTGGAAGTTACAAATGGCTGTGATTTAATTTATAATTTGGCTTCCCCCCCCACACACACACACTTTTGGAAAGCTTGTTACGCCCCTGTCTCCAAGAAACAGTATTTGGAAAAACTGTACAAACACATTAGTAGGAGCATGTTAAGTGTTCCTACTTGTCCCTATTAAATAAATAAATAAATTAATTAATTAATCAGCTGTGTGTAGAAATACATGTATTAACATTGTTCAGTATGGTGTTAACCTTGTGAATAACCAGTAAGTTACTGGGATTCACACCCTCATTCTTTTCAGAGCGTATTTCAAATATTGTGAGAACTGTATTGCTAAATTGGAGTGAATACATTGTTTAGCACATACCAACTGTTTCATTATTTATTTCTTTTTGCTCCCACATACAAACAAAACTCATTTCTAAAATGAAGATAACTCCAACGGAATGAGTGACTGATCCCAGGCTGCCTGTCTGAAACATTAAACGCTGACACTGTTTCAAACTGTGCTGAACGTCAAGAGTAGAGTAGGTCAAGACACACCCTTAGCATCTGCGTGGGCATGTCAGAGCTGATCATGTCAAGGCTGAGCTCACGCCAGTCACAGAACAGTCACAGCAGTCATACGAACATAACTTAAACTCATGCACGGAATACTGTGCTATTACTACTATGACTACGTGTCCTCAACTTTTACAGCACTACCTGATGTTTAGTAAGCAACGGGTGAAGCAAATAAAGAGAATGAGTCACAAAGGAGTGGGGTAAACTCCAAATGAGGATGCAAACTGCGAAAGATTGTGCTGACGCTGGGGCTTGCTGTTCTCTTTTTTTTTTGGGAGACGTTGTGTTCATTTACAGACCTGTATGGCTGTGTGCCTTGATTTTTTTGCTCCTGTTTGTGTCTGAAGGGGTGGTTCCTTTGTTGTTTTTTTCAAGGGGAAATTGTATATATGTATTTATATATACCGTATATAAATCCGAATGTAAGTCTGTCTGTTTCCCTGTCTTTCTGAGTAAGTGGGATTTCAGGTTAATATGTGTGCAAGCTGCAACTTGCCATAAAATGTGTATAACATGTAGGCTTCACTTTCCAAATGCTATTTCTGAGTGAAAAAACATTTGAAGCTATTGAAGCATGTTAATACTAAGTTGACAAAGTGCAAAGGTATTGAGAACACATGGTCCATCTGTAGAAGCTCAAAGTCTCAATTACTGTGGTGGTTAAATCACTCAGTACTCAAGGGGGCAATAGTGGACAAATCAGAGCGTCCATAAAGGGAGCCAAAGAGATCTCTGAACATGCTAGTTGGAGGGGAGAGTGGGTTACTTCAATTGAAATTGAAAAGACCCCTGTTTGTGGAGCTTTAATTGTTGAATTCGTGTACATGCTTGATCTGCCCTAATGAAAGTATGTCTATGGGATCTGCTAACACCTTGTGTGGACTAAGAGCTGAGTCCGTAACTTAATCATGAATTAATTTGTCTTAGCTAAGATAACACTGATCAACAACCTGATTAATTTATTGGTAGACTACTTAACTGTCCTTTCTTCTTATCTACATCCATCTCTTTCCTAAAGTCAACCAAAGTGGGAATAGAAGATCATCGAAGAAGGCACCTTGTCAAAAGTAGGACAAAAGAAAAATAACTTGTTAACAACTACTGACTTTTCCCTAGACCCTAATTCTTCTCTCAGAAAACTGAGCTTCCATGTGCGAAGTGAGAGGTTTTCCTCCCAACTCTTTTCAATTTCATGTCCACCAGGAGGAAAGGAAAAAATTTGAACTTTGCCCAGTGTACCACATGTTCCTAACCTTCAGTCTGATCTTTCAGTGTCTGTTTCTACTCCAAAGACCGAGAGGGAGCGCTGCATGAGGCTGTGGGGTTGGTCATGAAAAAACTCAACAGCACTTGATGTGATTACACTCAAGCTAATGAAACCCCCCACCCCCCAACCTAACTCCCCAACACCCCCACACACTGTTCCAACATACAAACAACAGAATGTCCCTCAGGCTGTTGAAGGCGGAGATGCCAAAGCAGACAGAGACAGAGAGAGAGAGAAAGGGAGAGGGAGAGGGAGAGAGCGAGAGGAGGGGGGCAGGAAATAGTCTCTGAAAAGAAGCCGTGCCTTCACATTGTCATACACTCAGGGAGTAGAACTGAAGCAGTGTGTTAGATTCATGCTGCGGTCACAGCGTGCTGGACTCCACAGGTGCTACAAGCTTGTTTTTGCTAAAACAGAACCAGCTGTGTGATTCTGTCCAACAAAAGGGCCACTTTCAGTGCTGGAATATTTTGAAGATGCAAGGGAAGTAACATCTACTGTCCAACCAATCTGGATTATTTTCTTCAGTGACATTAAACACAACTAATGTGTTTCTTCTTGGGGAAGCATTTCAAGTGGATTGTAACTCAGCTGACCACTTTGGACCTAAGTGGGTTTGCTCAGATCTCGGATGAATCAGCACGGATGAGTTGTGTGAGATTCTGAGTGAGTACGGAGCTCCCTTACCTTTTGGGCTAGGGTCCTGTTAGGTGGCTGGGAAAGGGCAAAGAAGGGGGAGGGGAGGAGGACGCGAGATCTTGTCTCTTGTCTCTGGGGAGGGCCTGCTTTCACCATGAGGTTAGCCCCAGAGACTCATTGGTAGAATCCCAAGGGAAAGCATTTTGAAGGCTTGCGACCAAAGAGATGAACACATGAAAGAGACCCCTGTGTACCTGGGAGCAAGAGTATTTTGTGAGAGGAACTCTAAAGGAATACCTCTATGGCCTTTTGCTTTGTGTTTGACTGAGCATTCCTCTAGGATCCGGAGTCAAGGGAAATCCTTCCATTGTGTTACTCTCGCATAACCTCTAGGCAACACTATACTTCCTGGAGAGATGCACAACATCACCATGCAGATGGACAATACAAGTCAGCAATGGAACAGCACCCCCAGCCCCTCACCACACCAAGACTGTCCCAAGAATGATGAATTCAAGTACCCGCTCTACAGTACGGTCTTCAGTGTCGTCTTCGTGGTGGGGCTTCTAATGAACATAACAGCCATGTACATCTTCACCTGCTCACTCAAACTCCGCAATGAAACCACCACCTACATGATGAACCTTGTGGTGTCAGACCTCCTGTTTGTACTCACGTTACCGCTGCGGATCTTCTATTTTATGCGGCAGGACTGGCCGTTTGGCGGTCTGCTGTGCAAGCTTTCAGTCTCTCTCTTCTACACGAATATGTACGGCAGCATTCTGTTCCTCACCTGCATCAGTGTGGACCGCTTCTTGGCCATCGTCTACCCGTTCCGGTCGCGGGAGCTTCGGACCAAGCGCAACGCCAAGATCGTATGTGCAGCCGTGTGGGTGATCGTGCTGTCAGGGAGCCTGCCCACTGGCTTCTTGCTGGATTCCACCACTTCCAAGAGCAACTCCACTGCAAAGTTCTGCTTCGAGAACTTCTCTCCCAAACAGTGGAAGTTCCATCTCTCCAAGGTGGTGATCTTCATTGAGACGGTTGGCTTTCTCATACCGCTTCTCCTCAATGTAGTGTGTTCTGCCATGGTTCTTCAGACACTAAGGCGGCCACACACAGTTGCTCGAGGAGGGAGGCTGAACAAGACTAAAATTTTGCGCATGATTGTGGTGCATCTTTTGATCTTCTGCTTCTGCTTCATCCCTTACAATGTCAACCTGGTCTTCTACTCGCTGGTGCGCACCGGGATTTTGAAAGGCTGTGCCGCAGAGTCTGTGGTCAGGACTATCTATCCAATCTCCTTGTGCATAGCTGTATCTAACTGTTGCTTTGACCCTGTCATCTACTACTTCACCTCAGAGACGATACAGAACTCCATTAGGAGAAAATCACAAATTGACCGTACATACGACGCAAAGTTCTCTGAGGCCTTGCAGTCAGAGACAACCTCCAGTCTTAGTTTCAGCATGAGGTCCCTTAAAAGCAAGTTCTTCTTCAATGAGTCAAATGTATGAGGAGACAATGGCGTAAACTGTACCTACACCATTTCAAATGATTACAGAGTGTGCAAATCAAAAACCACACTGACTTTGGATTATTTGGTACAAGGGCCATTCTGTTAATAGCCATTTCAAATGAGTGTTCAGAGGATTCTATGTAACTCTTAACCAAGCACAAGGCAATTAATGGACTTTGCCCTGTGGCAGGTGTTTGTACACCACACAAAGATACACTTCAGGTCAATACTAGACATCTTTGTTTGTTCTCGTTAACGGATTTATTGCTTAACGTCTCCCTCTACTATTTAGCTGTTGAAAAGCTTTTTCTTTTTGTTCAGATATATTAACTGTAGTTATTTGACTGTGAATACCAAAGACCATCATTTCTTACAGTGTAAAAGTGAGTGCACTTACGTTGCACTTAAATTTTTATTAAGCAAATGCACAAGTTTTATCCGGATATCCTGGATATTAAATTAAACTCAAGCTAACAAAGAAAATAAATGACCCTGTCAGCTTAGCCCAAACTGCAATGGGGAAAACTGAAACCTGTCAGTGAATTAAGGACTGACTGGAGGTGTTATTTGTGTGTGTTTTTACTAATGTTTTGCTTTTTGCTAAGTCAGAACCATGAGGTATTGGAAGTGTCATAGTGTTAAATAATGAAAATAATTTTATTGGCACTTTATACTACAGTTTTAAATTTGCACTGTCTTTGGTTTTACTTTTCACGCACTGTTTTTTTTTTTCTCTGTTACAAAACCGGATTTGAGAAAAAAATAAAATTCAAAAAACGATAATGCAGAAGTATTACTTCTTTTTAAACAGACTTCCTTAAATTAAGACTGGAACTATACAACCACTCACAAAGTTCCTTAAATGTTTTATTTTTAATGGTCATAAGCAATGGTATTGAAAATAAACAGTGTTGGTTACAGTTTTAACCTGTTTTGATAAATATTAGTCATGACAAAGTGGATAAAATATGTGAGGAGCATTTGTAAATGGATTCTAAGAAAACAAAACCGAGAGTTGTAACAGTGTATCATGACAAAACATGCTAGAAATGTTTCATTGTTGCACAATAAATGTTTTTGGCTTTCATGAAAGGAGAGGACTGTGCTGAACTGAGGAAAAGCATTGGGCGTTTGTAAGTTTGACAGGAGAGTACAAGTTATGTCACTACTTTTAAACAGGGAGTGTCTTCCTTGGCAGACTCAGTGCCAGGCCTATCCTCCAAATGGCTGGTTTTTATCCCTTTACTATTTTATACCAAAACACAGGAGCCAGAGCATGTATATGCATTTAGAAATGTGACATGAATACAGTGAAACAATGGCCTCTATATTTGTGGCAAAGCTTCACTGCAATATTCCGCATCTAAAATCCACCGTGACATTACATGCGGGAAGAACGTGCAAGAGGAATCTACAGCTGTGATGTCTTCATTCTTCCAGTCATGATCACCTCTCTTGCATGTTCAAAATCAGTACGTTTCAAACTTGTGCAAAGGCAAAGCATCTGGTAGTCAGTCATTGCATTAAAGCAAGTCCCCTTATGATTGTGAAGGGGGTGGCTGGAGAAACCAGTGCCGTACAGTTTTGGTCTTAGTGCATCAGTGTAATTTATTGCTGTGTCTGGAACAAATGAACACCAGTCTGTAGCAGGTCTGAGTGTGAAGAGAAGAGGAGAGAAGAGAAGAGAAGAGAAGAGAAAAGGAGAGAAGAGAAGAGAAGAGAAGAGAAAAGGAGAGAAAAGGAGAGAAGAGAAGAGAAGAGAAGAGAAAAGGAGAGAAAAGGAGAGAAGAGAAGAGAAGAACTTGCTTTGTAAGTGATCATTTATTGAGACATTATTTATTATATAAATAAATGACATTATTTATTATTTTATAATAGTGTAATATACTGGTTAAAACTGACTCATTGCAAATGATTTTAATATATTTATTGTATTAGTAAACATATAAAATAAGGCTCACTATGAATATCTTGGGATATACAGGGTGTGGTGGAGGGTGATGCTCATCATAAGCAGTATCTTGAGAGCAGTAATCAGTGTAACCATTCGACCTTTAATCAGGAATATAACAAATCAGTGCAATGACTAGAGTGGACAGAAACGAAGCGTGTTTTTAGTATCATTCTTCTATTGTTTATTATGATTTTTTTGTGTTAATGTATTTCTATATTAGTATTTCTTTTATTTATTGTGATGCAGCTTAGGATTTTTTACTGACGTTCTCAGTGCCAGGATAAATAGTCTTATAAATAATAAAACTATATATTTTCTTGGGTGCTTAAGACTCATACTACATGTTTTGTATGTCGTATGATTCCCCCATCCAAATACAAAATAGAAAGTCCTTTTTCATGATTTTATCAGTAAAATTGGAAAAATATGATGTAGAGAGGAAGGGTTTGTCTAATGGCATCCAAAGAAAGCCCTGAAAGTGAATCTTATGATATTTGATGGCTCAGTGTACAAATAACCTGAGTGGGCGTTTTCCCTTGGGTGTGTTTACCCCATACACTATCTTACTGTACAGCTCATTAAGAACTCAACACTACAGCTCTCAAGAGCCACATCAAAGCTTTGAAAACCCAGCCGAACCCTGTCTGCTTTCCCTGCACCTTTGACTTGGCTTGTTTCCTGGCAGGAAGGTTTTGCAGGAAGGGGGCTGTTTGGTCCAGTAGCGCTCTGGACTTGTGTGGCCATTCTGGTCTGATTTCTGTCGCACCGTGGCCTTCAAAAGATCTTGATGTTCCAATTCAGTGACCCACAGGGTCTT
>JBBMFX010000001.1:22853709-22869213 GCA_037832545.1 Rhabdalestes septentrionalis
TAAAATAGTTTGAAGTAGTATGTACACACTGTTGATGTAAAAAAAATTCCATTCTCTTTCCATTCCATCCAGTCCAGATATGAAAACTTTCCTAAAAAACAGGTCATCACTGTCACAAAAACTACTCATCGTTCCACAGTTGGTTGAAACTGACTATTCATGTTTTAATTATGAAGAGCATTTCAGCTTGTACTGTTTTTTTAAAAAGAGGCATGATGCAGAGCCAACCAAAACAGAGCTCATTTACATATAATGATGTAAAAGTAGAGTAAAACAAATATTCCCATAAAAACAGGTCAGAAAAATGGTCATGCAAAAACAAACATACACTTTATTCAATAGTTTGTGCACACCACATCTTTCTGCAGTTTATGAAATAAATAGATACATGGTGACACTTACCTATTTATTTCATAGACTGCAGATTTTTATTCTTGGCAAGTTGTTGAGTGAACAACAATTCATGAAAATAGGTCAAAATAAAACATGTTTCCTTTATAAGATGGAAGAATCTGTAAAGGTGCATGTCTGACTTCCTCTTTACTGGCTGTGTGGTGATGCAGAGTCATTCTAGAATGTCTTTTAACTTTAAATGCACTAGTTACTGTTTTATCACTTAATGGCTCATTACATAACACTTGTCAGGTTATCCACATAAAATTACAACTACAGTTATATTAGGTGGTTTTTTATTGATGAATAAAAAATGAAATTTGCTACTGAAGGTACTCAGATGGTAAACATACTGTAGATTTATTTGATAGCAATGAATACTGAGTGTAAGTGAGTAATATGAAAATGAAAATCTCAGTGTGTGCCAAAACTAGTAATAAATAAGAAATATACAGAGCTTTAAAGAATATGTGAGATTCTTTTACAAAACAGGGCTGATGGTGTGTATCAGGTGTATAACAAAACCCACAATAGTGGATAGTGGAGCTTGGAGGGGAAATGTAGAACATATGTGCAGTTTAAAGCTTTCTGTGAAAATCCAAGGGATTGAAACACATCAAATGCTTCCGAAAGCGATAATATAAATCGCCAGAATACATCAGTCTGACAGCAGTGTTATAGCCTGATCAATCATATTCCTTTTAATTAGCCTTTAACTGCTTGAAATTGAACGGCGTGCTATTAAAGGTGGTTCCGCCTTATGGTTGGAAATAGGCATAAATGGTTTATGTAAAATGTGACAGACGAATTTGACAGATGATTTGCCCTCTGGGTGGTCGTTTGAAGTGTGTGTAAGTCTGAGCAGCATGTGCTATTACAGCACAGCTATCAGTACGAAATCTCTCACATGATGTTATGGCACGCAGGAGATTTCGCAGGAGCACAATCTTTCACTGCAGGCTTGAAGAAGTCAGGCTGAGATAATGGGGAAGAGACAGTAACTCTCCTCACAGACCCCAATATGTCACGCCACACTGCTATTCAGATGCTTGGTAACAATCACAGACACAAAAGGAAACCGACAGAACAGAGCTAACATGCTTGAGATGGGGAAATAAAGCTCAGGCATGAGTGAGGAGCACTGTTATAGTGGCATCAGCCTGCAGATGAAAGCTGCAATTCACACTAACGAGCACTAACTCCAGTACCCTGAATATATGAATGCTGAATATGCGTATTGTATAGACGTACATGCCTGTACACAGCTTTACTGGGAAGGTTTACCCACTTCCACAAACCATTGCATCTCATGGCTAGTGGGGCTGGAAAATACATTAATTGGTCCTCGTTACACAGCATTGGGGGTTTATGTGATTGCAGACTGCAGTACGCAAACAAGCCTCTTTTCACTTCACTTTACTTTCATTTCTTTTTCATCACATTGTTCTTGTTGCTATGAACATTTTGACCAATCATGGTTCCAGTTAAATGTTGCTATGGGAACATTTTAATTCAACAAAAGGAAATGACAATGTCATGCAAATCAGAGGCACAGTGCAAATAAATATGTAAACAGCACTGTGCAAAAATCTTAGGCTCTGGTTTATCTGAGCAGTGAGGACTTTCGGTCAGAAAATACAAACGTTAGCATTAGAATAAATGCAAACAAGCAGGGTTTTGTTTGCAGAATGTTCTTGAAGTTGTTAAGCTGGTAATTTAATGTAATGAAGTATCGATTGAACTAAAGCAGGTATTTAAGGTTTTTTATGAGAACTACAATGTATCACTGGGCTTCATTGTGGAGGTCAGAGAATGATTCAGCAATCAGACACATGTAAAAATCCTATTTTTTGCAGGAATATTATTTGTAAATATTCTAAGGTTTAAATATAATATTCCTAAGTGTCAAATATTTTGAAGGAGTTTGTTAATAAGTGTGAGTTGTCAGATTGACTAGCACACTGTTTGTGTTATATGTTATGTGCAGTGTGTTGAGCTGCTAGTGAGCAATACGAGGTGTAAGGGGAAGCATGAAAACTCCTTAAAGTGAAAATAGTTCACAGAAGGGGGACTTTGTCAGCTGGAGCTGAAAAAAAGCTTGTACTTCTCCCACAGAAATAAACAAATTTATATTTCAACACAACTTTAATAAATGCCAATTTGCTTTCTCACCTATGAAGACACAAATATAATTGGTATTGGATTTTGTAAAACTCGATTAATATATGGCAAGGTGTAGAAGCAATATGACCTCAGTACTGGTATATAGTCTTCCAGCAGTGGAGCTACTTTCTTAAAAGGCTTGGATAGAACTGAAGGTTTCTGGCCTGGTTTTGGTTTTGGTTTTTTTTCAGAAGAAAACACCCTCCCTTTTTTGGAAATGTGTACATATGCTGGTCTTTTGTGTGTTTATAATAAATCTGATGTGTTTACAAGTAAGTCTGCCCTTGATAAAAAACATGACTCCATGATGTAACACTACACTAGACTGGCCATAGCTCAAATGTGGAACTAAAATAAAAAACCAGGCGCCTGTAGAGTACAGCTTGCCAGGGATCTGTATGAAATGGATGCATGACTGCCATACCAGCTCCAGTCCTAGGGTGAGTTTTTAGGACTAAAAACTCTGAAGGATTAAGCCTACGATTCCACATTTATGTGCCATTTATTGATGTGCTACTCTTCCTCCAACCCTGGTCGGATTTAAAAAATTTGCATTTTTGTGTGGAGCTTTATTTAGCTTTCATTTAACTTGCATTTGCACTGCAAGACTGGCTCCCTGAGACTGGTTACACTACCTGAACTGGTCGCATTTAGATGCTAATAAGGGCATCAAGTGTGGGCCCAGAGCAGGGCAGCACTGAAGCGTGTAATTTATATACTGCATAGCTTTTAATTCTCTGGACCTTTAGAGGAACTGTTCCGCTCAAATAAGAGGGACTGACTTTTTTGAGTGATGCATCCTTTATTCTCTAGACATGGCAGGATGTCAAAAGACGTTTTGTTGAAAGTGTCCTGCTTCTGCATGGTCAGTAGACCCTGTTGGTCATCATATGAATCTGTGCAGGAATTTTGTGCAGGAATCTGTGCAGGAACCTCAGAAACACTTAATAAGGACTAAATTAGGCAATTCCACTATGGAAAATGAAACTGGATCCTCACAGCTGCACCTGACCTCAATCCTGTAGACCTATTTGACCTTTTATAATTTATTACAGGTCATTATCCAACCAGTACTGCATGGTACTTAACCCTTGATCAGTCAAGCCAATCCAAATTCCACAAAACACTGAAGACAGTCTTGAAGACCTGCATAGATGGTAGGTACAAGATCAGTATACATTCTAAGATTAACTTTTAAAAGCATACACTATCCTGATAAACAGCTTTTAAATAACTGTGTGGTGTCAGATTGATATGGGAAAGGTTCTCTGTTTGTGTAACATTTGCTATGGAGAAATACAGGAACCTCTCATTGTGAAAACAATTGGCCAGAATAAAACAGTATATTTCTCTTAATATAAATAAATGTATCAGCTGCCACACTATATAAAAATTAAGGGTACATAGAGGAGGTAATAATGGTCTGGAAATAAATAAATATCTTGTTAAAACTGTTTATTGTTTGTCATTTTAAGTGATGTATGCTTTATTGTCCAGACGGTGCAGGGCATCAAGACATTTTGCTGAAGCTTCTGCTTTGTCCATACCCCTATAGGTTATTATAGGAATCTGTGTAGCAATTTTGTTCTCTCTAAATAAGAGCTTAACTATTTGAAACAATTCCAGAATGGCATGTTAAATGGGATTTTACCAGCTGGACCCGCCCTCAGTTGCACCTGTAGACCTTTCTGACCTCTAACTGTTCATGTCAAGTCCCTATTCTCTGAGATGCTGAAATAATATTGCCTGATACTTGACCCTTGGTCAGTCAAGCCATTCCAAACCCATCAAACACAGAGGGCAGTAGAAGTCCTGTATAAACAGTAGGTGCAGAAAAGAGGTGAAGATGTTCTTGAAATAAACAAATATATTGTTTATAAACAATTTATTTACAAACGTGATGAATAAAACAATACATGTCTTGGGTATGTTCCTTTCTCAAAATATGTATGGCAATAATGCATACATTGTCCCGATGTATATACTGTATACCGTCCCTATATTATACATTAGCATAACAATGAGTCTTGACAGTGTAGAGGGTGAATATAACAATTATTGCATTTTATAGTGCAAACAAAAAAACGTTATAATGAACAGATATGGAGAAATAAACGACCCATAACATGAACATATACTTTTGTGTTTTTTCTTGCTTTTTGTAACAGACTTCACTAGCACTAGTACATCACCAAACAGGGAGGGGAAAAATAGCACTCTCAGGATTCAGAGTAGACATAAAAAAGGGGGGTTGGTCCTTCTGAATTTTCCAATAGTCATCCTGAAGACACGCACTACATAAGAGAACAACAGTCAGTAATGTGATCAATCTGTCAAAATCCGATCAACAGATGTCCAGGGGAGCCTATAGCCCATGAGACCAGACAGTGTAGGGTCACTGCAGTTGTATAATGAAGAAAGTGGTTGTGCTTTAGCTGAAAGAGTGTGTCTTTATATTCCACACCGAGGCCTGTTCCCTCTGCTGTGTGCTGCTGGCGTGAGCTCGGAACTTGAAGCTGAATATGAAGCTGAAAGTGAAGCGGGCTCTCTTTAGTAAGGGTACTGCTTCTGTTTCTTTCCCGCGAAGCAGGCCAGCCAGGTACACAGCAGCATGGCAGACGCAGCGCCCGCCCCGGTGCAGTAATACGCCCAGCCGATCTCACAAGAGCCTGGAAAACAAGCAAGAAAACCATCAGTTGCAGCTTATTCATGGATTGAAGTCTGTACACTAGAGGAGTAGACCTGGGGCCTGCTGAGATCTGGAGGCTTCATGGGCTTTGAAGACCAACTGCACATAAAACCATAGCATTCAATGTTTCATCCCTTAAAGGAATGGTTTAGCAAGAAATCTTTTTTACAATTTCCCACTTAGCACAGATGTAGATTCGCGATGTTAGGCTGATAGAGACTTCACATATACAGCCACGCAAATATTTTATATAAATCCAATCACAAATCTCCTCTTAACACACTCGCATCAAATACACATCACGCTTTTCATTAGTGTGGCACAGAGTTGTAAGTGTAATTTAGAACATAGCAAATTCACACAAACGTGTTTTTTGGCAAAATAAATTTTTTGACTCTCTATTCAATTAAATTCAGTTCAATTCATTTAAGAATTTTCCATTTTATTGCAGTCTCTTTACAGTTTGAAATCAACCGCAAGCTGCATATTGACACCTATGATTCCCTTTTCACACACTAAAATTGCTAAATTCATAAACATCCTAATATCATCACCACCGAGCCTACAGGAGAAGTCTTTGGGAAATATTTATTTATATGCTGTTTTGAATGTATTTAGGGAGGGAGTTCAGTGCTCATCTGAATGAAAAGAAAATGCAAATACATACCAAATGAAAAGAAAAGCCAATTTACTTTTTATTTGTTTAACCCGCAAATGTTTTGCACAAATGTATTCTATGCATTTTTTTGTAAAGTCTGGAGCCACGCTGTCTCATCTCACCATTTACATATTTATAGCTGAGATGATGAGGTTTACTTTGGCGATGACAAGCAATAGCCTTAAAACTTCTGTTCGGTCTGTCGCTCCCTACTCTGAAAAAAGGTCAAGCACACTGAAAGAAAGAGCTAAAGGCCAGTGAAGCTCATTTTAAGAAAGAGAGGGAAGGAGCGGATGGATGTGGCTCAGCTAAGCCTGACACTTCTTTTTTTTCTTTCTTTTTGCGACAGCAGACGCGCATGCTGTACCAAACACTTCAGCTCTGCTCGTCACAAGCTTGTGAATTCGGTGCGTCCATGAGGACAAAGAAATGATGTTGAGCGAGAGCAGAAGCGCTCGGCAGCTCATTCCCAGTTCTTGAGAATTCTCAGTTCTCTAGTAAATTTTTAAAGGAGTCCTTGATGTCGCTCTATGAAAAGAGTATTGAAGTGTGTCTGACTGCAGTTTGCAGACTTTGCTGTTGCTGCGAGCAGTGCTGGCTTAAAATAGTGTCCTTTCAAACAAATAGCATAATAAGGCAGGCTTCAACTGGAACATGCTCGGTTTTCACAGAGAAACAAAAAATGGCCAGTGTAAAACCAGACTCGGATACAACTGGACTGGGCAGGTGAAGTCAGCTTTGGTTAGTAGTTTGGTATCCCAAGTGATATCACAACTCAAAAAGAACAGAGCTGCCTCTAAGACAACAAGAATGATATCTTTCAGATCTTTGCCGTCCAAAAAAATTGTAGCTCTGTTTTTGTTTCAATTTTACACATTTCTTGACAGAAATGTTCTCAAAGCACTTTGAATAAAATCTCTTCATATTTCCCAACTTCATGCTAAAAGTTAAGAACATTTATGCCTCAGACATATTGTTTTTGCAGGGTGATAATATGTTGAGTGGAACCTCTTTTCTTGGGTACTATCATTTACCTTAACTTCATCAAACCAGTTCCAGAACAGTGCTTTGGATAGTGTTGGCAAATATATAGATTTTTTTATCATATCAATTTGGAAAGGGTGAAACAATATGAGTATTATTCACCTTTAGCTCTGAATTATTGCACCAGATAAAAAAGAATGACAGCAACGCAAAGAAACAGCACTCTCAAGAGGGCACACCCCAAGCAGAGCCTCATTTTCTGTGCAATTGGTAGTATTTTATTTGTGATACTTAAGTATCTATATATGTTTTACAAACAATATTTAAGTTCAGTATTACCAATGAAGTGATAGTTAATATTGCTCAGGAAAGGCACAGACTGACACATATCTATATGTGCTCAGATACCACTGACAGAAAAAGGCATGCTTTCTTATGTCAGTGGTATCTGAGCACATATAGATAATTGCACAGAAAATGAGGCTCTGCTTGGTGTGTGCCCTCTTGAGAGTGCTGTTTCTTTGTGTTGATGTCGTTCTTTTTCATCTGGTGCAACAATTCAGAGTTGTTGTTTTTTTTATAATTATGAATGTACACCAACCCTTCATATGAATACACTGTTTAATGCAAACACATTCATTTTAGTAGCATTTTTATCCTTCCAGCATCAAAGCGAACTTCCATTTGTTTTTAAAAAGTAGGGCCAGCTTCAACAGGCGATATCTTGAATCCCTTATATTGAACCATGAATCCCTTATATTGTACTGTGAAGTGTTGGTGCCAAACCCCACTCCTACAGTCTTTGCAAGGTGTTTGAGTACAAGTTTTCACATTTAGCATGATGTCTCCATGTGCTGCTTAATATCTATATTAATATTTTAGTATATAGTATTCTACTTTCATTGTTATCTGTATGTGACAATAGACTTGAAACAAATCAAAAGTTTTTTCGACAATCTCCTGATGATCATTAAACTGGAACTACAGGAGACACTCTGTCCAATGATAATGAAAAGGATATCGAATACCGATAGTATTTATGCTATTTTTTTAATGGTGGAAATTCAAGCATCATGAAATCATATTGCTGTGCTTAGCTTTGACAGCACTGGTGGCCTTCCTTTAAGTAAAGGCATCCAAAAAGGGGCTCTGTGGACTAAACGGTTCATCAGGAAGTCACACTTGGCCATTTGTTCTGTGCTGCGCGCTTGTCACTGCACGCCTTAATAAGAGGAATAGCGCTTGTGCTTTGGGACCAAATCCAGTGTTTTCTCCAGGGAGGGGTTTGTATTTATGAGAGTATGAAAAATGAATAAAATAAAATGAGAATCCACACCACCATCAATTACCTCCACTTGCTCTGCTGAGCTTTCAGTTTCAGGCGGTGTGAGTTTTGGTAGCAATATTTTGTAAAAAATAAATAAATAAATAAATAAATAAATAAAATTTAAAAAAGGGTACTGATAGACAAAATATATTTCTCTTTATTCACTGTTAGTCAAGACAACTGGACCAATGCTGGCCCGATTAAATTATGTGTGGAACAGGCTATAGAAACCCCTCACATCAAGGGTGTGGGTCTGATTTGACATTGATGGGGACACAAAAGTGGTAACGTTACCCCAGCCATAATGCAAGCACTGACATATTTAATCCATTTAAATTAAAATGAATAAAGTTCCCAAATACTGGTACTGTCGTCTACATAATCAATAACCATGTAACATAATAACAGAACACAATAACTATTTTCCTTTAATTTGTCACTTAATTGGAACCTGGAAGTTCATGTTTTTAAAGCATGTAGTTATTTTTCAAACCAGTGATTTAGACTGTGTTTGGAAGATGGGTGTCACAGTAGAGAAACACAATTATTAATTTGTGTTCCAAACATAGACAGAAAACAGTGGTTTTATTAGATTCTTTTGTTTAAATCACTTCGAGGGAAAATCCAGTTGTCTCATAATGTTAGTAGGTACAAATATTTCTTTAAAACCTGACAAACCTCCCACTAACCTATTACATATTAATTTCTGGGCATAATTCAGTAACACTTAAAATTTGAGCATTTCTGAACTCCCAAAACTGATTTAATCGCTTTCACAGATTCCTTGCTTTCCTTCCTAGCAGCATTTAAGGAGGAACAGAGGACAGTTTTAGAGGATTAAACTAACTGTTATTGTATTTATGATACTTCCCCATTTACACCCCATTATGCGTCTTACATATATTCTCCTAAAACCTGTGATAAAGAATGATATTGGACTATGATATCTGCTCTGCCAGCTGGTCAAGCCTGCTGGAGACTCTGCTTAAATTATTTACAAAAATTAACCTTTCGACAAATAATGAATCGTGTTCCAGAAACAGATCAAGAGTTTTTCAGAAAATACACAGATTTTTTTTAAATATAACAAATATGATTTTAGTAGGCTCAGATATCACACTTAACAGCCATCCAAAAATGCAAACAGGGTCTGACCCGGACCCCAGAGGGTAATTTGGGACTAGATAATAAAAAATCTTCCCCAGGATTTCATTCTGTCTCTGTCTTCTCTACTTTGATGGAACTACTAGCAGACGTATCCAAGCTAATGGAACAAAGCTTCTGGGGGGTATTTTTACTTGCCCAAGAGCAAGGTCACAATTTGCTCCAAATTCATTCTACTTTTTGTGGTGTGGTCCAGCAGTGCTATTATACTTGGGTTGCTGCTGTCCTGATTTTTTTTTTAAACTGCCCTGAGGCATTAGGTTGGACCCCCAGTGCTGTTCATAAACATGACTTAAACTATTAAATGTTTTATTAGAGGCTATTCTGCAAATATTCAGGGGCCTTAAGTTAGAGGGGAATAGCAAACATGTTGCCATGTGGCTTTAAATATATTAAATAAATAAGACATTTTACTTATCGTTTCCATTAACAAACTATTTTTCAAAGACCAGCAAATAACCAAATTTGTCAAAATTGTAAAATGCTTAGGAAATGGAAATAAATAAGAAAGAAGTTTTGAATGAGCTCAGTTAGCTCCAGTTCTAAGTGGCCTAGTTATTTGAGCCTCAAAAGCTGAAATCAGTCTCTGCTACTTCTGGGGTTTTGAGCAGGGGCTACTTATGCAAAGTGATCTCTTTTCTTGGCCATACTCTTGTGAAATATGTAATTATAATAATTATGCCACTGAGTAAAAGATAGCATCAACAGAAGTGGATTTGGATAGTGAAAGCTAATGAGGTATCTTTACGAGTGGTTTATTTGTACACTGGTTTAATCTATATACATTAATATTCATGTTTCTCTTACCCAGTTGAAACTGGTCCGAGCTGTTGTCACAGGTCTGTTTGACCTCCTCACTGTCCCAGCCGAGAGGGTAGAGGGCACAACCCGAACCAATCAGCAGACCTGCAGAGTGGACAAGAGCAACAATCTTCAGATAAACAGGCAGGACAATTTTCCTAAACTTAAAACTTAATGTGCTGAAGTGCTCTTTGGAACAGGAGCACAGAAGAACCACTTTTATTTTTAGTTTCCACTGGTGAAAACTAAAACGGTGACAACAAAATATATGTTCACAAATAGAGATCCTACACAGAAAGTAAAGGTTCTCTTCTTCAAGAACCATGTACCCAAGCCAAGACAAATGATAACTGTAAATGTTATGCTAGCACATTCCCACCTTCTTGAATGGAACTAGCACCTATGATCTCCATCTATCTACTATCAATGCTTCACCAATAGTCAGAAAGTCATTGTAACCAATTTCTGAAAGCCTTTCTTTAGTCACATTGACAAGTCAACAAACAGAGGGTGACATTCATGCTGCAACTGAACATTTTGCTTTAATTCACCAAAAATATTATTGTGTGCCTGTCAAACTGTCTTATCTTTGGAATGTTGAAAATATTTAACAAATGTTTTACTGCCAAAGGCTACAAAGTGGCCAAAGATACCAAAGGTGTCTGGATAAAGGAGTTCCAACCAGTCAGCATTCAGCACCACCAGTATACTGATCACCGCATGATCATCTGGAATCATCTGCACCTGTTTCTATACTGGTTTAGGACATAGGTTAGATGTAATTGTTTATGCTTGAATTATTCATATATAGGTCACAGAGTGTCTTAACAAACAAAAAAGGGAAACTGGTCAGGATTATGGACTGGATTGAAAATGAGAGTCTTTGAAATGTTTTAAGGTGCTATGCTGTTGTGTCATGTGGGATTGTTTGCTTAATGAATGATGTTTGTGACAAATATGAAAAAACACATTTGCTACATGGCCAGCTCATTGCAAGCAGATTAACTCCTCACATCAGCCAAGTGATTCTAAGCCCACTGTACTGCCTATCTTCAAAAATTTGTCTTGACCTGCCACTGCATGGAAAAAAGGACCACTATCCTATCACTGTAAGTTTTCTAACTCCTTTATTCTTCTTATGACTTTTTTACCCCAGCCATTCTAGTGTTTGAAAATAGTAACTCACAATATAATGAACAGGCCTCCTGCGTCTACCTGCATCACACTGATCTTCATGATTGACTGTTTTAACTATGTGCTGATTTGGACTTAACAACTTGGTCTTTGAAGCAGTGACAAACTGTCACAGTACCCTGAGAGCGGATACACACTCCATGTGTTTTCTTGATAAAAACTTAGGCTACAACACATTACTGCTTTGAATTAAGAGAATGAAACTGCAAAATAGCAACATTCTTCAAATGAAAGCAAGACCGCTTGTGATAACCAGAGCTGAGGGACGTCTTACTTCTAATAACGGTCATGTTCAAGTAAGCACTGCTATGTATGATTTGGACGTTCCTGAAAATGATGGTTACTTTGAGTGATGCCACAGTGATTCCCAACTTTTTGAAGATCTGCACATTCTACCGTTTTGTTCCTGCTCATAGCCCACGAAAATCTTGTTAATTGGTTCATTTTATTGGTCAGGTGTGTTAGCAGAATGGAAATGTCAAATGTGCAAGTAATACTCATGTATTCGTCCACATAATTTAAGAGAAAACATGATTCATCAGACCAGGCCACATTCTTCCATTACACCATGGTTTAATCGCTCACATCCTGATTGTATGTGTCCATTGTAGGAGCTTTCAGAGGTAGACAGGGGTCAGCAGGGGCACTCTGACCACTCTGCAGCTACACGGCCCCTCACACGGAAGGCTGTGAGACACTGTGTGTTCTGACACTTTTCTATCAGAGGTGAATGTACGAATGTAGGGATGGGAGTTTATTCATCCCAAAAAAAAAAAAAACATTCCATGGCCTATGCTTCAAATATATAATGAAGCAATCTCTTTCGCTCTTTTATTAGTGTAAGACTCTGAAAGAACCATAAAAGAGCACTTTTGCTCCAGTTCCACTAGCAGCCCACTCGCTGGTGTCTCGGGAGGATACTTGCCGCTCTTTGCAATTTGCTGTTCGCTTCACAGGTCTAGGCATTGAGCTGCAAGGCCATGACTGCTCTGCTCTGGGAGGATATTACCCCACAGGCCTTCAGCTAAGGGGCTTTGCTATCACATTAGCGTAATCTCTTCCAATTTGCCTCTCGCTCCTCTATCAGTTTTGGGCTGGTTGCAGAGAGGGAGAGAGAGGGAGGCACACAGAGGCACAGCCACACTGACCCCGTCGCATACTGGGGCAGGGGAAGATAACAGGGTGAAAATAAATCTGCACACCAGTGTGGCGTGTGCTTCTGAAATGAGTGACGAATTAAAGATGAACACAGTCATAACCAGAGGGGTGCAGATGCCACTACACTCTTCAAAAATCTTCATTTACAAGTGGACAGTACGAACAGATGGCAGCAAAAATAATTATCATAAATAAATTATAAATCATTGATAAATACATTTTTGGATTACCATATATATATATATAAATATATATATATATACACACACTCACACACACACATATATATACACACACACTCACACACACACAAACACACACACACACACACACACACACACACACCTTTCTTGCTAGTTCACTGTCATACTGAACAGCATTTAAAATTCATAATTTCCATTTTTCTGTAACCTACAATCGAAATGTAATGATCTAAACCATCCCTCCAATTTCATGAACCAGCGATGAGAAAAATAATATTAAACAATAATATCATGTTGCACCCACCCCCTCCCACCACCGTTCCCTTCCACTGAGGGAGAAAACTCTAGTGCTGATACTCTCCCTGATATCAAATGAAAATGTGGTTAAATAATCCTGAATTACACTTTAACTAACTTAAATGAATGTCCATTAAAATGAAATGAATACTAAAGTTGGTCTGTTAGGCCATTCAATTTGACCTGCCAGATAGTCCACATTCTACCATATATTTTGACATAGAGGAACCAATATACATTATATGTATTAGAGCCCACACCTTAATTACTTCCAGTGGCCCCATTTCAACCAGTGAAGGGTAATCTTAATGTTTAAGCAGAACAAAACTTCCTGGAAAATGGCCATGCTTTCACTTTCTGGACACAGTTGGGAGATGAACCTTTTCTATTCCAGAATATCTGTGTCCCAGTGCACAAAACAAGCTCCATAAAAAAGGGTTGGATGAGTTCAGTGTTCAACTGAGCCCTGATCTCAACCCCATCCAACAGTTTTGGGATGAACTGAGATTGTGAGCCAGGCCTACTACTCCAACATCAGTCCCTGATCTCATAAATGCTCTATGGAATGAATGGGCCCAAATTACAAAATCTAGTGAAAAGCCTTCTAAAAAGAAAGGAAGCTGTTATAACTACAAAGGGGTACCAACTCAATATTACACTCTGTTTTTGAATGCAATGTCATTAAAGTCAGTATGTAGGGACTGACCATTATGAGACTCCAAAGAAGGAATCTCTTGTCTAATTGGAATAGAAGAGGTGCCCCTATTGCTGTTGAGTGTTGTCCATTGTTGTCAGCGTTTATTTGCATTTAACAATGCACACATTATCAGGGGCTCCATAACAATGTTCTTCCTCATTCCTTTATATAAAAAGAGCAATAAGAAGAACTGCCTCTTTAAAATTTGATGAAACATTATGAAAAATGTATATCACCCAAGTGGTACGTGTGGAAGGTCATACAATGAGGAGGGGGTTCGTCTTGATGTTTATTGGCCCATACGCCATTTTTTCTCCTCAGACTAGCTCTGGTTCATTGGTAGAAAATGTAGAAGGCCATGTGACCAGAAAGATGCAAGTGACAAGATGAAAGAAGCAGCAAAAGCTCAACATATCGTCCTTTTAATCGGCAGCATGGCTTCAAACATACTAACCACGTTTGACTTTAAATATGATTAAAGAAGCACATCAGAGATGTGTTGCCTCTTCTCCAGAGTCTGTTCCATCTCTAAATCGCTGCCCCAGTTTCCACATGTGGGTGGGTCTCTACCACACTCAACACTCTGAAGACTATCCCTGAAATATTCTAAATCAAAAGCAGTTAGGCTTCTTATCTGGGTGCTACTGAAAAACCTAGATGCTGAAATTTCTTAACCACAGTTTGGGTATGAGCTCATGGAGTGTTGCTGCCCCAGCCAGAGCAAGGAGGCACACCTCTGCAGAGCCATGGTGTGACGGTAATGTATTCATGCTGAATTTTAAACAAAATCATGAATTCCCTTTCAAGTCACAAGCAATGTCAAGAGATAAAGAGGCGTGTAATGAGCTTGAAATGCCCTGCAGTTCTGAGAGAAAAAAAAAGAAAAACAAAAGGAGGACAGCCACGTTTCTCTCCACAACTTGGACAGAAAGGAGGACGTGCATCGTTTCCCCCGAGTGCAATTAATCTAATGGCTATTTTGGCACAAAGTCAGACCTCAACAGCTATTTAGTATACAACCATACTCTGTTATTACAGAACAACAAGCTACTACTTCATTCCCTGAAGCCAAGAACCACTTCTCGGCAGCATTTGAACAAGTTCTTTTGAATTCATTTAAATCACCTACTATTTTAGAGTATAGGTTACCCCACTATATACTGGCTCACAACAGAAGAATCAAGAATAAGTGCAGAAATGATGATTTGACAGGAAAATAATGATGTACAGGTGTACAATGTTGTTCATCAATGTGAGGTATTATTATTTGCCCTAGGAGAAAAGAACATACTTGTAACTTTTCATAATCCGACATTTTAAAAGAAAGAAAGAAAATAAGAAAGAAAGAAAGAAATAAAGGAAGGAAGGAAGGAACAAAAGGAAAAAAGGCTGCTTTTAGACAGGATGTCCAGAGTGCAAATAGAAAGACAGAGCAAGAACAATAGGACAACATTTAGTTCAGTTGAGAGCTGCAGTACTAGTTTGAAAGCATCTGTATGATGGATATTCTATTCCAGCATGAGATAATTACATGTCCACAAATTGAGTGCAATATTGGAGGAAGCCGGAGCACCCAGAAACACACGGACTCAGAGAGAACTTGCAACCCCCGCACTGAAAGAACCCTCAGCTACCCCAACCCGGAATCAAACCCAGAAGCTGTAACATAGAACCACCAACTGCACCACTGTGCTAGCTTTTACAGTTTCATGTAAATGAGTTCTAGTTGTTTTTATTATCTATTATGATAATCTTGCAGATCAGTGTTTCTCAGGG
>JBBMFX010000001.1:22869313-22899763 GCA_037832545.1 Rhabdalestes septentrionalis
ACTAATCGACTAGGAAAAATCGTTAATGCCCTAATATATATATATATATATATATATATATATATATATATTGTATTATATTATATATGCACCCAAAGAGGACAAATTATTCTTTACCATTATGCAACCAAACCTCAGAACATGAGCAGCACAGATCCGTGTTGGAAGTGCAGCTAATGTTAAATTGCTGTCATACAGCAAAACTCCTTACATGGAAGTTCTCCTTGTTCTTGCTTGAGGTGTCAGATGTCATGCTGAGCTCTGTTGAGTGTCCCAATGTCACACACAACCAAAGGTATGTTAATTGTCGATACATGTAATAGTAACTGCTACTGAGGTTTTAATAATTGCATCACATGTAAATGTTCATAGTGAACAAAAGTGGCCAAATTTTGTATGAAATGTTTTATAGTTACAGAGGGAGAGGGGCATCCGGACAGTGACCAAGCAGTAATCACTGAAAATATAAGAGAGCAAACATTGGTTTTAGAATGTTTTAGACCATTTTTATTTGTTTCATTTCACAACCACAGTCTAAGCGTTAATATTCAACCATGTGATGTTATTGGTTGTTCAATAATTTTGTGTTTTTTCATGCAAGTATTTTGTTCATATCCTCCAGTTTACCTATAAACCTTCTGCAAAAAAAATCTATGAAAAATGTGTTCTGGGTTTTCTCAGAAAAGAGCATAATGGCTTATGGATGTGGTGACATTTACAGCTACTTTGCTTGAGAGCCCTGAAGAAGAAACAGACTCCAGGGGGCAGCTGGCAAAGAGGGGAAATGGTGTGATTTAAGATTCCTTTCCCTATATATTTCCTTCATCACAAACAAGCTGGATGAGAGGAAAGAACACAGTCTGTACTGATCATCCAGCTTCTGAGCAACTTCACTCTTTCATCTTCTGCCTGTCTTCTGTCCTCCTGCTTTATTCATTAAACCTTTTGCAAAGTGTGTTATTAACTGGAACTTGCGGCAGATGTTGGTGACATTTCTGCGCATACTTCCTTCGGAGGAATGTAATGAGGTAAGCGAATGCAGCGGATCGCTGCAGGTCCTGGGAGAGGAAACGGTTGCCCCAGTGAAAAGGAATGTGGTGACGTAACAGAGACTTATTTTTGTTCTTTGTTATTAAGGTTCAGTGTTGGGGAACCTTAAAGGTCATTCTTCTCCGAGTCTTAGCACATCCTTCCACATTGAAAAAGGGAACCTATGCAGGACCAAAAAGGCTTTTTGACTTGCAAGCAGAATCTTTTTTGCTGATTGTTCTTAACAGCAGGCCTAAAATAGCAAACAGAATGATAAATATGCATTAACTATCCATTATAACCTGGTGGAGGAAACGGCGGAATTAGAATAAGAATGGCCTAATTAAAAATGGGCCCTGTGTAAAAATATGTGGCACAGAAACAGACATACACAAGCATTATGTGTGCATCACTTAAGCAAATTTTTCCACAACGTGGCATTATTTGTCAGATTTACATTTTGCATCAAATATTTTTGGGGCGTTTAATCCCATCCTCCACACTCCTTATGTGGGTTATGGAGTCTGAGATAAATAGTGGAGGGTGGGGGCATAGGGGTGGGCGAAGAGCGCTAAGAATGGAAACAGCAACTGCACATTTTGTCTATATGCCAAGATTCCAAGAGGGAGAGCTGACTTATGCATTGCAGCTTGAAGTTAGAGACAATCTCTAGTGCCTTGGAACAACACATGTGTCCATATGCTTCCACACTACAAAGGCTATTCTGGAAGTTCTTGACTGTACCCAGTGCTTTTTATGGGCTTCCAACAAAGACCGATTTGAAATAGAGATGTGAAGCATTAGAATGCATGAAATGAGTTTTAATTCTTTATTAAATGAGTAATTTTAAAACTTATGTTGTTTTGCAGGGGTTTGTCTACTTCAAATGTGTTTACCATTAGAAACCAATGATCAGTTGTCCATGGCATTATATGTCCCACAAACATGACAGAAACAGGTTAAATAATGCTGGAGTTGCTGTTCATGTAGGTTCGATTTCCCATGCAGGGATTAATCCTAGTCCTGGATTATGTAGTTCTGTAAAAAATAAACCGTTGTCCAAGGCTAGGCTTAATCCCTATCTGGGAAACTGACCCAGAGTGATTTAGAGCTGTTTTAGGCATATTGCAAGTTTAGCACATTCCATCAAGTTTGCACTATTAAACAAATAGTAAAATTACAAGGTGGATAGTAGACAGCAAGACAGAGTTTAATATTTTCTAGTATTTAGAAAATGTCTGTGGTGCTAGAAGTGTCATTGTGTGCACTTACATGAATGAATATATTCCTGAAGGTATTGAAGAGGTATGCCTCTCATTGCTGCCATAAGAAATCCTAAAAGTCTATTTCTTTTTTTCTTCCTTTTTTCGTGAGAAAATGTCAGCTACCCTTTAACCTATATGACCATCTCAACACAAATGGAGCAATGGACAAAGGTGACAAGAAAACTGATCTGAAAAGTGCGTTTGAAGTTACACACCTGACTTTGTTGTATGACTTTACAGTGAATTTCTAGAATTTAAAGAGAGCAGTAAGTGTGTCATTGGGTGTGCACCAGTTGTGTAGGCTTGAATTGCGCTGGCCAAAAAGCAAAAATGTTCCCCCAGACAACCAGAGTCTAAGAATCGAGTTACTCCGGAAGGGAGCCGTCGACTCCAGGTGGATTTTAATGCTCTGACTGACAAGTTAGGAAGCTGCCTGAACAGATGCCAGAATATTAATGACTATTCCCTCCCAATGTGGAAGCGGATGACCTAGATGTTTAGTTATATGCTCTCCTTAGACTTCTCGACTGAAAAGAGCTGGAAAACCACTTAGCTTAGTTAACTTCGACCAGTCGTGGAGTAAGAGTGAACTTTTTTTTTGCTTTGACAATGATGATCTCTAATAATCCTTGTTAGGAATTTTAAGGAGGATCACCCTTTTACTCTAGATTTTCTATTGAGTTGAAATCCTAAAATCTAAATAATCAAATCCCACACATAATGTGCAATAATAATCTAACAATAACATTAAAATAATGATTGGGTGGTGATCAGTATACTGGTGGTGCTGAATGTGGAGTGAATGTAACTTCTTTATCTAAGCACATTATATCTTTAGGAACTTTGCAGGCTGTTGCAGTAAAATATTTGTTCCCATTTCCTTCATTTACTCAATTTTGCCAAATCATAAGACAGAGATAAATAGTATTCTCGTACAAGCATGGTGATTCCAAGCAAAATATAAAGAAATGAGGCTTGGCTCAAGTTGTGTGCACAGTTCTGTATGCTGTGCTGTACTGATTGGAAATAATTTTCATTTTCATTTTCAAAGTCCAATTACTGCTATCATGTTACTGATACTATTAACCAAATTTTGTGGCTCCAACAATACAAAAACCCCATGTGGTACTGATGTGGGGTAGAACTTTGGAAACAAATTCAGTCAACACGGGAAATGAATTGTTGTAATGTAGAGCTGTTGCGTAATATGGAGCGTCCAGTTTAAAATGCTACACCACTGGCTGGACAAAACTATATGCTGCTGAGTTTACACAAACACACCCCCACACACATACACAAACAGTGTGGAATTTCACAAGCAAACAAAATAAGCAAGATTTTCAACAAATAATATAAAATGTAGATTTTTTTTAACCAAACCTGAGTTTGGTTAAATCAAGAAAATAGTGTAAAGTCAGTACACACTGAAATGAAACGTGTTCCTCCACGACCACAGTGAAACAATGCAAACAAAAACAGACCCACAAAGAACAAAAACTGAACACAAGACTACACAAGCATGGGCAGGACAGAACTACAAAGAGAGAAAACAACAAGAGCAACAGTACAGCATTGTGGACGATGAAATGACACAGTGCAGCAGTTACAACACTGGTAAAAAAAAATATATTGACATACAGTAGAGTCATTAAATGTGCAAAAAATAAGAGACAGGAAGACAGCAATAAATAATTGTGCAAAATCAGCCAGTAGCAGCATTAGTATAAAACCAATCGGCAGCTGGTAGTCTAGTGGTTAGGGCACTTGTCCTGTGATCAGAAAGTCGTGGGTTTGATTCCCAAGACTATTAAGCACCTCAAGTAAGGTGCTGCTCTCACACACTTCTCCCCGGGCGTGGTGTTCCTGGCTGCTACTTCACTTAGTGAATGGGTTAAATACAGCGAAATTTCATGCATTCACATTTAAATATTGGGAATTTGCAGTGGCAGTTGGGGAGTAAGTTTTTTCTGGCGGAAAATTTGTGTGTGTTTGTGTGTGTGTGTGTGTGTGTGTGTGTGTGTGTGTGTGTGTGTGTGTGCATGTGTGCGGTGTGTGTGTGCAGTGTGATTAGGAGAAAGAAAGCTCTTAATGTGGTGAACTACAATTTCTCATTAGGTCGAGACTTTTACCAACATTCCATTAAAGCCTGTCCAACCTGGCAACAGTTCCTGCAAAAGAAGTGCTGGTGGAGCCTGGAAGTGCCACTTGTGTCCTGACCATAATGTCTATATCCTTCCCTTTGCACCAGTTTTAATCTAAAATCTATTTGGAGCTGTCAGTATATACTTAATCATCACGTGGACAACAGGCATGAAATCAAATCCCATGTTCCTGTCAAATCAACATCCAGATGTATGAGCAATTACTCTAGTGAAGAAAAAAAAAAAAGAAAAAAAAAAGGCATACAGCTGAGATCACTCACACCGGACCGTAAACGTGTCATGATGAAATACATTTGAGAGGTTCTGACAAAATGTGAAGAGGTGCTTCTGTTTTTACCACAGCCCTCATGGGAATGGAAATTGGTTAGGCCTGCTACAAGCCCACAGACACACTTCACAGAGCGCTGCGTACATGCTGGGTGCCTCTAAAACCGACCTAACACATTTACTGCAAGGCTATAATGACAAACACGGCCTCAGAAATCTCTCTTCTTACCGAATTCACGCTCCTTTACTTACATTGCCTCAAATGCATAAAGTATGTGACATGTCTGGCAAGCTAAACCATGTCCATCAAGACCTTGTGAATTGATTCGTTTCCTCTGTTCCTTTATTTCATCATATAATAACAGAAGAAAATGGTTGTTTTAAGTTTTATTTTTATTCTTTTTCATTCCTGTCAATCAGCATTTCTCCTCCACAGTTTTTGAGATCCAGACACCTGAAATATCCAGCCATTTATGATACAGAACACTTGCAAACAGAAAAGCATCAGACAGACCAGTGTCCAAGCAGTGGTTAATTAAAGCTTGTAAATTTGGGGGTGAGTTGCCTTGGCAATATATATATGGAGAGAGAGGCTTTCTCACCTAACCAACAGTTTTGGCGTCAAATTCTGTAAAAATCTCATTTGATTACCGCCATCACAGTGTAAAAGTTTGGGTACAAACCACTTCATAGACAGTGTCCAACATTTTTTATTTTTTTTAAATAAATAGGGAGAGAGAGAACAATAGACATATAGATTTATAGATCATTTAAAGCTAGCCAGAGGTCAAAAGCTTAGGTAAAATAGCCTATTGCTCATAGGTTTGGGTACACTCACCCAATGGTCAAAAGTTTTAGAACTCTTCTTACGATGAACATGCAGTGGTGCACAATCACATTCTGTGGGAATGCATCTGTAGTGATATACTAACATTTATTGGAAATTTATTCTCAAGAACACCTCTTTGAAAGTCCTTCAAGTCGCCTGGAGAACTGTTCCTCAAAATACAAGTAAGTCTGGCTTTTTCGGAGCAAAATGTGACGAAATTAGTGGTACTGTACTCCATCAACAATGGCTGGCAGGAGAACCAAACAGCAAGACTGGTGGGCGGCCTTTAGCATGAACCCTAAGCACCCCCTGTGCAACATAAACTAGATCTCAAACTTTCAGTGCCTCCGCAATACTCCCTGGTTATTTGGATGAGGAAAGAGCATCCGAGAGCGAGTCTATTACAGAACACTACGAGTGTCCTCCATTAGGGAAGTGTTCAATAGGCAGCTGTGAGTGGGTGCTAATGAGCCCTCATCTACAGTTAATGCTTCCTCACACTCCATGATTACCTTACAGCTATTTATCCAGCCAGGCCTGAGAGAAGGCGAGCCTCACATGCTCTTACAAGTAATTAAAGATTTAAATCTCTCGCTCTGAATGCAGACCAGGTCAAGGAGTTCAGTGAAAAGGCCTTGCGAGACCAGCATGCATTCCACACCTTTGTCTCAGATTTTAATCACTACTGCCTTTTTAACTACTATTTACATTTAGTCTGATAAGGGTATGCTGTTCTAAAAGAGTTCTGATTCGTCTAAAGACTTGTGTGCAAATCACAGGCATGTAATAATAAGGTTTAATGGAAAAAGTACAGATTAAAGATACTCATATATAAATGAATATACATAGACATATACTTAAACAGTTTATTTTGATGTAATATTTTGATAGTGTACCGTTTTTATATCATATTCTTACATTGTGCAAGTTTATTCAATTGCTTATGCTATTTCTTTCTATTTACATTTAGTCTGATCATGTTATGCAGTCCCAATACACTGATGCTCTTGGGCAAGTGTATAATTTCTCAGAATTTAATAAAACTATTGATTTTATACCTGCCATGAAAAGATCTTGCTGCTTGAACATTTATTATATCACGTTTCATCATAATGTTACACTACAATAACATAAAACTATGATCGGATATTTTGATACATTACAAGTGTGTGATTTCAAATAAAAAGTAAATAGATTTAAGTTGAATAAAAATAGATATATTTAATAGATTTATAGATTTAATACCTGCGGTGAACTGTATGATGTCGTTTCCGGTCTATTTGAAGATTGTGTTCCAGAACCAACTATGATCAATGATGTTTTGATCGGAAATAGTAACAGTGGTCCACCATGTGCATTATATATACTTACATAAATATACCAAGACTAATATTAAGACAAATATTGTGTAGTAGTTCATACTAAAAGCTCAGACACATACTGAAAACATTCATCACATATCTGTGCATGTGCTCAGAGTGCGGGACAAAATACTCCGGACAAAAATACAGCAAAAAAAAGAAAGATTAGCTTTTTCGGCATTGCATAAGCAGCCTAAAATACGAAGAGGTGGCCTATATATAAGCACGTTAAAATTGTTGGCAGGTGAGCTCTTAATCTAGTCACTGGAGGTTTATATAGACCATGTGAAATCCCTTCTTTCTGCTATAGCAATAGCAAGGCCCTCTTTCATCTCCCTGCCATCCTACTGCTTTGGGAGCACTCGTTTTCATGTCATGCCTTCCAGGTTTACCTCAATGGGGACTCTGGAATTCTCTGCCTTGTGTTCTCTTTGCCCTTAATGCCATTCACGTTTAGTATTCAAAGGGGCGGAGAAAGAGAGGAGGGAGAGAAAGAAAAGAAATAAAGACTTTTTAAAAGAGTTTTTATACAGAATGCAGAACAGAAGACATGAATAGGGCCAGGGAAGGGACAAACCATCATTCTCAGAGGACCAAAGCAATGAAAAAAAGAAGATGTGTGTGCACCGAAGGTGAATGAAACTTCAGGACGAGACATGTCTCTCATGGAGACACTAGAAAATGAAAAAGAAAGAGAGGAATAATAAGAAGAGCAGCACACTCCTAAAGGTTCCTGGGCATTCATGCAGAAACCATTAGTTCATATACAAAACCAATAAACTGAGGAAGTTTCTAAAGCTTCAAAAAAATACTAAATAGCAAATGTTTTAAAAAGAACGCAAAAGTCCTTCAGGGAACCTGGCTCTTCTATAATGTTGTTCCGAAGAACCTCTTTTTGGCACCTCAGTTATTAAAAGTGTAGAAAGAAAGAATAATTCACTTTAATGACTGCTCACTAAATAAGACACATTATGAACATGATCTACTCATTCAGTTTGAAAACATGTGGTGAAGGATTGGAGTTGGTGAGGAGCTTCAATATTTAAAAAAATATTCTATAATTTCGTCTCCCAAAACAGAAACGTTTCAAGTTCACACCCGAGAAACAACTCAATTTTTTAGAGGCTGCTCTGTTTTATCAGTGATCCTCTTTCTTCGTGATCTGATTACCAGAGTCACAAACATTGAGTGCTTAGTCTTCCTCTTTTTTCTAAACTGTTTCATCTCCCTTTAAAACTCTAACAGGATCAGGGCAGAATTTCTCAGAGAGGCTTTATTCCATGGTGAGCTTATCGATGGAGAACGCTTCCCTTAATCCTGTGAGGGGGCGCTGGGGATTCTAGGAAGCCAATGAAAGGATCTATTGCGTAGCTGTTTTGGGGGAGGAGAAACTTCAGTGGGAAAGTTTGGCATTGGTACGGCGACTGAGCCCCGAGTTGATTCTGAGTGAACGTCCGGAGGGATAAACATCTTCTGGCATTAAGATACTTAACTTAGAAACATCAAATGTAACACCATCAGATTACAGCTATTTTCCTCAGTGGTCTAGGAATGAATTCCCTTTCAATATCAAAATACACTCTTAAAAACAGGGACTCCGAAACAGTTATTAAAGTTGTAGAAAGATACTTTCAATTGTTCTAGAACATTGGGTTCTTTAAGCAATTTCATGGAAGAACCATTTCAGTTTCCTAAAGAACCATCTTGTTTATCAATCACAGAAACAATTACAATCAGAATCAGAAATCTACAATTACAATCAGAATCAGAAATCTACAATTATAATCAGAATCAGAAATCTACAATTACAATCAGAATCAGAAATCTACAATTACAATCAGAAATCTTTACTGAATAAAAAGTCGCCGCGCTTTACATTTGAACTCGCAAATCCCATCTATAAATGGTTCCTTTAAGAACAGCCCACTGAAAGATTCTCTAAGGAACCAAAAATGGTTTATTTATTGCGTCATACAATGAGTTCTTTGATATATATAGGGGTATTTGTGGAGTTCTTTAAGTTTTAGACTCATTTCTCAGACTTGCTCATCTTATTTCCAAAGAAATCCTTCAAAAGATTCTTTAGGGCGCTCATTTTTTTATTTTTATGGATTAGATATTTATTTTTAAGAGTGTAAGCCTTATTTGTTTGGTGGAAAAAATATCTATTCAGCAGTGTACAACACATGTTTGCTTCATGTGAGTACAATCAAATCTCATCTCTTGGTTCAGGGTGCACCAGGTCAGGTCAAACTTCATAAATCTTCAGGCACACTGACCTCTGTGAGACCAGGGTCAAAATAGCCCAGTTAGTGTAACCGGATATCCCTTAGCTGTTAGACAGCCTGTAGGAAGGATCTAAACCACATCATTATTGATTCTTTATATTTGTCACACACACTTTTACAACATGACATGAAACATCTGAGTGCAATTTAGTGCCAAACATTTACGAGTATAAACAAGATCTGAAGTGTCCAAATGTAGCAGAATAGTAATATGGAGTGTGCTGGTTGCTGCCAATGTATTTAAACATTTAAAGCAAGTCTGATTCAACTTTGGCCATCTTCTGTTGGTCCACAGGTCATACAATATTCATACAATGACAAATGCAATTTTATTGGTATAAAAAGAGGTTTTGAGCTAGCTATGACCAGTGGGGTGCCAGTGGCTGATTCCCACGAGAGAAATCTTCAGTCTGACACATGGTCGATTTGTTCAATGTCTCAAAGACCGCCATGTCAGTCCTCGGTCCCCCACCCGCCACCCTGCTTTTGTTCCATTGATTGGTCTTCTGTTGATGTGTCAAAGGTCTCCCGTCAACAGCAGCTTTGATCTGATTACAAGCACAACAAAGCCTGCAGTGCTATTTATTAGACGTGATAGTGAATTAAAACATGAATTAATGCTGTTATAGCAAGACACACACCCAGATAAGAGATTTAGCACTGAAAACAGTCACCAGGTCCGCATGTGGTGCTCGGTTGTTTAAATTCTGTCTGGCTCTCTTCATCTCGGGAAAGTGCTGTAACCACATTTGACACACCGAATACACTGTGGTCTCTGTGAAATAACTGCAAGATTAGCATCAGAAGTTTGCGAGCTTAGCAGAGCGACCAAACAAATCGAGTCCAAAATGAGAAAAGGCGCTCATCTCCAACACACTCATTTCTGGAGGACTATCTCCAGAAGAGTTTCCGTATTGGCCGCACATCTCTTTTCTAAAGATTACAAATTGAAAAGCTTCACGCTCCTCTGTTGAGGCTTAGAGAAACAGCCTATAGTAGAATGAGGAGAGGAGAACTGCGGGAGCATCTGGAGAATTAAGGAATGCTCTAGTGCTTGTGAAATGTCCAGCCTTTCCAGCCGTCCCTTTTCAAAAATGCAGACAGTCTGCCTCCTCTCCAGAAAACGCAGCTAAAACACTTGGCGTGACGCAGCTTAAGACACCAAAGCGAGTGGGGGTGAACTTGTACGACCCGGCGACTCACTTTGCTAACAAGCCAGGGAGGTGTGCTTTGATGCGCGAGGATTTTCCACAGAAATATTCTGACTGACACACTCAACAACAGCGAGCAAGCAGAACGATCAGGAGCGCAGCGCAGCAGCGCACTTTCTTCAATTGCTCCTCTGAATAATTAATGGCCCTGAACACTGTTAACAGTGTCAACGTTCAAAAGTCCCCCCCTCCCACAATAAGGACAGCAAGCTCACCCTGAGATGCAGCCTGCAGCGAGTCTTCTCCATTCCCACCACTCTGCAGCTCCCAGGGTTCAGGCGTGATCAGTAACGAGATGGTCTTGGAGAAAGCCGCACAGTCCAAGCACGCATAACCAGTACCATAGTGTGTTTAGTACTAAGCCTTTTAAGAGTATTTCTGGAGAGTTTTTTGTTTATTATACTTTTGTTTTGTTCTCGTCTTTGTGTCTTGGGTCTTTGTCTCATAAGCAATTACCTCTGGAATCAATCAAGTTTTCTGATTCTAACATGGAAAAATACTCTCAGGATCATTTTATTCTCAGGACATATACACCAATAAAATGATGTTTACGTTATTTTATACGCTTTACCAGGAAAGGGACCTTTTAAAAGGTTTAAAATCTTTTTAAAAGTTTATTTATACTCATGCATCTCATTTACAGGTTAAACAGCCATTCAGTGAACTGTTCTTCTGTTTCAGTCCTGGAGTTCAAGTGTTCAGACAGTTTGATGATTTAATTTATGCTCAAGCTAATCTGTTAATTGGTAGGTTTTGTGCGTGCTGGGTACTGGGTGTACTGGAAAACCTCCCTCCTCGCCCAGACCAGACATAAAATTATATAGAAGATATAGAAGGTTTATTCCTAAGCACTCTTCAACATTGTTTAGTGTGCTTTTCCGACAGGTCTGGTTTGTTTTTGTGTTTTTTTAATGTTTAACACAGTTTTGTTTGTGGTCTTTCTGTCATTGTTTGGCTGTAGGAAGAAAGCCTAACCCAGCTTGTTAGCGAAGACCTTCTCACACCATTCAAGATAAATTTGTTAGCATCACAGGAAACTCCCACTGACATGTATCTTCAGCCTAAACTGTCAGTAGCGCTTGTACTTCACAGACATCCCCGCTGTTAGTTTGTCTCTCAAATGTTGTCTTTCATGGGCAGTGAATAAAACAATGGCCTCTTAGCAAATGAATTGCTTGTCATGGCAACAATTAAAAAGCCGTGATGAGGTCAGATTGGCTGCGGCCCATTTCTGTTGCTGCCGTCCAACAGCTCGAGAATGGCTCAGGTACGGGTCACTTTATTTGTAATGGAAAAGCAGTTGTTCACGGTACAGCACAGTTCCTTGTGTCAGTGGGAAAGAGCCATTTGCTTTTGTGGAATATTCTCACAACTGGTTGGTTTGCACCAAGATTATAAGCAAACTTTCGGGCTTATATTCAAATTCCTTTTCTTCTGTCAACCCACGGTAAACCAACTGGTCTTGTCTGTAGTGCTGAGGTTCAAAGCATTGCAACGAAACACGTTCACGACAAGCTGTGCTCAAGCAGCAATTATGTATTTTCTCTGACACGAACCAGGCTGTCTTCTCCCCTGAGCTTTGCATCAGGATGTCTGCAAGTTCAACTCAGCGGTACACAGGCACAGTATAAAAAAAGCACAGTATGGTGGAACAGTTCTTGCTGTTCAAACTCTGATCAGCAACACACTGATGATGTTCTGGGGTGCGGCAGTCCTTTAAATTCGAGATCCTTTATGTGTGGTATGCACTTCATGCATGAAAATTATTGTCACACACCCACACAATAATCTTATTTTTACATGCAATAGTCCTGCCATGTGTAATATGCTGTCCAAATTCTTATTAACAACAAAATCTCACATAGTTTCCCTACTTGCCAATATTACTGATATATTCTTGATCCTCATCATACACAAGAACATAGTAGATCTGTCGTATTATCTATATTTATATCCCAGCATTTGTAAATAGAGTATAGTGTATTTCATACAGAATTATTATTTGACCTTGGACTTTATATTATATTGTTCTTATTTTTGTGTCTGTGTGTGTACAGTCATAAGCAATTTCCTCTGGAATCAAAATAAGAAAAAAGACTTCTGCACAAACTTCTGATTGAAGATGTACCTCATCTGAGGGTTCTGTATCTCTCTTCTCTACAACTGTATGGATTTTTTCCCCTTTTCTGATTCTAAAATATTTCCACAGTCCATCAGAGAACACTTTTTTGCACTCTGTTGCAACAGCTCAGATGAAATAAACCTGATAACCTCACAGCCAGTTTCGAGGGATTAAGGAATTAAGGCGTATTGACGGCCTCTTTTTAACCTGAGGTGGCCCCCTTATCAACATTCCCGTTGAATTAAGCTGGCATCTCCCTACACAACTTCCTTTTTAAAGATTCGGAACTTTCGACTGGCTCCTCCACTGTGCTGAAACTTGAGCGCTTCCTCAATTTGTGAGTCACTCTTGAAAGAAGCGACTGCCAAATGAATGTAATGTAATGTACTAGATTTAAAAGACAACATGTTCTTGGACGATACCTAGCCTGGGTCTAAACACATGGAAGGAAATAATGTACACCCATGAACATGGAGATAACTGTTCAAACCTACCAAACCTGTCACGGAGATAAAAGCTGGGAGCTGCCTGCCCCAGGGCTTTCCCAAGTCAAATCACCTCCTAGTTTATTCTGGGTTCTTTTTTCAGCCGCTGTTTGATGTGTGCTAACCTCTGGGTACATGACTGACAGCATGCTTTCATGAGATTTATTTGGAGATGTATCAATATACAGTAGCGCAACACCTTTAGGGGGTGTATAAGTGATCTGTGCTCCTGCACAGGTGTCCTTTAGCCAGACTTTGCGGGAAAAAAAGCCTAGAACTTTACTTCCATTCTTCAAAGGCTTTGAGCAAAGAGGTGTGAGGTGTGACAGAACTAAAACTGCAGTACAAACAGAGCACGATGATGAGGTGTATTGGGTTTTACAGAGGCTGTCTAGGACTATTTCTGAAAGGTTTTTCATATTTAGTGTGGTATTTTGTCAACAATAAGAGAACTAAAGTGGGACTGGATCAGTACCAATAGAAAAATGCACACATTTGCTGGAATGTTACAGCTCTGTGTGTCAAACCTTAAGATTTTGGGTTCAAAAATGCTTATAAAATTAATCTAATGAATAAACAATAGCTTAAACCAAACAAACCCATTGGTAGAAGAGTGTTCAACTTCAGTTCTGTCTCTTAAAACCATGTTTTTCCATTTCAAAATCTTTATCCACAGAACTGGACCTATTTATTTATTCAGCTCTCACTAAATAACTTCAAATGTCAGTGATGATAACTCCTGATGTTGAAAACATCCTTATGTTATTTGTTTATTAAGACCCTTTCACTTCGGTTGGCAGCCGCTCCTCACAGAAAATGTACCATTTTATTTAACGTTTTGCTCTATTCACTTTTAAAGCACTTCATGGCTTCGTTCTCTCTTATATGCAAGACTTGCTTCCTTCCTGCGTCACGTTCCTCAATATATAACAAGTGAAAACCGGCCTTTGCTGTCCTACACATCCACCGTTTGCTCCTCTTTCACTCGGCTCCGCTCTGGACCCACCAAACCAGGGCCCTCTGCAGATTTCCCCCACCACTTGTGGACTGACTTAAATAAGAAATAGAATTAAAGGAAAATAAAATAAATCTGGGGCTTTTTTGTTCTTTAAGGGCATTTGCATGTTATGGTTATTATTATTATTGCATGTTCTTTTTAAAGATAACTTTGGTTCTGCGTGACATCGAAATGCCAAGCAAAGCTCAGCATGATGTCTGGCACCTTGAGCATCAACAAAACTTGTTCTTTGTATGACTTCTGGAGCTCAGTTGTCTAATTACACCCCTATATGCTAATAATTACCCTATAATTTAATAAATCCAGTGATATGAGTAAGGTCTGTAAGATACAAAAAATTGCTAAATCTATTTCTGGTATGTCTTGAGAACTTGGATGGTCTCTAACTATTTAAAATTTCATGAGAGTAAAACTAATGGAACCCAGGGATGTCTGTCATACACATCTATGCTGCTAGGAGATATTTTTGAAACAAAAGATGAAATACATGGGAGTGATAATAAGTGTTTTAAAGTTGGACGAATAGATACGTTCAGTTTTTTCCAGTCAAGGCTTTTATTTAATGTTTACCTTTTTTTTCATATTTCATTTACCAGACATTTATGCAAAGCCCTGCATGCTGGTATCAAGCAGGCATTCCTCTCTTGCCTATAGACTGTCCAAAGACTCTAGCACGTCTTCTTATAGTCACTCCAATACTGGCTTCACTTGACTGGTTTCTTACATGTTTCAGAATAGCTTTAAATATTTACATTTGTTTTTAAACCACTGCATGAACCAAAATACTCATTACATTTTAGACCCACATGTTCCACTTATGACACTGAGAGGAGCAGACCAGCTTCTTCTACACTCAAGACTAAAGCACAGAGGCTTTTGCAGTCTTCACAGCTTTTAAATCTTATGTTAAATCATTCTATAGGCCAATAACATTGATCTACTACTGATCTATACAACATGCCATAACAAACTCCTAATCACTCTTTGTGTTTCTAGGACTTTGTAATTCTTGTCTTTGTGTCTCTGTGTGTCTGTACAGCTGCAGCATAAGCAATTTACTCCATGATGATTCTGAGTCTAAAAATTCATTTTTATTCCCTGGCCTTTAACTTCAACAGAGCTGGTTTTCCTGTCCAGCTCTCAATTTTTATCTCACATCTTTAATTTCCTGTTTCACGTCACTACATTGACTGAATTATCCCAGTTTAATTTTAATTCATTTAGTTCCTTGTTTCTGTTTTATACTGTCTGTGGGTTTATGCTTTAGTGTATTTGTATAATGCTGTCGTTTTTCTATATTCATATTGTCTTTATGAGTGTATTATTCATTGATGATATTCAGCACTTTGGTCAACTGCAGTTGTGTTAAATGTGCTTTATAAATGAACTTGACCTTGAAAACCTACAGTCTGAAAATGTAATGGTGAATTTACACAAATTTACACAACGGCCTTTGTATCAATCGGCTGAAAACCACAAGTAACTACAAAGGCCGCTTTGTGATTTGTTTATGTGAATGGACTATTTGTTTTCAGCTAAATAAACCAAAAATATTGAAACACATATTTGAAACAATGATCATGGCTTTGTATGCTCTGTAATTTCCTGTCACAAATAGTTCAGAAGCAGAATCACTTGACTGGTCATGTACATTTAAACTGAGGAGAACTTCGGCTTGGCTTTGCACACAGAGCATGTGTCCTAAAACTGAAATCCATCTCAGCAATGCTGCATCTTATCTCTCTCACACACACACATACACACACAAACACACTTCAGTGTTTGCCTGTGCCTCTAGCTTTCGACTCCCTCTGTTCTCGCCTTCCCAGAAGCCCTTCGGCCTGCTGCCGCCGCTGCCTCCACACTTCCGAGACCACCCGTCCAAACAGCTAATTAATCCCGCAGCAGATTGACTGTAGTGCCCTCCCTCTTTGCTCCTTTTCCAATACGGCACTCTGCTCAGCTGCCCACAAGCCCTCTGACAAGCATTCAGCTGGGATCAGGAATCCATTACACTGCAACCTCCCAAAGTTCCTCCATTCGCTTCACTCCAATCTGTGTACACTCATGCATCCTTCAAGGAGCCGCATCCTACATGTTCCATAGTTTAATTTTTCCCCTGAGGTCTACTTATGGTTTTCTATTCCGAAAACACCCATAAATCATTCCTACATGACCATTTCCCAACCTCTCTTCATCCCTCACCATTAACAGGAGGGTTTCATTATTGTGCCTATAGGCTGGATGTGCATTAAATGATCTCTCTTCTGATTGGCTGTCTTGGATTGTGCTTCAAATAAAACAGTCCAGACTGAAACACTGGATGAATTGGCAGAGCCTGAATATGCAAATAACCAATTAGTTGCTGTCACAGTTACTCAATTGAAACTAATTGCTTGATTTGAAGTCTTTTTAAAGACGTTTTCCAGTAAACCTGTCCAAAATCTTTGAGAAGTTTCTAAAGTCCATTTTTCTCATTTGGCCCTCAACCAAAATAATACAGCCGCTTAGTTGATTACTAATATAACTGACAGTGACTGCCCTATTCTTAACAGCGACATTTTCATGTATATGCATTTTTTATGGTCTTTCTGTAGATCTGTTGGATTCCTCAGCTGTGTTTTATGAATTTCCCCTCCAGTGTTCACTTACTTTCACAGCATGCAGCCCCTTCTAGGTTTTTGGAAATGTTATAAAACTGGATGGAGCAGTTTGGGTTTCTCAATACCACATCTGGGACAATACAGTAATTCATTTTAGTGTGCAGAAAAATCCCTCATGGAACATCTGGAGGCAATTTAGCAAGCCAGAACCATGAGAAAGTAGGTAAAGACACACCTAAAAGAATGTTGCAGTCTGAGTTGAAGTGAATTTACAGGCCCCTCCGGGTCGCTCGGAAATACTTGCAGTCTGGATTAAGCTAAGCTGACTTAACTGTTCAACAGAAACCCAGACATTGTGCATAAAACCAAGCAATTCACACTTTTTTTGCCTCTTTCTATCCCCTCTGAAGTGTTCGAAGAGCATTAGATCATTTAGTGTAATCTGTTTTGCTCCAGTATAGTGTGGGCTGCCACTGTTAAAATCCCAGTATTATGGATATAGGGTCTTTTTGAGGTTACAGATTGTTCCAAAATGATGATGTTAATCATGTTTCCGGTAATAGGCTGACTGGGTAGTGTAGATAGGGCACTGAATATAACACAGGATTTTATCTGTCAAGCACATCCAGATCCAAGGCTTTAACCAGAACAGCCAAAAAACCACAGCTGCATTTAACACCAAAGCTGTGAAAGTGAAATGAATGAGATGCATGAAGGGGATTCAAGGGGGTTCTTAATGGGCAGAGAACATTCTACTTTCTGATTGATGGAGTCACTGAGGGTATGTTTGTAGGCCGATTTAATCAAGTTGATGGGCTTCTAGATAACTCAGCAAATGCCATTTGTGCTCCAGTGAGTGAAAGGGCTATTTCAAATTCAATCTTTCTTTCTGTTTTACACAGAAGTATTTCATTGTTTCAACACTGGTGACCTTTCAAGTATATTTACACCATCTGTAAAAATTAAGCCCTATGTTGTTTTTGTGATGTCACAAATGTACACACATTTATTTGCTGTAGTACCAGCCCAGTCTCATTATCATTCATATCAAAATGTTTTTGTTAAATGAGGTGTAATACAGAGCAACCACACAGTAGAGATCATTAAAGGTAAACAAATAAACACTTGAATCTCTCATTGTCTATTTTATCACCTACACACAACATGTGCACTTTTTAGTTTGTATTTACAGACTATAGTCCACCTGATTTTCTGGTCCATTTACTCCCATTTCAGAATCAGAATCAGAATCAGAAAACTTTACTGATCCCTAGGACATTGCTTATTTCCTGACTGCACACACAGACAGATGCAGAGACAAGAAAAATACAGAATATAGTATATAGTATATATTACAATAAATGTCAAAATAAAAGTCTCCAGCAAATACTCATAAAATCCTCTGTACTAAATACATAATACTGGGTGCACAAAATGTGTATTTATCAACCATCAATAATTAGGACCACCAGTGAACAGATATTATTGAGTTGGGGAATCATTCTCTGTACAAGTTTGTGTGTGTCTGTTTATCCAATTTTTTCAAATGCACAGTAACAGCCTCCAATCTGTTAGAAGATATTTGATGGAAAGTCAAATGTACACAATTTTCTTCTCATCTCAATGATGCTGATCTGACAATACATGTTTAGAGTCCAGAACTGAGGTTACAAGACTAACATTGTTAACAATCAACACTCAACACTCTATTATAGCTTTTACAGATAACATTAAATCATACTGTGCTCTAAATCACATTAATGAGTCCTAATGAGGAGCTGGATGCGTTTTGACAGGAGTTGGGTGACTATTTTATTAGTAACACTAGTTATGCAGCTGTGGTTGTGAACTAGGGGAGCAAAGTTTAGATGCCAAACATGTCTTAATGAATTGAATGCATTGGGTTAAGTGGAAAATGTTATTTATTTTTTATTTTTATTCATTTAATTCTAGAGATAATGAGAGATTTAGAAAAGACATGATGATTAAAATCAGTTATGTTTTTGGTACATAAACCCACACAAACATCATAAATTTAGGATATGGATTAAAGACCACAGAGATGCGTTCATCAAAAATATTGAATGTGTAGAAAATGGATTTTAAAATACTCTGTGACCAATGAGACCGTAACCAAGTAAATGATTCAGACCCGTATGTTATTTGACCTTGCGCATGGTGGGCAGGCCTTCCTAGTTTCTGAGCTGATTAGTGCGGTGGTCTATGCCACCCAGACCGTGAAAGCACTTGTGCACACTGCATCTGCCTGAGAGAACTCAAATAAATCAATGGTCCATATTTAATACCTTAGCTATCGACGAACAGATCACTTCACGGACTTGCTCTTTAATTCAGTAATGTGACACTTGACAGTACTGAAGAACTCACAAAGGGTTATCTAAATGCCTTCACTAAATCACTGCCAGGTCACATTTCAAGCTTTATTTGATGCCATTCCATAAATGAGACTTGACTTCTTTAAATGTGATTCAGACAATAGACTTACATTTAAAGAGACTGCAAGAAGACAAATTCCCTCAGACATTCACTATGCATTTGTGTGTGTGAGAGAGTGTGTGTGTGTGTGTTTTAATTCCAACCCCCTCTTTCCCAGACCACTCATCAATATTCCATGCATTCATTAGCACACACACACATCTGTGGGAATATACAACCCCCCTCACACACACACACACACACACACACACACACACACACATACTGGGAAAGCCCACGATCTTTCTCCTTCACACAAGTGAGAACAATGCGAGATGCCACCATACACACACTCACACATCCCCCACACATCACACACACCCACACACATCCCCCCATCCACCCAGCCCACAAGCTCAATGTCAGCGTGACCTGAGCAGCTCCATCAAATTGCCGATGATTTCAGGGCGAACAGTCAGGGTTCGACATATTGTACCACGTCTGTGAATAAAACACTGAACACACTGTGCATGCATTTTTTGTAATTTTACCCTTTTGTCAAGCTAACTTCAAGTTTGCAACATTGTATAAACAACATCTTGATTTGAAAGTTATTTATTAACTCATTAATGTCCATATGTTTCATTTTCCTATGTTTCAAATGTTCTCCAAGCTTATCTGGGCACAGGTGTTAACATTTTTTGAAATTAATCAAATCTTGTGGCTAAAAGTGATATTTTCCCACTGAATGTAGTCGTTTTGTCACAATGGATGACTGATTTTCACCAAAACAAAGGAAAATCTAAACAGAAGATTACAATTAATTACACATTTCAAAAGTCAGACTGTTGTTCCGTCACTGTATTATTATACACTACTGCCCTCAAAGATACACATAATATACATAAATATAAGTCCTAGGACAACACTCTTAATACTACATTCTATAACATGAATCAGAGTCTATCTGGATGAGGACATGTGCCAAATGTGTAAATGACATTTCATCAGAATCAGTTCTTTGGCTTTCTTTCCTAACTACATTTAGTGGTTGCACATGAATCAGATTCCTCACAACACCAAATCATTTTTATAGTACTATTTTAATGGATTCGGGAACAGCACAGAGAGTGCTTCGCATTTACCGTCAAATCACCATAATGTTCAACCATGTGACTTCCAGACACCGTTAAGTCGAAAGAGCCTTCATGAATCATCCCGAGCCGGCCGCAAAGAGAACGACTTTAAGTGGCAAAGATTCTGTTGGGATAATGACTGTGAGACATTATTTGGGACGTTTCTGTGGTTTCTTGGTTCCATAATCCCCCCAAAATGAAAGGGTTAAACCCAGTTTGTGGAAAAACAAAACCATGCAATGAACTACCGGAATGATTTCTGTCTCTACTCTTTCCCCACTCACGAGCTTTCATTTATCACCTGCCGACGAGCCATCAAATGCTCTTGTAAAGCACTTTTCCTTGTAGGTCATCAAAATTATAAGTGAGGTTCACTTTTTCTAGGCATCCCGTTTATCTATCCTCTATTGCTTCAGCTACAGAACTTCCAAAATGCCTAAAATCAAGGTGGAGATTAATGAACAGTCGAAGATGAGGGGACACCTTGTTGAGAACTCCCCGCCGAGCTCTCTAATGGTTCATAAGTTACGCCACAAAAACGGCAGTTTTCTTAGCAAGGTGCCATGCATCACTTTCTGCAGGAGACACTTACACACTTCAGCCTGGCTCATGAACACTTGAGGAGAAACTTTTTCCATATGTGCAACTTGCTTCAGTATATCAGGGGGGTGATTGCTTAAATACCTTCAGGGTCCCCCTCAGGGTCTTCAAGGCCCTCAGAACCCTCAGGGTCTTCTAGGTCTTCACAAAAGGTTTACAAGAATTAAAAAATGTCTTTAAACATAATGTTAGATGTACTTAACTCTGCAAATGTTCCTGTTAGAGTATACAAAATTGTTAGAAAAGCAACATCTTGAAATTCTCAACATCCTTATTTGTCCAATAGATAGAGTTTGGTGGGGGGTTCTCAACAAGGTGTCTCCTCATCTTCAACTGTTTGTTAATCTCCACATTAATTTTAGAGAGTTTGGAAGTTCTGGTCCTCAGGAGCTGGACAGGAGTCTTTAAACAGTAGGTCAAGTACTAGCGGAACTAACCAGAATCAGTCAATCACATTATGAGTTACAATAAGCGGAAATGAGACAACTGGTCACTACAGGCTCAGGGAAATCCAAGATATACCAGTGACTATGATTACAAACAGTAGCCAACCGAGCCAACAGTTAGAAATAGAAAACAATGGCAGTAAAGAGTCACTGTAGAATTGCAACAGGCTGATGCAAGTAAATATTTATTAATGAGGTGTCTTTTACAACCATTAACCATCTGTGATTGATCTAGAACAGCCAAAAATGATCATTTCTTAGTGTTAAAATAGTACTAGAAATCCCATAAGGGTGGTAGCACAAATTAGTGGTAAACATGAATACATGTATTTCCATGTACATATAGTCTGCTAGAGAAATATATAAAAACATACAACACTGCATTTGTGACTGAAGAGGCCTCACACTGGTTAAAGACTCTGCTATTAATGTTAGATGCAATATTCTGAACTCATGTAAGCATACACAATCAATTTCTTTTAGATGTAGATCTAGATTTTATAATATTTATTCAGAATAAAAAATAAGGTGACTTAAGTCTGAAGTGCTACTGAAAATGGATAAATAGGAAAGTTCGTTAGATCTTTCAAAGCTAATGGCACTTATGGTGGCATTTGAAGATCCCATTACTTAATAGGACAAGGCACCAAGTACGATTTTTCCCTCAATGTAAAGGGGTTAAGGATGAAGAAGGTATGAGGTATGACTCCAACTCTGCACAGAGATTCACTGTTGGGTTGAAAGTCAAAGCACATGAAAGAGAGCCTCAGTTCCTGCTGTGCTGACGATGATGGTAAGGTGTGCTTCAGTTTAAATGTGTTTAAGAGGCCAATTCGTTTCCACGCACCCCGTCTTCCAGTAGCAAGCGTGGCTAAACCAATATCGATTTTTAGTCAGGGTTTTCTAAAGCTCACCGTGTAGGAGAGATGGAAAGATGCATCAGAAGAAGAACGGCTGACCAGCAAGCTGTCTTAAAAGCATGCCTGCCTGAGATATTACGCTTCAATCCTCCGGCTTCCCTCTTCATTACAATCTATCACTAGAAGAAAAGGCTCTTTGATCATTCACTGGAACTCCTCATAGGCATAAAGGTTCAGAGAGCAAGAAAAGTTTCCAACAGATGCTGCGAAAGCAGATGAACAGAAAAAAGACGAGGTAAAAAGTGAACGATATGAGTTTCAGAAGGAGCAATACATTACTGTGCAAAATGTTTTGAGTCATCCCTCTTTTATTCATGGAAATACAGTATAAACAGTTCTCCAGGCTTATAGAGGGACATTACAAAGTTCTTCTTTGGATGCTGGCCACATTTTTTGGTCCCACACTTCTTCAGTAATTTGAAATATGGGCTTTGGGAAGGCCAATCCATGGCTGACGGTGTTAGATTAATCTTTTTCTATCGAGGTGCTTTGACTGTGTGTTTGTGATTTTTTGTTGACAATTAGACACCTTCCATAAGGTACTGTTTGGCTGTTCAAGTCTTGTGCAGAGTACAGTAGATCAGATTGATCCACTATAGATCAAGATTTTAAATGACCAACACAAAAAACTTCTTTGACATCAGTGAGAACAGACTCTTGAAAACAAAGGCAAAGGGACATTCAGTCAAGGGTTGTTGAAGCGGAGAGCAAATTGAAGTCTTCAGAAAAAGAGACCTCAAAGGTCATTCGGGACAGGAAAGAGCTGTGTGATTTAGTGTTAGCGCATGGTAGGGAAGGGTGATATTGACTTAAAACTTGGTCTTTTTTGTGGTAACAGTATAAATGACCATCTGAAAACTACCATTCAAAACTACCTTTTTGACCACAAGTAACAACAGCATACAGTTTCACTTGCAGGACAACAAATTCTTATCATGGGGAAGAATTTTCTTCAAAATCTCAGCCATTTATTATCTGACTCGTGGGGGGCCTGGACCTCATTCTAGTGGTCACAGGGGCAGAAACCAGCAGGGCAGAGAAATCAGTTCATCCCAAGGCACACACTCACACCAGGGCTGCACAAATATCTTTAATTGTTATCATGATTTTGGTCTCTGCCATACTGTTTTCTTTTCACACAAACAAGGCAGAACATGCAAACACATGTGAAGGAACGGTATCAGTATGTAATGGACTACAAAATGCAGCTGGTAAATCTATCATATTCAAGCTCACTCTTTCTGAGGAATCCTGTTTTTTTTCTGAACTGTAGTTCTTCCTAATTACCCAACTGTGACATGCGCTTACATACAGCATATTGATCAGATGATCAAGGGCTGAATACTGATTACTGATTGAGTCATCTGAGCAATGTATGTGGAGATAGAGCGGAGGGGTGACCATAACAGTGTATAAGGGAGAGAATTTTTATGTCTGCATACCTGGCCAGCTAGAGCAGGCACAGAGAGACAAAAGGTACATGGATGAAAGGCTCTAAAAGTCTTTCAGACACGTAAGCTTAACTAAAACACGCATCACTTGTTAAAAAAACAACATCCTGTGAATCGTTTAGCTCATTTAAGGACATATCTTATCTTTTGTGGATGAAAAATGTGTTCATATTGAGCCTGAAGGACAGTAAAGTGCAGTGGTGTGCCAGGTTAGTTTTTGTGCTGAAATGTGTCTTTCTTTGAGCTGTTTATCTCTGTGGTCACAAGTGTCACACCCATTTTCAGTCACAGTCATACACATCAGAAACAGGCTCTTGTTACACATTTCCTGCGGCAATGCATTCTAGTTGCTTCGGTTGTTTCATGAGTGAAAGAAGGGCAGTAGGGTGTCAGCCTCTCTTTAATAACACCAGACATGACACACAACAGTAAAGCAGGAGGAATATGTAAACAAACAAATCCAGACAGCATGCTCTGTGGGCAGGCTGGCGCATCAGGGCCAAGGCGTTGGTCGACTTCAAACATTTCAAAGTCTGGGGAAAAGAGAGTGGAGGATGTTTTAGCCCTAAGACTTCTAGAGTCAATGGAACTATTTAAATACTTCCTTCCATCTCTCTCTAATTATGTGAGTACATAATTAATTACAAAGATATGTAAGGAATTACATTCCAATTTGATTTACCTTCTGGATTGATGAGTGTAAGCCTGCTCTCCTGACATTTGAACACTTGTTCGGATATTAAGCAATGATTAAAATACTGAGAGAACGATAATTTCATTTCATCTTTTTCAAATTGGCAAAAAGATCTCCTCCCATATTTGTGGCACGGATTAAAAAGTTCACAGTCCACATTTCTCTGCCTGCTTCAAAAGTGAGAAATGCAGGACTGTGCAAAGGTCTTGAGCCTCATTCCTTGTCTTGTCTTTTTAATGTAGCCTTCCGGAACAGTTCTGTGGCCGTTCTCCTGAAGGACTTTTAAAGTCTCTCATTTTCAGAGGAGTCCCTGAACCTGAGTGGCACACGTTTATCTACACACCCTGTATTTTTAGGCAATTTGAAACCTGTCGCAGTTAAACATTTCTTCCCATTTTTTGAATTTAATATACTCTGCATGCCAAAGACAAGGCAGTTTGGCATAAAATAGTTCTTTTGCAGCAACAAGGTTATTTGAAGCAAAATATGAAAAGTAAGGGGGGTGGTCAAACAGTATAACTTATTTGATATTGCATCAGCAGGTGACAGCTGTGGCTTCTTCTGGGTTAAAGGCATACTCGGCCCATCGTTTTTAGCATGGTGACATGCAGTCAAATGAGGTAGAATGTAGAACCCAGAAGAAAAGGAGAGTGTGGAGGTTGCTTGGTATCGTTCCACAGCAGACACAGAGAAAAGCTTCAAGCACTGAATTCGTGCTCAAAGCATAAAGCAACGGCAAAGCATGCGACACTTAGAATGAGAGAGAGAGAGAAAGAGAGAGAGAGAGAGAGAGAGAGAGAGAGAGAGGAAGGATATAGTGCGGGCACGATGCCAGTATGCGGGTACCAATTACTGTCGAAGAGGGTGGCAGGGGATTAGAGATGCCCAGTGGGCACAGATGGCAATGACGCCCTGCAGGCCCCACTCAAAGGTCACCCACTACACAAGAACCCCTGAGGGCCTCAGGCCTATTCATCATTTACACCACAATCTTCTGTTCTGGTTCCAAAATAAAAGTCACCCTGATGCACCAGTTCAACCTTGTTTGAAATACTGTTACACCATGTGATGATATCTAAACCATATGGCATCAATGTACCAATTATTTAAAACAGAACACTAATGGTTCAACATATTTTACCGTTGCCGAACATGACACGGTAGAAAAATGCAAGGCTGGAATTATTTTTTAAATAGTTTTATATTGTTGAAATTTGATATAAGCCATAAACCCTGAGTCATGTTTTTATACTGGTGCAGTGATATTATCATGGGTTTTAGGCACAACATGAGTTTCTAAGAACACCTATTTTTAACACATGTTTTCTGATGACATTTGGCTTTTAACGCAACCAGGCTACTGATTTTTTTCACCCAAAACATCAAGTCATACGGCCCCTACTAAAAGGTCAGCCACTCCATCAGGACCCCTGAGCTCCTCCGATTTATTCATAATTTACGCCAAAAGATTCTATTCTGGCTCAAAGAAAGTCAACCGATGTGCTTTTATCTCATTCTCCCACTTTGTCGGTGACCCTTTCACAGCTGAATTGTGTGTGTGTGTGTGTGTGTGTGTCCGTGTGTTATCTAACAACACGAGAATGGTCTGAAAGGCTGTTACCTGTGTGAGTCCAGCGATGTCATTTCAGAATTGCTGGCTCAGGCACAACTCAATAAGTCGCTTGTGTGGCCCACTGGACGAGTGGGAAGATGCTATCGATGTCTTTTGTCAAGACATTTCATCAAGGCTGGCCTGGCCAAATGCCACACTCCCACCGCGGCGTGCCGTGCGGGCATTTCTTTCGGGAAGCCATTGGCCAAATGAAATGTTATGATGGCTGTAATTTGCTTTCTGAAGGTCAATTCTGACACCCGCTCCAATTTTCTTTCTCGAGGATGAGATGAGAGGCACTTATTTCCATTTTTTCTGTTCTCAGTAGGAGTGTAAATCTGACTTCAGCACAGTTATATTGAGGATGATCCTTTTGGCACAACTCAGAATATGCATGCTCCTGCTGCAAACATGTCCTTTCATAACAACAGCTACAGCCTAGCTGTGCTTTACAGAACATTTATGAACGTCATCCTGAAGAACTTTCAAAATCTCTCATTTTCATTTCAATACTTGAACCGGACCAGAATCAGAGGAATGTTTGTTTTTTGTTAAGCCACACAGTGACCTACGTATCAATCAATCAAGCATAATAAAGCACATCAAACTGAACCAATGAAGAAACAGGTGCAGATGATTCCAGATGATCAGGCGGTGATCAGAATACTGGTGGTGCTGAACGCTACATGCCTGGAACTCCTTTATCTAGGCAGTTTGTATCTTTAGGCACTTTGCACTCATGTAACATTGAGCTGGGCTGGGTGGTAGTAGCCTAGTGGGCACAATACTTTTCTATGGACCTGAAGTTTTTACCATTGTGTCCATGAGCAAGCCACTTAACCCTCATTTGTTCCAACGAGACTGTCCTTGTAAATACTGATCGTAAATTGATCTGGAAAAGGGCATCTGCCTAATGCCCCTTTACCTTCTTCAGACCTTCTAGAAGTTGCTCCAAACAAATTCTGTTTCAGGAGCTTTTACAGGTTAAGATCTAAAAATGTATGTAATGTAAACATCAGTGAAATACAGACAATAAAACAGTAAATGGAGATCTGCCAAGTCAGCAAAATTGTACTTTGAAGGATAAATCTCTTTATAATCAATTATGACCAACCCTAACATTCCAGCGATGCATTTTTCCATCCTTGTTCCTCTGTGATAATTGCTGTTTTCTGTTAAACACTGTTCTGGCTCTCCGAGAGCTTCCTGACACCATACGGCTGACACCCCCATAGGCACTGGCTTCCACATCATCACCATATGGTGCGGCCTGGACCCCAGCGCCACATGAGATATCAGGGGAGTTCTCTCTCTCCTCTCACTCTCTTCGTACTTCCCTACCTTGCTTGTCCCTCTTTCCCTTCCCCTTCTCAATTTGTTTTTCCTGTTTTCCACCTGCATCTTTCCAAGAACTAGAAGGGAGGGGAGGCTCTTTTGCCAACTGGGCCCAGTTCCAGACCTGCAAAATCCTTCCTCATAGATACACAGTCACAATCACAATAAACACTCATCTTCACAATACACTCTCATCTTCACATGCATTTTTCCAGCATTTGTTTTCAACGCAAATGGTGCGTTTATATAATTGGTGTGACACGAAAAGCAACTATGTATAACTTTGCCAAGACAGCCAGTAAAGGAATCGACAAAATACAAAAAAGGAGGTGCTTGGAACTGCCAATGCTGACGACATCTGAAACAACACATGTAAGTCAGCAGTGTGTCCACACTACTGCTGAATTTTCTCTACAGTTTAGTTGTCAGCACTTCCCACACATAGGCCCGATCTGCCATCACAGAAAAGCCCCAACACTGGAAGAGCGAGGGGTATCAGGGAGACCTCCTGCACTGTGTTCGGTTCCTCAAACCCCTCTTTACACCGCTCTAACCTGGAAGACACTATCGCAGCTTTAAAGCCCAGACTGTCGGAGCTTTTTCACACAAGCTATCAGACTCCTTAACACACCACCACACACATTCCCACCACACACACCTGATGTGTGAACTGACTCAGCGTTCCACTTTCCATGCCACTCATTTATTACATACCTGCAGCTACATTTGCACTTCATTACTTAGTTTGCACACATAATGCACACAATTATATTCCAGCATTCCATTTGAACTGCTGATGCAACATTTGCACTATTTCTGGATGTGAAAAAAATCCCCATTTGACACAGTTTCACCTTATATTTAGTAGTATATTTCCATCGAATTTTTCTTCAATCATGGGGCTTTGTCTAGAACATATAAACATAGTATTCATGCAGTAAATTGTGTTTTTTATGTATGCCTATGTTTTTGCTGAAGCCCGGTATTACATTGCAGATCCCATCAAACCCCTCAAATGCCTGGTTCAGAGCAATCAGGACTTTATTAAACTAAATTAGAAGCAGCTGATGGAGTTTCATAAACCCATGCAAAGGATGGAGGAATCTGGAGCCGAACCTGTTTTCTTCGTAACTGCTCACAAAACTCAGAGTAAATTTACAACGAAAACAAGTCTTTAATTCTTTCTTGTTTGTTTGTGTTAATTCTAATGTTAACCTCTTCCTTTGATGGTAGAAAGTCCCTCAATACTCAGATAAATGTCTTTAAACAGTTTGCAGAGGACCCTCAGAGATTTGTACAGTACTGTATGTTGTCACTGTATGTGTGGGTATCCAGCCCCCACGCCCCCCTCCATGCTGACCCCTGCCCTTGTAGTGTGGGGTCAGTAATTGGCATGCATGAGCGATCACCGTTCTTTAATGTTGTGGTAATAAATGTTCACACGCTAGAACAGTGATGAATGGAGCACATTTCCCTCGGAGATCTGAACCCACCATTACATCTCTTATTACTGTTCCCACTCTGATGGCTAAATTGATCCACATGGCTTCTCGTTTTGGCCTTGTAGTGACCAAACTGGAGAGAGGGGAGGCTTTTGTGCTATGAAAAACGAGGCCCTTCATCCACAGATCCCAGCCTTTGATAAGAGAGGCTGAGCAATGTTCAGGACCACCCCAATTCCACATTCAATCACCCGCCTGTCAGGACAACATAAATCCGCCGAGAGTGGACAGCGTGGGGCCACTGCTGTTTGTGTTACACACTGCTATACATTTCATTCCCTTTTCCTTTTCGCTTTCCTGCGTTATTAGATTGTATCGAAACAACGAGTAACAATATGTATTCATGAACCGTTGAATGTTTTAGTGGGACGCCTAGGAGCTCCAGCCCGCATCGCTGTGGCAGGGGCCTGAAATAAGCTGCGAGTGGTTTTTACGCTCTGTCTAAAAGCAGAAACGCTAAGCATGTGAAAACAGCACTTTAATCCAGCCGCAGCAGCGGGGCAGTGCTCCCGTGGTGTTGTGCGTTTCCTTGCTTTCTTGTGTTTTTCCGACATATTTATAGCCCAGCTGCTTGATTTAGGCACTCCATCTGGTCTTTCGGGATGGGGACGAGCACTGAGGCACTTTCTTGACTGCCTGTCTAGCTTTCGAGCAGGAAGAGGATGGAAGTGGATTATTAATTTCCCACTCGTAATCTTAAAACAGACCTCCGTGTGTGTGTTTATCAGGTTAGTATGACCTAGACTGTTAATGCAGGCTAATATCCTAAAGTTTCAGATTTAAAAAGAAGAGCAGCAGCTAAACACAGCGTACATTGCAGCAGCTACTCCTCCACTACGGAATCTTCACTAGCTCCCCATGGAGCTCACATTAAGTTCAAAATATTTACACGTGCCTTCAAGGCCAAGAACGGACTTGTAGCTCCTTACTTCTCAAGCACTGCTTGCCTTGAACCTCCGATGCTCAAAAGAATAGGAAGATATGCATCAAGACACTTTTCAGTCTTGGCCCCAGAGTGGTGGAATTAGCTCCCTCTTGCAATCAAATCTGTGGAGTCCCTCTCTGTCTTGAAGCGGTGTCTGAAGTCTTCAAGGAGCAACTTGGTGCCTTTACAGGTACCAAGAACAGATGTAGACTAGTAAGGGTGCTGCTAAATTCCATAAACATAAATGTAATCACTTCATGGTGAATAGACCAATACAAATTCAGCAATACGACAATAATTTCATTAATAAAGTGCTTTCACCTGTTAAGTTGCCCTTTTCTAAATGTACATCCAATGATCACAACAGACAATTAAAATAACCTTTATAAGGAATTATTTTAAAATAAATATACACAATGAATTTAGATTTAGGACACCTGTATCTAGGCATCTTGAATGCCTTTTAGGCACTTTGGTCCCTGTTGCAGTGAAACCTTTGCTCCCATTTATTTATCTTTAATCTCCTCACAGGATACTTTTCATTTAATCTACTCAGTACACTAAAGATAAGACAGTTTTATAGACAGAAAATAGTATTTTTTCACCGACAAGGTGCTTCAAAGCAAAATATAAAGTAATGAGGGTAAAAATTTTGGCATAGTCCTGCATGTCACAAAGTTTCAGCTTTGCTTTTTAGCACTGTTAGATTAAAAAAAAAAACATACTTATATTCTTGGACGTAAAAAAATAAAA
>JBBMFX010000001.1:22899863-22919345 GCA_037832545.1 Rhabdalestes septentrionalis
TATAATGACATCTAATTAAGCTACACAACAGCTAATCCAATATTTCTTCTAAAATTAAGGTTAGCGGTTGCTCTTTACTCCTCTTCACTGACATTGGATGGAGCTCCATCATTCCAGAGAACCTAGCTCCACTTCTCCATGGACTATTGCTGGGGGCTTCAAATCCCCATGGGCCTGAAGACCTTGAGTTCTTGTGTTTTTGCTCCAGACTCTAGGGCAGCCAATTCTACTGGCAGCGCTTTTCTATGGAGATTATTCAAGCTGTGTGTGCGAAATTGAATGCTTATGTCAGCAATGAATTTGTGCAACTATAAGCAACATAATTCACTCATTATAAGGAGGGTCTGGTAGTGGATACATTTTAAACACATGATGTACAGTTCTGTGCAAAAGTTTTGAGCCACCCCTAATTTCCTTATATTTTCTCTCAAAATTAGATAATTGTTTGGTAGAGTAATAGTGCTCCAGTCTTCTTGAAGGACATTTCAAATCTTTTTATGGACATTAAACACCTTGATTTATTTATTTTGTTTTCTACTGAGGTGCTTTGACTGCATTGACAAGATTTTTGGGAGGACTGTCCTACTTCAAAATGAAATCTGCTGCCAATCAAATGCTTTCCATATGGTGTTGCAGGGTGGCTCAAGATTTCTGCACAGTACTGTAATCTCTAACCTCTTACACACTCTCTCTTTCTCTTTCTCTCTCAAATACATTTCCCTCAGGCTCTGCCACTGCTGGCCTCCAGTCGGCCTCCCCTGGGTGCCAGTGCTGACTGAGATAACAGCTATAAAGTGTGTTTGAACAAGAAGAAGGTGTGAGAGCTTATTATATCCTTAACTCTCCTCCTTCTTTGTGTGTGTGTGTGTGTGTGTGTGTGTGTGTGTGTGTGTGTGTGGTTTATGTAAGTGCTTATTGCACCCGCTCACAAATAAATAGATGTTGCTGATGATTTATGGTGCTAAGCACTGCCAGACTGACATTAAATCCTGCAATACTGAAATGTTCCATCTGAAACAAAGGGCAGAGCTTAAATACACTCAGAAATAAACACAAATACATATATAATTAAATATATAAAAATAAATACACACACTCTCACACACAGATACACATATACTTGCATTTATGAAGTGAGTTATAATGTTTATCAACACTGTCCAATGTGTGAAAAGGGAAAAAGACAATTTGCTGAGTACCACAGCCCTGACGTAAACAGCGCACCATAACGTGCATTAGCATTTTTACAGGATTACTCATAAGCTTCAGAGTGCCTCAATTTCTTCCTATTCCACTTTATTAAGGCGTCCCCTCACCATATCCACAGGAAAAGAGGCAATTTCTCTTGGATAACCACAGGTTTTGAGCGCTTCTGTTCCTCTCTCTGTCTCTCTCTCCCTGTCTCTCTGTCTCTCTCTCTCTCTCTCTCTGTCTCTGTCTCTCTCTCTGTCTCTCTCTCTCTGTCTCTCTGTCTCTGTGATATGGGTTTTAGCTCCAGTGGTTGACATCCTTCCTCTGCGCAGAACAGATGACTACACAGCCTCTGTCAGGAACAGATTGTCACACACTGTCTGAAGTTTGCACTTCCTCGGCAAACAGCCAGGTGTCGAGCTTCTGAGGAACAAGTCTCCTGCTCCCTTTATACAAATTATTGTTCTTCTTATTATTATTGCTGTTGTTATGTCTATAATGATGATGAAGATTGTTGCTGTTGTTGTTATGAATATAATTATCATCATAATCATATCATCATCATGATCATCATCATATTATTGTTGTTGTTGCTGTTGTTATTTGTATTATTATTATTATTATTGTTATGTTTATGAATATTATTATTAATAATCACATTGTTTTCATGAGTATTGTCATCATGAAGATGATGATAACGAATATTATTATTATTAGTTGTATTATGGGATCAAAATAGCCTACCACTGGCTCTGCTTCTGTCTCGAATGTGTAATTTCCAAAATGAGCGTAGGTTGGATTCAAATTTCACACCCAGGCATTAAAAGCGCACCTCCTATTTTCATACGTTACCCTCCTGCATTAGTCTTTCTCTTTCCTTAATCCTTCCATTCACCTTAAACCAGTCCTATTCTGGTATGATGGAGCCTGACGGTGGAGGACAGTTCGGTGCATACAATTAAATATATAAAAATAAATACACACACACTCTCACACACACACACACACACACACATACACATACATATATACATTTATTTATGAAGTGAAAGAGTTATGATGTTATAAAACACTCCTTTAAAACACAATTTATCAACACTGGCCAATGTGTGAAAAGGGAAAGAGACAATTTTCTGAGTACCACAGCCCTAACTGTGCACCATAACATGCATTAGAAGAGTGTTTTTAAACAGTAGGTTACTGCAAAAACTCCTGATCTAACCAAAACTTGTCATCTTATTTCTAGCCTAAAAGTCTTTTTAATCTTGTTTTGAGAATAATATACTATATATTTTTTGCTCTTATATAGTGTATTAAGATTTGTTTTTCTATTTCTAGAAACAAGTGACTACAAAAACGCGAAATCTGCACTAAGATTTCTTGAAATAGGAAAAAAATATATTGGAACAATCTTAATAGGATAAAAAATCTGCTCTTAGATAGTATTTTATTCCCAAAACAAGATCAAGAAAACTTTAGGCTAGAAATATGATTGCAAGTCTTGATTAGATCCAGAGTTTTTGCATTTTGTGAGCTTATAAGGAGCACACAGATTCAGTTTCAGATTTATCTTCAAAGCCAGTCATGTCTTGGATTTGAGAAATTCCATCTGCAGCTCCTGATGTCACATAATGAAGGACTAATTAAGTCAAACCAGGTTTCTGATGGAAAGAAACACATTGATGACTTCTACAAGAAACATACAGATATACTGAACATGAAATCACTATTTACTGTATTTATATACAGGAATCCTGAATCCTGGGAATCTGATCCATAAAGGCTCAGGATGAAATGAATGACCACTTGGGTAGACTCCAGCACCCCCATGACCCTTGATAGGATACACAGTTCAGAGAGTGTATTGATGTCTGTGTATATGGATGGATGGGTGGATGGATGCATGGTTGGATGGAAGAACGGATGGATATCTGGATAGACAGATGCATGCATAGATGGATGAATGAATGAATGGATGGAAGGATGGATGGATGTTCACAGTTCCACATTTTCTTATTTTTGTGACTGAGAAAAACATTATAAATATAGCATAAGACAAATCAAACAGGTTGATAAGGATGGCTTTCATTTGACTAGTGGCTTTTCATTTGACTGTGTGTGTCTCTGTGTTATGAATTAGCTACCCAACCTCACAATGATTAAATAAATAATACCTTCTCTAATATCGCAGGAGAATAATTTAAAGTTTGAACTTCTCTCACTAGCTAGGTTTTTCTGTGTATCACTTTAGGAGGATTAAATGTTGCTCCTGGCAGCTCATTTTCATCAAATTGTAATAAAACAGGAGTAAAATGCTTCATCTAATGGCATCATTTGCAGCAAACACAGCTGATACATTTACACAATGAGTTTCATGCACAAAACATTGTGCCCACAATTAATATTGTTTGGCGTCCTGGAATAATTATACAGAATTGATTAATATGAGTCCGTTTTTATAATCTTTATATGATCATAGTCAAACAACTGCTTAAGTTGAATCAAGAAACGTTTGATTTTTGACACTGAAAGGAAATTGATACTTGAGACAGCTGGTGGCCTAGTTGTCCCTGTGATCAAAGGGTTCAAATCCCAGGCCTGTTTACAGCACCACAGAGGTACACTTGTTCAAGGCAATGCCCCTACATGCTGCTCCCTGGGCGTTGAGTTCCGGGCTGCCCACTGCTTCACTTGGTGAATGAGTTAAATGCTATTTTTATTATATTTTTCCTGTATAATTTCCTGATTTATTAATTTTTAGTCTTATGACATTTGTTTATGATAATGACCTCCAGAAATAAATTGGACTTGACTATTAATGGTCTTATCGAATGATCAATGATCAATAGATAGATTGTAGATTCTTTTCTGATATTTGTAAAGTATTATCATGCCATTTCTAGTCACACTGCAGAACATTTAACATTTTTTAAGCATTTGTTACAAATTCAGAATCTCTGTGTATCATTCAGTGTCTGCTGCTCTGAAGATACCCATATAATGTAAACACGTATTTAGACAATTGATTGTACTGTGTACAGTTATATGATATTGTTTTATTGTACAGATTTTATGGCACATGCTGCTTCTGCTTTTTCCTTCTGTGCGGTTCACTTTGCTGCTGTAACAATAGAACTGGAAAAGGGACGAATAAAGTGGGAAATTTAAAGGGGTTATTTCAAATTATATTAAACTTGAATGAACATTTGCCATTCGTGACACACTGGCTTGTTCTGCATGCATGGAATCAGTTCTAGCAAGAACCTGGTGGACTCAAATGGAGCCCAGCTTTGCCATTTGTAGCTTCAGGTAAACAATGGTCAGCAGTATTGGGCTCTCTGCTCTCCTAGGTCCAAGGACTCCCTTGTGTCCTGAAGATAGATGGGGTAATACACAGCAGCCTGAGGCCACCATGGGTCTCTGGGGACCGCGGCCCCAGGCTGGTGGATTAGGCGTGGATCACTGCTGACAAGCCTGGGACAGATCGAGCGTCTGGAGGGGGTTGGGTGAGGTTACTATGTAGGAAAGTGTCTTTGCAGCTCGCAAGGACAAGTTTCACTTCTGACTAATAGAGCTTGACGGCTGGACCACAACAATCCAATATAATAAGGAATTTTTAGGAAATGAAATCATCATTTCAACACATTTCAATTCAGTTTACTCATTTAACGTACAGAATTGCAGCACGGAATTCAGAAATTAAAAAGCATACAATGCTGCGTCTTAGGCTCCTGTTTAAAGCTATTTATGTGAGCAGTGAGGGCCTTTCTCCCTGCAAACACACTAATTTAAATGCAAACAAACAACAAAGAATTACACAATATCAAGATTTGTTTTGTCTGTAAAAAGTACTTGGGAGTTCTGTGAGCTGGTTAAAAGAACACCGGTTCCGCTCAAGGATTTGTGAAACTCCATCAGCAAAAGAGCGGAATCCGAAATTTGAGGTGTATGATCAGAACTGCAACAAAGTACAAGGCTTCTTAGTATGGGAGATGATGTGACGAGATGTTTGCTCATGGTGAAAAATCAACAAGAGCCCTGGAGTGTTTGAGAGCTGAAAGATGTTCCTCGTGCTTTTTTACCCCCTGTGGAAAGAAAAGCTGTGCCTTCATTTCTCCCATTTAGCTCCATTCAGTGTCAGGCCGTTCTCCTGCTCCTGGCATTGATCTACACCTCCTAGCAACAAGATCATTTCAGCACTTTTTTCATGCAGTAATTCTGCTCTCCTTCTTCACACGGGGGTAACTGGCCATCAGCCTTGTTGTAAATCACAACATCCGCCCTTGGCCCTAAAAGCATTAGCATTCCTTCGTGAGCCGTCGCAGAGCTAATTGCTGTGGACTGTGGCGCTGGAATGGACGCCTCGCCTGCTTGACCCAGACATGGTCCGGCTTCCTCTAATGGGACAGCGACACACAGCACGAGCCGTCCAATTAGGAAGCCTAGAAAGTTCAGTGGTAAAGGCAAGGTGACGGGATGAAGGTTAATTGCCACGTTGCAGGGAGACGTGGGGGGCGGTGGTGTGGGGTTGTGCAACACAACAGCTTTCCTTTTATCCACACACACACATACACACAAAAATGTGGGTATACTTTTATCGAATTACAAAACACAGAATTACATATATGTCCTATATATATTTTGTTTATGATTATAATTTCATGTTAACTGTGTTTCACCAAAACACTACAGCACACAGTTGTGAAATTCTATGCATTTAACTCTTTCATCCAAGTGAAGGCAGCCAGGAACATAGCGCTGACCTTGCTCAAGGGTACCTCAGGCATGCCACTAGCAGTTCTTGGATTTGAACCCACAACCTACTGACCACAGGGGCAATTCCCTAAACATTAGACCACCAGCTGCCGGGGGATGGTACCTTGCTCAGTGTAACTCAGAGGTTTTTAGCAGTCTTGAGAATTGAATCCATGACTTCCTGATCACAGGGCGAACCAGCTGCCAATATACTGCTCAGCTTTTTTTTCTAAAAAGTTTATATAAATATACAAAAACAATCACTACTACACACAAAACTTTTTTGCAAGAGGGAATAAACGTACATTTCCCCAAAGTCAAGGAACGTCGGGGTAAACTTTGTCTGATCTGGTTAGCGTATACTGTGTATACTGTGACTGACAGACAACGTCTCTGGCTTTGGAGAAAAGTTTGTTTGGTTTTCAGAGTGTAAATAAGTTTTTAAATATTTGTAGGGGCTGGAAAAGACTGCGTGGCAAAAGGAAAGGATCGAACCTAACTGCAAATCCCACATGAAATTTATTTTGTTGTGTTTGATGTTCTTGCATTCATTCAAATTCTGTGGTGTAATTTCATGCTGTAGAAATTAAATTCCGAGTTACTGCATGTGATCACATAAAACACGGCCGAGAAAAAACGTTCAGGTTGCATGCCAGGGGTTTACATGTAAACACGTAAATCAGGAATGTAGGTTGTGGATCAGGCTGATGAGAGCTCATGGAGAAAGCTTCACTCGGTTAAATGAGCTCTGTTCTCACCGAAGACTCCTACTGGAGAAGGGTGAGGGCTTTGATAACGATTACACCGCCTCAGGCCTAACACAAGTCTCTTTCTCACTCTGTCTTTCCCTTTCTTTCTCCTTCCTCTCACACAGCAGCCCACTGGGAAGAGCCCTTTGGCACGGCAGCATTTAGTGGGATGGGGGAGCATTTAAAGCCTCTGTCAGGAATCCTCAGGACTGGCAGGTTATCTGTTTCCCGGTAGCAGGTAAACAACAGTTTCTGACCATGAAAACTAATGTAACAAGATTTTATTCCAAGCAATTATTAAGCTATTTTACCTGGAGTAGGCTAAGGATAAACTGCGTTTGGACAAATAGGATATATGTGTTTGTATTCATGAGTTCACAAAAAAATTGAAATTAAATAGTAAAAACTGAGCAGTGTCATTAAAATGTTTTAGATGAAATATATTTGTCTTTTTTAGTAATATGTAGTCTTACGCCAGCTCTCATTTCTTTAGTTTGCTTTGAATCACTTTGTTGGTGAAAAAACACTCGAACACCCAACTGTCCTATCTTTGGTATACTAAGTAGATTCAGTGAAATAAATGGGAACAAATGTTTTACAATGAAATGCCTGAAAAGATACGAGAACCTTAGATAAAAGTGTTCCAAACTCTCAGCATTCAGCACCACCAGTATACTGATCATCGCCTGATCATTTGAAGTCACCTACACCTGGTTCTTCACTAAGAAAGTTTGGTGCATTATAGCAGTACGTAGACATTGTTAAAGTTTCTAAATGTTCATCCAATCAAGTTATGGAAAATTAGGCTGCAGAAGCAACCTGATTCGGATGCACTCTTTTCATCATACCATGAAAACTAACACATAACTCCACCTACTTATCCAACAGCATTTTGGCCCCGCCCCTTCAAAATGAAGTAGCGTAATTGTCAGAACATTTCAGAATCATTTTACTGTATGGTGTCTTTCTTGTATAGTGTTTTTGCTTAGAATTAACATTAATATCCTACAAAGAGAAAGTTGTGAATTTGTATCATTAAAGACACCAAAGTGTTCTTATGAAAACTTGGCAAACACTTCACTGCACAGACTTTTACGCAACAAATCAACCAATAAATCTACTAATGAAAAAATACATAAAAGTAATAAAAGTGCCTATGTTCTTTATTAATAAGTCCAAAAGCAACAGTGATGTGTCTTCTGTAATTCATGTTTTGGATGAGGAACTTTAATCGTGAGATGAATATTTTTTATGAAAAGAGAACAGAATTAAAATTGAAGTCTAGACAGCAAACAGGCTTTATATTTACCAGCTCACCCTTAAAGCTCCAATTAGATTCTGCTGAAAGGAAAGGGATTAGGTGGGTGTTTACTATAGATGGGATGGTAATGATATGCGTTGCAAAGTTTCAGTAGCTGTAGTCTTGTAGTGCTGTAATTATCCAGGGTCTGTACTCCAAAAGCTTCTGGGGATAGGAGTAGTGATCTGGGATTAGATCAGATCCTATTTAGTATTGCTTTAATACAAGCACTACTCTGAGATTATTCATAAATATGGAACCTGGTGTTACTCTTGTTGCACCAAAATGTCCAATGAACATAAAGCCAGCACAGTGTCCTTCAAAAATGTCATTCTGTGTGCTTTATATGATTGAAATAAAAAAATAAATAGGATAAAATGAAATAAAAATATAGAAGAAATAAAAGAACAAATAGTACATAGAAAATAAAAGATTAGAAATGTGATCTAAGTGCCAAGATTTAAAAGAAGGTGCAGGAGAGTAGTGTGGTGCAGATCTAAAGCTGGTGGGCAGTTGGTTGGACTGCATGGTGGATAAACACAGTTTCACCATGTTTAGTTTCATCTCTTTACCACGAGCAAACAGATCAGAGATGCATTTAGGGTGCAAAACACTGTTAAATCATGCTTTGAAATCAGTTGTGTACAGAACTGGGAGCTAGTGCAAGGACCTGAGGACTGGAGTGATTTGATCGCTGCATGCCTGGAGCTCATCCAATCACATCAGTTTTGTTCTGTCATTTGTCTCCTTATGTCTTTTGTCTTATATGGGTGTCTTTTGTCTCCTACTCTTTTAAGATAAGATAAACATTTTATTTATTTAAATTGCTAAAAGTAGGCTTCAAGGTAAGCTCTATTTCTGTCTTCTGCTTTGTAATTAATTGTGGGGATTTTTCCAGATAGCAAGAAAATATCCAGTGTATCTGACAGGCTGAGCAGAAGTCATCCCATAACTTTTCAGGGTGGTCAGAAAAGAAGACGTGTCATGAAGCTGTGTTTTTATTACAGCCAGATTGGAGAATGGAGATTATATTTTAGATAAATGGATTTAGGATATAGGAGGAGGCCCATGCTTACATAGTGCTGGAAATGGGTACATGCCACACCTACACCTCAGCCACAGCACATCTGTTTTGCTCATCAGGGCTCATGTGGACTTTTACTGACTGACAAAAAGCAGTGTATCCTCTGGAAAGCTCACTATGGAGCTGCTGTCGTATGCTGTGGTGGACTATATATAGCAGTAGCAGGTACATTAAACTGTGCATGATAGAAGACCCTACAGGGCTTTTCCACTGAAGAAAATAATGCACTGAACGCACTTCATTTAAATGTGCATAGCATTTCAAAACAAACAGCATGCAGTATGTATTCACAACTTAATCCTAGATCTGTTTATCATAAACAGAACAGAAGTGATGTACTTTGCAAGACTCTTGAGCAAGTCTCTATTTATTTATTTTTTGCTTCTAAAGAGCCAGACATTCCTGAATTTTTCTATATAGTCTTGGAGAACTGTTCTCCAGGCTTCTTGACTCCCATGTTCAATCCAGTCCATGAACCTGTTTTTTGTTTATTAACCTGCATATTAATCATTCAGGTATAACAAAAGGCCTGAACCAGTGAAGAAACAGGTGCAGACCATTCCAGATGATCAGGCGGTGATCAGTATACTGGTGGTGCTGAATGCTGTGTGGTCGAAACTTTAACTAGGCACTTTTTGTATACTTCTGCTCTTTGTAGCCTGTCACAATAAAACATTTATTCCCATTTCCTTTATTTCATCTACTAAATACCCCAAAGACAAGACAACCATCAAATAGTAATTTTGCACCAATAAGGTGATTTAGCAAAATCTAAAGAAATGAGTGGTGGCTCAAAATTTTTGAACACTACAGATTGTAGCAAATTTTCAGTAAAACCAAAATTAAGTTTGCTTATTTATATTCCCTACCAGTAATTTTACAATGGAAACAAATGCAGCAAACACAGTGATAGCATGCACATTGAAACGGTGTTCGTCAAATAAAAGAGCATAATGACAATGCAGCTCAATAAATTTTGGTATAGTCCTCTTTAATTTGGCCACAACGCTATAATTATTTCAGAAAGGAAGGACAAACTTTACTGTCTACACTTAGTCTCAGACTGATGCTTCACTTAATCTCAGACTGATGCCAAATTGCCCCCCTCAGCACCAATAAGAAACTTCCGCCACCCGTCCACTAATCCTGTTCAACCAGCTCAGATCAACAGCCTTGTTTCCACCACAGTCTCATCCCTGGATACTGTGTATGTGGTAGTGATGTAAGGCATCCTATCACTATACATGTAACCCTTAGAACTCTTAGAGAGTATTCATAAAATCTGATTGAAACAAATAAAAGTGGAATAAAACAATCTAAAACCAGTGTTAAATCTTCTTGACACTGCTAAGCCACACCCCTTGCACCACCTCGTTCTTGTGGGCGGACACTATCCTGAAAATTCGGGCAGATGAAAAGATCTTCTTGTCTTTCTATTTGTTTATAAGACCTGGAATGAAAAACATTTGAGCATTTCTGGGGGGTTTTTTTGGGGGGGGAGGCATTTATGTTTGATGCCATTTTTAAACCCAGTTTTTAGTTTTTATTTTTAAATGTTTTTAAATACAACTTTGGTTCTATGTGACATAGAAACACCAAGCAACGTTCAGTATGAAGTCTGACACCTAGAGCAACAACACAAACCAGGGGAACCTCAATTTAAGGAGTTGTTTTGCTGTACAATTACCATTTATTGTGATTCGGCAAAGATCGATGCCTCTCACATTCTAAAAGTTAAAAGCACAGTGTTGGAATTTTGGTGTCTGTATAGGGATTACACTGTTAAATAAATCTCTAAAATAGTCATTTTAGGTTGTTTTCCACCTCTTAACAAACTACTAAATTTGGTCTTTCCACGTACTTTTGACAACTGTATGATGTAAGAGATTTTTATGTGCAAACGATGCACAAATTGGAGTCAAATTTCAGTCTCCTCCACCCTGGAGAAGTAGAGAAATACTTCTCCTTTCATCTAATGCGACAACCTCCTTTTATCTCCCATAGTATCTGAAGTAGTTCTGCAAAAAAAAAAAGGATCCTTTCCTTCTTCCCAGCATTGTCTATGAACTCATGATAGCAGGTTAACAGCAAGGCTTGCATTTCAAATAAACCAGCAGTGTATAAGACATATGACGCAGTCACTGCTTATTACTTAAACACTTTCTCAAGTCGCAAGAATGATGAGAATTTGAAATCCAAACACAGCCACGTTTACAGATCAGACCGGGTCTCTAAGCTGAAATAATAAGCTGCCAGACTCCTCATCCCAAAGTCACAGACACTCCGCTCACTATGATCGTTTTCTCTCGTCTGTGTGTGAAAAGGCTGAAAAGGTCATATTAATACTTAACTATCCTTCATTAGATCATTTTTGAGCCCTCTTTCGTAAAGCAGAGCCACATGTGCTGATCGGGATGCTGGCAGGCATGTGGGCTGAGGAAGAACTGAGCAGAAAAAGAGGAGGATAATATGTAGCCTGACATTTCGAGGCCATGTCAAACACATGGCTTTGTTTTGGATGTCAGCAGCATAGAAGCGTGAAGTGGTGCATGAGTTAACTGCTACAGGTCAATAAAAGAAAAGATACGTTTTTTGTTTCTCTCCATGATCAAGGACAAACACACATCTGCACATATTCACAGACTCAATTGCACATGGTTCGTTGTAATGTTAAAACACGAATTTTACAAAAAATACAAACAGCATTAATACAGTAAATTGTGGTTTTATGTATGACAAAGTGTTTCTAGGCCCCTTTCCTTGTGGAAGCCCAGTTTAAGCAAACCAGGGATAGCTCCATCAAACACCTTGTTTGGCTCTTTTTTACTTCAGTAGATTCAAACAGGTGTGTTACTTATGGAATTGTATTAATTCACACAATAAGGCACTGAGCAGACACCTGGAGCCAAACCTGTTTTGTTCTAGCTCACAAAATATTGACTTCTTTTCAGAATGAAAGGAATCTAGATACGTTTTACTGCTTTCTTGATTGTTTGCATTTATTCAAATATTCAGATGTTTTTTTGTAGGGAGAAAGAAACCCACAGCTGATATAAATGAACAAATATAAACTATTTGCACAGGTGCCTTAGATTTTTGCACAGTACTATTATATTCTGTATAAAAACTGTATGTATATATTTACTCCACCCCAACCCCCCAAATTAATCATCAGTCCTGTCTTCAGTCTCTCATGGGTTTTTCTGAATACCAAAATAATGATTGTTTGCGGAAACCCCCACACATTCATGGAAACCGCACTTATCCTACACATTTCTTTTGCTCTTGTGATGTCAAGGCCGGGTTGTTTATGTTTGGGCATGTCTGCTAGCAAGGCAATCAGACACCTAAATGAAATGACCCTCCACTGCCCAGCGTCTGAGCAAAGGAAGTGACTCCTGTGATGGTGAAATCCCGCTGTAATCAGAGGCAGGAGATTTGAAAGTAGCCAATCCGAGAAAATTTATTTCTCCTTGCTGCTGATTGGCTGCTGCCCTGTGACACATGTGAGTCCCAGTATCTCCTAGAATACATATCTAACTGCAGTACATATTTTATACATCCCTACAGGTTGACCAGCAACCAGCAATGATTGGCAAATCTTCTTTTAAAATAAACATTTTTGTCCTTTGTACTCAAATGCTGTCTACAACTGTGTTGAATTCCAATAATACACCCCAAGCCATGAGATATTGGCACTGGCTTGCTGATTAACTGGTCAGAACTGACAGCTTTGAGTACACACTTCAGTATTTTATTTGGATGTGCATATATATAATGCAAAATAGAACTCCACAAGCCATCAGGGCCGTGCTGAATAACTGGAATATTCAAGTATTTGTCTGTTATGTTGATATTTGGTTCTCTGTTTAGGTATTTAAACTGTCCTCTTTATTTGATTCCACAACATACGTGGCATACATTTCATCAATACAGTAAAAACATGAACACATACTAACTGGCACAAAAATTCATGCCATGCATCCAGGTCATCTCACGTCAGAGCAGAACAAACTTTAATGTAAAGAATCTGTCCTATAAGGCAAACCATTTTAGATGGCAGTAAAAATATTTTCTACATTTATTTTCGAATGATAGATGACAAAAAAATTCACATTCAAAGATTTTGACTGTTCAAAGTCAGCAAAATGCTGATTGTTCCAGCTATACAAACCCTTCAAGTGATGAGAATGTCAGTTTATAGCAAGCAGTTTATTCCAGACTGTTTTTTATAACATAAGGCAGTCAGTTACAGGTTGTTTGGCCTTAAAACCATAGACCGCCTTTTTAATTCTAAGAGATAAAGAAGAAAATGGTTATGTAAAAAACTTTTTTAGATAAAGTCCCTAATGTCATAAATGGACATCAGTATATAAAGTGGAAACAAAGGAAAATGCCTTTTTTATTCTTCAAAGTTCTCAAGCTGGCATTCTGTTCTAAATATTACCAGCCACATATACATACATGCACATAATCAAAGCACAGGCTTTTAACATTCGTAAAATATTCCAGATGTATTTTATAGTGCGCATCGAAGTATAACAACTCCTCCATGTGCACCTCAATAACTGCACTTATTACACCGCATTGCATAATAAAACCTGCTTGCCCCTGGCTCTCCCTCCCGCTGCCATCTGTATTGCTGTGTATAGGCCACTGGAGTAGAATAGATCAGAAAAGAACTATCAAACCAACTTTATTTGCCTTACACTAGCTCAAAGCAATATCAATATGCTCGAGCAGTCTAGCCAGAATGTGCTCCGGGAATAACGTCTCACGAGTCTTAGCACGTTCAATATGGATTATCACAACAGTATTAAAACTGCATCAGCCGCGTTTGTTGCGCTAATAAAAGCCATTATCACGTCTCCGACACCCCCTCAGCCTGGCTGGCTCTCTGGGACAGCGCTACAGATAATCGTACAAAACGCCCAGTGCTCACACACTGTTTGTGTTCGTAAAGAGAACAGACTGTCAGCAAAGGCTGACACAATAATTTGTCTAAACCATCAACTCCAGTATGACCACACTGTAATAAAGCTACACTGATAAGTTCCAGCCCATCAAATTAGCCTCTAGCCAGCCATTAGCAATGCAATAAGATTGAGCCTACATGCTTTTAGCATTTATGTACCTACTCACCTGGCTTGATACAGTCAACAGTGATCATTTATAAATGGGCAGTTAAAGCTGAACATTTCATTTAAAAACTAATTTTTACATTTATTTACTGACTCCCATGATTCAACATGGTTGAAACGGCTAGGATCACTGCTAAAAAAGGGCAGTTCAGCTGAAAGTACCTCTAGAATTGGCCAAAACATTAGGTTTGAGGACCAAAATTATGTACATAAAAGGTAAGTTGGTCTTTAATGGCAACATGACAAAGAAAGTGAACAAATAAAATTTTAGAATAATCATTTGAATCAGCTTGTGGCAAATGTACCTTTTCTCACTTCTTCTGTAAGTGGGCCTATTCTGTTAAAAAATAATATATAAAAGAGTTTTTTTTTTAAATATTATCTGAGGGTCACATTTAAATATGTGAGAAAATATGTGAGAGAGTAGTGATTTTTGTTTTTAATTCTTAATTTATATACATCTATTTTTAATCAGGGCTTCGAAGACTGAACTATCAATTAAAGATGACTTCGAATGTGTGATCTCTCAAAAATGAGGACTTAAACACCTATGCGGCTCCACCTCCACTGAATCAAATTTCAGAGCTCTTCAGTTCAGAAGATAAAGTGTTCAGAGAGCCTTACAGAGGAACCATTTATGGTAATACCACCATTTCGGACACTCCCATGGGTCCCTGACAAAACACCCATAAACTAAGCTACTACTCTAAACTATGAACTAAACGTCCTGTGGTTGTGACCTGCCTTTATTAATGTCTGCACTGGGCTGACTGGAAGAATGGGGATGCAGGGTTCTTTTTTTAAGGGAGAAGAGTACTTCAGTCAATCTCTTCTCCTCTCCCACGCTCTTTGCAAAACTGAATAATGAATGAAAACTCAGTTCTTTGAGAAATGCTTTGACAGAGTGAAGGGCTCTGGGACTGCAGGGGTGAGGGGCAGGCAGGATGTGTAGAGCAGGACCGGGACTTCTGGCCGCCCGTTCCCACCGGGTTAGATATGAGGTCGCTTCTCTATCTGCTCGCCTTTTTTCCCTCTCTTGCTGACATCTTGGTGCTTAGACTTTCAATGTCCTGAACAGAAGTGACAATTGCTCTTGGGTAGAAAGTCAATTTACAACCCATATTTCAGCACAATGCTGCCTCACACTATTCTAATATAAAGAAAAGGCCAATTAAACGCAAGAAAAACCCAACTCTGCCCACTAACGCGGAGTAAACAATTTTATGTTTACACAGTAACACTGTGCTAATCCGGTTCCTCCATCATATCAATTTTGCCTGGTGCAAAACACACACAAACAATGAGACTGGAAGGAGTGAATGTCTGAAGAAAAAAAAAAGAGAAAGGAACCTTGCTCAGCAGATTGAAAAGCATATAATGATGGGAGATTGGTTTTCACAATGGCTGGGAGGCCAGCCCTGGGCATTATCAGTCGCTCCAGGAGGCTGAGAGTGTTCTCAGCCCTCATTATTAATCTGCTCATTAAGTCATCAGTGGCTCAGTCTGATGGAGGGCTCCAGATTTGAGCACATCCTAAAAAATGCTTCCCTAAAAAGTACCTTCTGCCACATAGTCCACCTCTCTGGGGGATTCTACTGATTTTTACTTTTACTAAAATGTAAAGGCTGGTCACTAATCAGATCAGAAAGAGGAAAAACTTTCATCCCAGAATTGCAACATATTGCCTTTCCATTAAACATGCATAGTTCTGTTCTGATATACACTTCAAAAGCAATTACATAATATTTAATTATGCTATGAGTTATGCAATGCATTACATTTATATTCTGTTTCTATTCTGCATCTGCAGGTTTAGGCTTACACTTTTTTCCACTTGATTCAATGTTTTTCATTTGGATTTATGCCAAAAACAGGGCAATAATATAAACAATCTTTTTTCTTTCAGCAACACAGGCCAAGAGAAATGAGAAGCAATGACTGATAAATTATGCCATGCTTTTGTTATTGTGGTGTTAATGGCAACCGCTCAGGGTTCAGGAGGTTTTGATTTTCTTTTATTTAACTATGTTTTATTTTGTTCTTGTCTCTGTGTGAGATTTCTCACTGATTCTGATTCACGATGCTGATCTCACAGCATTTACTAGGTACATCTATTATACATGCATGGCAAACATGAGGGTTTTTAAAATGTCCCACCAACACGAGTTCAGGAAGGCTTGTCATGATACCCACATTTGGATTTGGCACACTCATACCAAGTAGAGTTTAACCTTAAACAGTATCTATGGTAAGGCATGGTAAAGTATGGTTTAAAAATCACTCATCACTCTCTGTCAATTTTATGAAGTTTTGAACAGTATATATGTCCAAAGCTCAACAACAGAATTGCCATATGAAAAATGTAAATACAAAACTCAACGCAAAAGACAGTATTGACATGGCTTATTTGAAAAAAGTACAGAAAGCACTGAAACTTTTTTCCAAATTGTAATACCAAAATAGTATTAAACGTCCCCTCAGATTTCTGTTGGTCCAGCGTCTCTACCAAGACTTTGACCAGCCTGACTGGCTAAAACTGAAGATATTTGGAAGGACAATATTTCTGGACGTCCCAGAAGTCGTTAAATCAAGTCTAGCCATTAAAACCCCACATCTTTTATTTATTGCCTAAATCAATCTGCAGTGTGTCCGATATCCCTTTCAATCCTGGTTCCTGTTGTGGAGTGTCAACCCTTTAGTCAGATGATGGATGGGCTGGCGTTTCGGCCTGCAGCAGTGGAGTGGGTGGGTGAGAACTCTGAGCAGAATGCTAAGCATGCTAAAACACCACTAATGGAATTCTCATCACAGTGACAGATTAGCTAATGACCCAGTCTTCAGCCATCTGAGTGGAGACGTTGCATCCAGCCCAGCCACCACAACCAGCAGGCCTGCCATAAATAATGATAACCTAGTCACAGATTGTTCCCGCTCTCCTTACCTTCCCGAGCCTGACAGCAACTGCAGGCAGCACACGGCTGCACGCTTGAGAAGAAAAAGTGCCAAAAGGGGTTCTCTGGAGCAAAAACACTTTTTCACCCATAGAACCCTGAGGGTGTTTTGTTTTTTCATTTTTTCAAGTTTCTTCATTACTTGTTCTTTTCAAATATTCTAAGCCTTAAACTATGTGTACTGTACAAGAGAACATAATCTTTTTTCAGCACAACCTAGTCAATATGATAAAAAAGATCATTTAACATGTGGTCTAAATATTTGGTAAAAGGACTAGAAACGTGTTCTTTTTTACTGTAAACATTTATATTACACATTTTGGGAAATCTTCTGCCAACACACACATTAGTATTATAATACAGTACAATTAACTGTTTACAGTCAAAGGAAGTCTGTTCTGAATGAAATGTATTTGCAGTTCTTCACAGTCTGCAATGCTTTCAAACAGTCAACAGTTCAAAACAGACACCAATTCTGCCCACACACTCACACACACCCCTTCCACCCACTCCCACCCTCACACACCCCTTCCACCCACTTCCACGCTCACACACCCCTTTCACCCACTCCCACCCTCACACACCCCTTCCACCCACTCCCACACTTACACACCCCTTCCTCTCACTCCCACACTCACACACACCCTGTCTGTTCAACCCCACTCACACATGACTTTATTTGCATGTTATTGGAATCAATAAATATATATTTAATTATTTGACCTTTAAATACCATTTTAAAAAATTCATGCCACTTTTAAGGATTCAAACACTGCATTGTTCATCTGTTAAGGCTAAATATGCTCTAAATAGTCCTCTAGGGCCATCGAGACAGGCCATTGATCCATAATTGGTTATTTAATATTGTCGAATGTGGCCAAGTGGGCAACATGCCATGATAGACAGGTGGGCCTTAATGTAGAAAAGGTTGAGAACCATTGCTCTAGGGAACCAAAAAGAGGTTGTTCTTAAAGGTCACACCAAAAAAAAAACCTTTCTGGTATAATTTTTAAGTCAGAATTGTTTTGTTGTGTCTGAGTAACCCAGTTAGGCCTGCTCTGAAATTTGATCTGACGATGAATTGCCATACTGTAATTATCAGTAATGAATTGCCTGAAATAACTGTTCAGTCCTTAAACACCACTAGCTGGTGTATACTTTTGTTTAATTCCTAGTTCAAACACAACTTATGCATGTAATGAGCATCCTACAGCCCCCCTAATGGTCCTCAAGGAACCGGAAACACTGTATGTAGTCAAGCACATTCACCACGCTTTTTATCTCGCTGCTTTTGGAGAAAACACTGTGCATCAGTAGGGTTGATTATAGCTGCACATAATGGAGGATGGAGATGAAAAACAAGAGTGGATGTTTTCATCAGCAGCAACACTTGCCGGCGGAACACTAGGGGTTTTCTTTGTATGTCGCACCGAGCTCCAGAGCCATAAGCAGTAAATTAAAACAAGGGAAAACACTTCAGCTGGAGTGAAAGCACCTGGCTGCGCTCTGTTCAGCAGACTGCCAAACAGCCCTCACTCCGTCTTTCCAAACACGTGTACTGCGACGACAAGAGGCACTTAAGGCACAGAAACAAAAGTTCACTTCGACTCCGCAAAAGCACTTCAATTCAGAGCACACAGACTTTCAAATTACCCGTAGCAGCCGTCAAGTTTTCAGTTGACTCGATCAGTTATACAACAAAAGGCCTGTGGTAGGAACCAGACTGTACACCTCACACTTTGTCTTTTTTTTCTCCTTGACATTTCGTTTTGTAGTCAAACCCTCTTGTCTTTGTCATATTGAGTAAATTAATTGAAATTAATGGGGAGAAAAAAGTACACAAAGTTTGTGGACGCCTGACCAGTACCCCATCAGGGATAAGAAGGCCTGGCTCGCAATCACCATTCCAGTTTTAGTCATGTGTGCCATGTTCACATATGATGGCCAACAGAAACCTGTAGCAGTTACAGCAGTTAAAGTCTGTACCCATTTACTTCATAATTAGGGAGATAGGCAGTGACAGTAACTTTATCTGTGTTGTTTCTCTTGGGTAAAAGTCATAATGCATGTGGCTTCAGCAGCTGCAAAACAAATTCTGAGCTCAAACAATAAAAATGAAAGTTGACATGGAGAGGGTGATAAAAGGAAGGAGTGTGAGAGACGATCGGAGTGGGCGCAGAGGAGCTTGGCGAGAGAGAGCAAGGAATGAAGGAAAAGACAGAAGAAATAGAGTAACACAGAGAGAGAGAGAGAGAGAGAGAGAGAGAGAGAGAGAGAGAGAGAGAGAGAGAGCGAGAGAGAGAGAGAGAGA
>JBBMFX010000001.1:22938386-22954773 GCA_037832545.1 Rhabdalestes septentrionalis
CTATAGATGAGCAGGAGGAGAAGTGGTGTATTTGCAGTGAATTTCAAAGCGAGATTTTCAAATGAAGGAGTATTATGCAGAGGCACATTTGGATAAAAGCATCTGCTGAATGCTGTAAATGTAATTGTTAATTAGCTATTGTTTAGCTCTACAGAGTTTCACTCACTGATTTGCTATTGGTAATACGATATCCTGTCATGTTATTACAGTAATATGGTCTATATGATGCTGATCAGAAGTAATTCCAAATGTAGTCCCAAAGCGTACAGAGGACATGTTGTTTTTGTGACAAATAACAATGTTATCTGTATAATGTAATGTCCATCAAGACCCACTTTGTGAAAGTACAGACCAGTTCTCTGTATGAAGGACTACATATACGTGTTCTCTTTTCCGTAGGATATGCTGGAGGCCCTGAAGTCCCTGTCAGTTTTCTTCAATGAGAACAGTTTACGCACACGAAGAAACCTAAGGGGTGACATTGAGAAGCGCAGTCTGGCCATCAATGAAGAATTTGTGCGGATATTTAAAGATGTGAAAGAGGTTAAGTTAAAATGAATACTCTTTATCCCGTGATTGCTGTGCTGTTGTGACAGCAGTGTAACAACCAATATATGTACAAGCCCATCATTTTACATTTATACTTTTTATTCGTAGGAGCTGGAGAGTATACATGAAGATGTTCAAGCCATGAGCTCTTGTTGTGAAGAAATGACCGACAGATTAAAGGTGTGTTTTCTTTTGATTCATTCAAGCAAATCTCCATACATTTGCAGTCAATCTGTTTTCCAGACCCAGACTGAGCCCAAGTCTACACATCATTAACTTTTATCTTAAAATAAGCATAATGCAGTTTGTTTAAGAAGATTTTTAATCCATATCTGAGAACTCAAGAGAATGCTTATGGTCATCACAGTGACTGTTCATTAGTGTGAATACACTTATTCTGCTTAAGATTTATTATAATTTTTTTATTTGTTTTTATTTCACCCGGTTTTGCTCTGCTTTTTATTGGGGCCCATATTAAATTTTTGCAAAATTCCAGTGCTGAAAATTGCTTTAACATGGTGTATCTGGTGTATTGCATGTTTCAAATGCCGTTAATGTAACTTTATTCAGATTTTTGATCAGTTGATCCGGGGCCAAGTCATGTGATTTTTGTGGTCAAATAATGTGTGTGGTGAGAGAGCTGAGGGGCGAGTCACCTTAAAAGTGTATAGCGGAATCAGAGTCTGAGAAATCACATCTTTGATTGCCAGAATGTGGCAAAACACTGAGCAAATCAGTCTAGTGGAGCAAAAAGCACAACAGACTCATCAGTTTTCGAATCCCTAAAACAGTTATAAAAATATGTCACTGTTTATTTTGGTTTCATTAAACATAATCAGCCCATGAACATGGCTTACTCCATCTACTTAATAAACAGAGGTACCGCCACCCCTCTGTGGTTCTGCAGTAAATCATGCCACCAGTTCGAGTCCCATTTAAGCAATTTTTTTAACATCATAAAATCAATGATTTTTTATGTATTCAAACACTGATTTAATAGCTACTCCAAAGTCATACTATAATAGTCAATCCAGTTTAGAATGCACCTCCTACTTTTACTTGCAAATAAGAGCTACTGGCTAGAATGAGCAAACTTCATCCTGAAGCTCTACATGTTGCATTACTATCACTATTCACTGGAATATTCTAAGTGATATTCATTCAGTAGCCTGTAGCAATATTTAATACGTTAGCTAGCTACATCTGGGTACATAAAATACTCTTCTAGAATACAGTAAGTTTGTGATTGAAACCTGTTTTAACACACTTTGTCAAGAAGAAAATCAAATGATCAAAAGTTGTTAAATGAGTTCAGTGATTCTTCGGCCTAAAGAGCTATAGTTTAAGAGCTAAAGAGCTATAGTATAATTATAGATCTAATATATAACTGACTTTAAGTAATGTTTATGTCTTACATTTGCTCAAAATGTTGGACAGAGATAAGATAAAATGATGTTTTTCTAAGTTAGCCCTTCTTGAACAATTTCGCAGTTTGTCAGAATATTCCTGGAAATTACATACCTCCTTTTGTTTTTGTGTGAAGGGCCAATAAAATTTATTTTTTTTGAATAATTAACATGTGTAAACCACCATCAAAATATTTTTTCTTTGTTTTGCAAGTAAATTTGTCACTGTGGTGTGTTTTGTATAAGTGCCGACTGTATTTGGCTTCTTTTATCATAATTCATCCCTGTTTGTTTCAATAGGCAACCAAAGAACAGACCCAGGACTTGATTTTGAAAACCAACAAGCTACAAGGAGAAAAGTAAGTTCAATTAAATGCTTAGTATAGCCAAATTTAGATGGTGGCATAGTCTTTTCTCTTCTTGCTGTTTATCCCTCTGCTGATTTGTCACTTAGTGTTTCCATCTGTTAATTTAGCTTAAATTATGCCCATTTTGTGATATTTTTTAGGAGCACGTGAGCTAAATAATGCTGTAATACCTTTATTAAGTGAGATGTGGTATTTGCTTTGTGCTCCTAGATGCCTTATGCTGGTATTGTCCTAATAATGAGCCAATCAGTGTACTCTAATGAGCTGCTGTAACAGTGTACAATAATGTGCAAAAAGTCTAGACCCACCCCTCATTTTGTTTTGAATCATTTGTTGGTGCAAAATATTTTTTTATTCCTGTCAAACTTATATTTGGCATATTGAGTAGATTAAATGAAAGAAATTGCAACAAAGTAGAGTTTGACTATCTGGTTTCCATTTATTAATAAGATACCATCACAAAGCACACACAGCAAGAGCATGTATGCATGCTTGCAACTTTTAAAATACACAGGTCCACACACACACACGCACACACACACACACACAAAACACAAAGAAATTCTGTCTAGTATGCCATATAATCTTCTGGATATAGAGATATTGTTCAGTATAAATAAAAGAGGATGCTTTCCTTGTTCTGACACTGTTTCCAGTACATTTGTCAACATCATGTTGTTCCGTGAAATAGTTTGTTAGTACTTTACTGAAATCAGCATTCATAAACTGACAAACTTGTATAAATATTTATCTAGGCTTACTAGAAAAATGACATCAAAATGGAAAGAAAAGCTTCTTTAAAGATGATTGTCACTTGTTGGAAGCCTTTATAACTGTCTTTATATGTTCATGAAAGGCTTATGTAGGTGTCCTTGAAAAACAGCACTTTTTTATCCACTCTGTTCTGGCCAAAAGCCTGTGAAAGAACAGCAGTTGTACTGTACAGAATTGTGCCACATAAAATTTCTTCATCTGCACCTGTTTCTTCACTGATTCAGGCCTTGTGTTTGTTATGCTTGAATGATTCAAACAAAGGTGACTGTGTGGATTAACAAACACATGGAAGTGGTGAGCTTCAGAAACTTAAACTACATTAAACTACATTAAAAAGTCTGGATCTTTGGATGCAAAATATGAAGAAATGGGGGGTTCTCGAGTACTGTACTGTAGATAGTGGCAATATATGAAGAAATGGGGCTAATATTGGTTACAAAACAGTAGCTGGTATAAAACTACCGGAGATACATTTTGCCTCAAGATACACAGATAGGAGTATGTCTCTCTGTTCTTCAGAGCAGGAATAGTGGAAAGGCTCGAATTTCTAGACCGATCTAGAGGTTGGATCCAGTAGTCAATGCCTTGAGGGAACATTCTGAACTGCTTTATTTATAGTGTATTAATCTGATTTCATCTAATAATAAACAGTTTTATTTAGGTTTATACACTGATCAGCCACAACAGTAAAACTACCTGCCTAATATTGTGTGGATCGCCCTCATGCTGGCAAAACAGCTCACATGAGTTGAGGCATGGACTCGCTCTACAAAACCTCTGAGGGTGTGCAGATCCTTTACATCCTCTAATTTGCAGGTGGGACCTTGTGCTAGATTTTCCAACATGTCCAAAAGATGCCTGATTAGAATGAGTTCTCATTTGGAGGCAAAGTCAACTTTAAATTCCTCAAACAAGTCTTGACAGTGATTTGCGGTGTGGCAGGAGGTCAATCTGTTGAAAGAGAACACTTCCTTTGGGGAACAGCATGTCCACTAAGTGCTGAACTTGGTCTACAGTGATGTAATGTCGTCAAAGTAACATCCACGTGAATGCAGTACCTAAGATTTCCCAGCAGAACATCATACAGAGCATCACTCTGCCGCCACCTTTACACTGTGCGTCCTGCTACATTCTCTTCTAAGTGCAAACACACACACGGCTGTCCACATGATGTAAAAGAAAATGTAATTCGTCAGACCAGGATGCTTTCTATTGGTCCATGGTCTACTTCTGATACTCAGATGCCCATTGTAAGCAGTGAATAGGGGTCAGCATGTCTGACAGATATGCAGAAAACACTGCAAACTGTGATGCATTGTGTGATCTGACACCTTGCTGTCAGAGCTAGCATGCAATTTGTGCTACCCTAGCTCTTCTCTGGGATGAAATGGACTAGTCGTCATCCTTCATGCACATCAGAGAGACATGGATGCTTTTCCTTTGGCTACTGTAGGTAGGCACTGACCACTGCATGCCAGGAACACCCCACAATACCTTGCCTTATGGAGATGCTCAGACCCATCATACTGTGTTGTAGTCACAGTCTGGCCTTTGTCAAAGTCAGTCAGATCCTTAAACTTGCTCATTTATTCTTGTTAACAACATATCAGTTTCAAGAACTGATTGTTCACTTGTTGTCTGAAAAATTCCACTTATTGACCGGTGCCACTGTAATGAATGCCTCAGTAAATAATGTCACTTAATCTGTCAGTGGTTTTCAGAGCAAAGCAACATTTTGATCTATTTTTATTTCTCTGGGTGCTTTCAAATAATAAAACCTCAAGGATATATTTACTAATGACATTTTTTTATAATTAATTTAATAGCAATTAATTAAACCTCTCAAAGTTGAGTGTCTGTTAGATGCCAGTGCAGATGAAATTAGAGCACTAGAAGGAACATTGCTGAATGTAAATTTTATGAGTGCATTTTTTGTTAAGAGTGTGTTTTGTTTGCTCAAGTGTGCAAACATTCATTAAAGGCAAAAGAGTTCCAGGAAACATGCAGTTTCAGCTGAGCTGCAGACCTGTATGTTACAGAAATGCTTTGATGTTTTCATATTCTATTTCTAATATTGGTAGAAATGCAAAATAGCAAAACCCTTTGAGGGTTATTTAAGAGTTTACTATTTCTAGCATCTTTGTCTTTCTGACATCGTGTGTCAAGTAATATAATTTTTCTCCTGTTGTAGACAGCCTTTGCTCTGCTCCTATCTTTCATTTGTGCATGTAAGGAATATGAATACGTGTCCACAGATTTATAGATTAGCAAGAAATCTGACTGTTGATGAGGTCTAATGAATGATTCATAAACCAGCTCTGGAATTTTCATTCCCGTCTTACTTCAGTGCAGCTTATGTAATTAATAATCTCATATCTCTTGTTTGCTGCTCATTTTGAATTCAGCTGATTATAGTCTGCAGAAGATAACATAGAGAATGTAGACACAACAGCATTTCCCCTTGGACTTTGGCGAAAGGAAACCGGCCTTTGTGCTGGGGTCCTGCTTTCTGTTCTGACACAAGCAATTCTTTGGCACGTTATTAGAAGTGCTCCCCGGGGCCTGAGGACATGAGGACAAGGCACAGAGGCGGCAAGTGATGAATTGATGTCCTCAGCCTGAGAATTTCCATCACCTTTTGCCACCCACAGATCAGCTTTATGGTCCTCTCTGGTGTCGCACTGTTGTTTATGGCCATTGAGAGACTGCCAATAAAACCCATTTGGGCGGAATTGATTGGAGACTAGGGGCTGTCAAGGAGGTGACATGAACGCTCAGCAGAATGACACGCCTCATGATCCACTGCTACGGCAGAATAAAAAAGAGAGGGAGAGAAAAAGATGGATTGAGTGAGAGAAGTAGTGATCTATGCAGAGGAGTTCCGACGCACTGAAATAGTCTGAGCAATTAAATAAGGCTGAAAGCAATAGACACGAGCTGAGAGTTGCAAGTTTGCCAGCTCTACCTTGTGCAGCAATTTCTGCCGCTGGCATGGGGGGCCTGGTCTGCGTCCAGCAGCTGTGGTGGTCAGCTGGTGACTTCATGCTCCAGTGCCCCAGACTCGGACCTTGAGAACGATCCACCAAGAGACATGATGTGCTTGTTGACGGATACTGTTATGTTTAACCTTGCACAGCCCACACAGCTGGTGGCTACGTGCTCCTGAGATTAGAAGGCTGTGGGTTTGAATCCCAGGACTGGCAGCGGCACAACTGAAGTCCATTTGTGTACAGTACCATCCTCACACACTGCTCCCTGGTGCTACAGGTGCCCACTGGTCTTCTAGGTGGAATGGGTTAAATGCAGAGAACAATTTGACATTGTTTACATTTGGGCTGTGCTGTGGCATGTTCATGCATTACAAAAATGGCCACTTTACAGTGTATATACCACAAAATGCATCCACGTTTTGATATTTGTCATTGCCATCATAGCTCACTTGTGCATGCAGGGAAATTGTCATAGCTGTGGATTTGAAGTTATTTACATGTACTGCTCGACACTTTTATCCAATGTGGCGTTTTTGAGTATGTTGGTACACAAAATAGCAATGTTGGGTGTCTTGCCTGAGGACTATTATTGATGTAGTATGGTGTGTCACCAAGGAGTCAAACCCCTCTCTCCTGCTCAATCTTATCCAATACACATACCAACAACTTTTGACCATTTGATCAATTAATGCTGTGTTACAATTTTTAAGGCCCACATGATGGAAAACTGAATTTTCCTAAAATTTCTTTCAAATAGAAGAGTTCCATATTGTGCATTGAATGTAAACTTCTCAGGATTAATAGGAAAACACTCCCATGTCATATTCTGTATGTATGCATTTAGGAAGTGACCATCATTAGTTCTGTTGGAAAAGCTACTAATGGCCATACCAGGTGACAATTTTGGTGCAGTGCCCTCTACAGAATTAAACCTGATGCTTCATGAATATAGAGTGGATACTCTGGCTCTTTTAGCATTGTCATTTTGTCCTAAGGTCCCTTTGGGAGCAGTTCTCTGTCTGTGATATTTTCATCCATGCCTCCAAAATGCACCAAGCCAGATGGGAGTGTTCCTGACAGTCCGGCTGGTTTGTAACCTTCCCTGACACTTCTTGCCCCAAAGCGGGGATGCTGTGGGACATGCAGGACAAGGACACGAGCTGCTCATTCACTTAGTTGGAGGAAAAAGAGCCTCCTAGGATCTCAACTATTAAATCTCTTTCTGCAGGGCTTTCCTTAGCTGAGGTACTGTCCCAGCTGACCTTTGGGGCTGCTCTTTGTGACTGCTCTTGTGTGGGAGATGATTATATAGACCAGCTGACCTTTTTTACTTCGGCCCCTCTGGACACTTGCTGCTTATTTTTGAAGAGCATGACATGGCATTTCCAGATTGCCCAAAACCCCTACTGTGGAGGAGAATGCAAAAGGATGACAGTGGTGGTGTCTTCTTTAGAGAACATCATTGAGAGTTTTTTTGTTCTATTTTCCTCCATAAAATAAGAGAGACATGGCATATTGCAATGGCTCACTTAAAAAATCATATAAGTGAGGATAGTAAGATAAAAGGTGGAAAATTTGCATTGTTTCAGCAGCAAAGTAGATTGCACAAGAGATGAAAGCAGAAGCAGCATAAACAGTAGAAGGAAGATTATGCAATCTAACAGTATAATATAGCAAAATCTCAACAAAATATTGTAGAAAAAAATTGGTTGTGTGCATGTGTGCATAATATAAATACGTACACACACAGGCAGAGTGGTACCTTCAGATGCCTAGTAGCAGCAGAAATTAAATAAAACAGTAACATTGTACCAGACATTGCACATTGCACACAGTAAAATAATACATATAGTGAAGTGTTGTGATTGCATCATGGTGCATGAAGGGACTCCCACTCTTATTCACTTTGGGGGGTACTAACCAGTGCTTCCAGGAAAGAGAGATGTTCTGTCCCAGGTGTCTAAGCCATTACAGCTTGGCCTTTGGTCAAGGTCACACAGATCCTTACACTCACACATTTTCTTGCTTCCAACACATTAACTTGGTCTTTTGCTGCCTAATAAATTCCCACCCACTGACAGGTTCATTTTATTAACTTTTACAAATTTATTCACACTTTCACAGTGTTCACTACTTACAATTTCTGCTTGTTAAGGGGATTTCATAGACAGCAAACTTTTCAGGCAGAACTGATCTCAGTGACAAACGAGCATCTTTGGTTGACAAAGACGGGCCTCGCATCCCCTGTCTGCCTCCTACCTTTTCCCCATCACTCAATGCCACAGTGTTGTTTGTTAGCATTTAGTGCCAACCTTTCACAAAGGAACACAAAAGCTCTGTCTTGTGATGGGTGGGGGGTGGGGGCTTAACAAAGAAAGCTGAGGACAAGAAAACAGACAAGCCCCTGATAGCATTGATTGTCCTCTTCTGGCTCTTGCTTCTCCCTTGAAAGAAACATTCATTATGTGAAAATGAGTGTCTCAAGAAAAAACTGTACTCTTGGTTGTAGTGCTTTGACCTTGTTTTGAACCCCCTGCAAAGTAAATCTTCAGGACATTAAAAAAATAGATATCATATCTGTTATTGCACGGATGTGAAATCAAGGGGCCATTTAATGACTCCCATCCCTGCTTCAGAGCACATTAGTGGTCAGTGAAATTACTATTGGCTGCTTTCGACAAGACACTTGGCACTTAGCTGGAACTGGGCTCCAGATGTTCTGCTCACCCATACAAGGACAGCTGTTGTTGAAAAGATCTGGCTGAGATTGTTGTTTCTCTTGCTGTGGGCTGGAGACCCTCAAACTGCTCTTCACTCAGACTTCAGCAAAAAGTACCTCTAATGACTCTTACCTTCTCTATTGTTAGTTTTCTCTATAATGACTCACTCTGTCTCTCTCTGGGTCTAGGAGAGGAGAATGAGTCTTGGTTTCTCCAGAAGTTTCCTCCTCCATCTTTTTAAGTTTCTCCTCACCTCTGTCGCCCTTGGCTTGCTTACTAGCGACTCGTGCCTGGATTCTTTAAAGCTGCTTTGTGGTGCTGTAAAAGCTCTATAAAAATAAAATTGAATGGAACTAAACTGATCTGAACTACTCCAGGCCAAACGAAAAGCAAATAGATTTGCTGTCTGAAGAATGATAACTATGTTTTGGCCCATGGATGACTGGACAGGGTATCTCATCTGGCTTTGTCTTGAGTTCGTTTTTTGATCCCTTGGCCGTGCATCTGATTGAGAATGCATGAATGAGCAGATTCGCTCAAGCGTAGGATAGAAACTGTGTTCCTCACTTTTCCCTAGGCCTAAAGATACATTTTCCATTTGAGCATTTGCTGGACAAAGCAGGAGAGAACAGAAGAAGTTGGACCAAATAGTTTGATCAGTTGAACTGCAGTTGATTTAAAATAGCAGTCGTATCACCAACAGCGGTTAATGGAACCATAGACCTAAGCAGTCAGTGCCTGTTATGTTAGCAGGTAACTGAACATCCTTCAAGAGCACTGAAGCAAGACTAACAAATCGCTTTCTGACTGCCAAATTTTCCCAGGATCTCAGTGAAACAGCTGTTGATGCCATAGGTTGAATTGAATTATGGAGCCAAAACTATCAGGCTAGTATGCCCAAAGGACGACATGAATTTGTTTTAATTATTCTGTCTGTCAGTCCTCCTTAACTGTAATGCCTTTGGTTTGACTTTGAATATGAAAATATTTAAATAGTTGATTATGCATAGAATATATGTCATTGTGGCACATTGTGTATAAAAATATTATGGAAAGCATCTTGAGTGAAAATAGGGCTGCACAACATACCATCTAACAATTGTAATTGTGATGTTAATCTCTGCAATACTCGGGATGTTGCAATATGCAAATGAACCTCTAAACAATCATTGTTTCTGACAAGGTGACCAATCACAGCTCCAAGAGAGATATTGATTGTTCTGATAAAATGAGGTATTCCTGAAATCCAACACATACCGAATTATTTGGTAATTAATGGTCCATAAAGGTGTTTTTCAAAAGGCCCGTATTCCACAGTTTTTATTTTATTTTATTATTTTAATTTTACTATAAATATATTTCATAATTAATCATAGTTCATTTTTCCATTTTCCATTTACTTTTATCAAACAGACGGTTTGTTATTGTTCTTTTTAAGGATGATTCCTGCAAATAACCGCTTTCTAAGTGGTTCCCTTTTACTGCAGCTCTATCTAAAGGGAACACAGGGCTGAAACACTCCTTAGAACTTCAACATGTATAGGTGGGGCTAAGCTGCTGTAGACTGAATCAGGTTTATTTATATGTGTGACATCAAAAAATTCTTAGTTTCTGTTTATTTGAATGATTTCAGTGATACACATATCATCTACTCACATGGATGCTTAGAAAGCACTGGAATTAATATATTTTTTAAAAATATGCAAAAAAAGACCTACCACACCATCAGCAGCTCTTTTCTTGAAATGCAGAAAGATCTAACCATGTGAAATATTATGTTTCTCAAACCTTGAAGGCCTGCAGTCTGTAACATGGTTTAGTAAATGATACGGCCAGCTCTAATTCAGCAGGCTTGTCTTTAATGTGCTCACTGAAGTCCTTTATAGGATCACAGGAAATCTTTCGATCTCTGCTGTGCAATGAAATATTCTTCTTATGTCAAACTTCAATATCAACCAAGCAGTATAAAAGTAGCATTGGCAGATTTATTTGAAGAATTCCCCTGACAAAACTGTTTGAAAGTATTTTGAAGAATTATGTAAATCATTATAGAATAAGTAAAAATAAAATAAAACGTCAAATATAATCAAAGTCAAAGTTTACTCCCACGGGAAGTAAACTTACCCCCACTCATCATCTCTGTACATGTCCATATTTTTAACACTTTCAACAGTGTGAGTTGTTCCCAGCTAAGCCTACATCCACTCTCCCCATCCCTTCTGTACCCATAGGCTTTGCTTAAAATTTCTACGATTAAAAGAATCTGAATTTGACTTTAACAAGTACATTAGCATGGCTTTAACCTGCTAACTGTTTTCACAGTTATTTCAGCTGCATTTATTTTTTTGTGCTTGTGGTGTGAATTTTTTAAAATTTATTATTAGGATTTGGGTTCAAATGTTCTGGCATCACAGAAATCTCTGATGGCGCAGTGTATATCGGTTCCGTATTGTTGTTCTTTTCTTTAGCAGTCTTCAACAAATGCTGTTATAAACAAAAAAAACTACTGTAATAAAACTACAAATAGAATAAGGTGGAACTGAAAGCTTGTGTAAACTTTACAACCTGCTTGAAATGTATCACTGTATTCTAAGTTGGATGGTTTGAAGTAACATGGCATTTTATGTGGATTCCTTAGGCACTTTCATTTGATTTTACATTTGTCTGTGTGGATACGTGTAAGTCTAGCGAGTCCTGGCTTGAAGAATTTAATGAACCCAGTTAAAAATAGTGAATATAAAGCCTACTGCACTTTATGTGAGAAGACACTGAAGCAGCTTAGATTTAAAGGCACTGGAGTTGCAAGAACAGAAAAGCATAAAATAGCTAAAAGTCTCCAGGAAGTGCAGGCCCTTACTCTAGTTTGTAAAATTAGCAGCCCAATCACAACCCTCTCTGCACAACCCCAGTTTTCACCAGCTCCAGCGCAACTGTAACCGACTTCCAGGCAGCATTTGGATCAGTGACGACATTAAAAGTAGAGGTGCTCTGTGTTGTTTCTTGTGTGGTTTCCTGTTTTTCCAAACTGTGAATACAATGTTGGTAAATGTGAATACATTTATTTATTTTGCAAGTAATTCCAGTGCTGACTTACTCACAAACGTATCAAATCTTAACCCTTTTAATTCAGATTATTCAGATTATTCATATTATTATAATCAGATTTAAACAAATAAAACCAGTTTAAAGCATTTTTAAACAGGTGTTTACTCGCGTACGTGCTCACAGTTTGCCGCTCTTTCACGGGGCTCTGTTGCTCAGCTGCTCTCTGGACCCCCCTCTGTGGGTTTTCCCCATCCACTTGTGGACAAAGGCTATCCTGGATGTTTTTCCAGGTTCAAAGGTTGTGTATTTATTTGTTTCTGTGATCTGTGATAAAAGAATTTTGTTTTATTTCTGAGCTTTCGTGTGTGACATCATTTTTAAATGCGCAGCAGTGATTCATATTATTACCTGTTCTTAAAATTGCAATAACTTTGGTTCTCTGTGACATAGGAACTCAAAACAAAGCTCAGCATGACGTGTGATACATTGAGCATCAACACAAATCTGGGGAACGTCCTGATCTGTGCCACTTGTATTCTAAAGGTTAAAAAGGCCATAAGTTAAACTTGTTGATACTTGCAGGAACACTTTTCCCCTCTTCTTCCTGATCTCCCCACTGAGCATAATCAGATTGATTTTATCTTGTATGTGTGCATATGTTAAGGTGTCAACGTCAGCAAAACTACATGGAACCACAAAGGCCATCTTTACTCTAGAGGTCAAGACTCTCGGATTCTGTCTGATTCTGTCTTGTCGTGGTGCCTTGACACCCATGTAGGATTTATTTTCTGTCCAACACACTCGCTTTCTTCTTATTGCTTCCCTGCAAACGGACAGCAACATGTGTGAGCACTGGGAAAGGACTGTGTTGGAACATTCCAGGAACATAAATGTTTAAACCAAAGGTAAATATTATTTAGTTATAAAACAAAACAGATCAAGTCAGATGCTAAGACCGTTAAGTTCAGCATACATGACGAGTTCACCGTATTTATAAACACTGATACTGATTTGTACATTGCAAATCATGCCGACTGCCTCAGCTGATCACAGAGCACATGGTTCAGTAATTCATGTATGAATATAGAACAGAGAAATGAATACTCTTTAAAAATGAAACCCAACCCTATCAATTAGAATGAACATAGTTTTATTTTTCTTATGTTTTGTCCATCTTATATAGCCCTATGAAGATATATGTAATTCTTATATTATTTCAGTATGCTCTACTATGCAAAATCTTGAGTCACCCCTCGTTTCTTTATATTTTGATTCCAAAGAGCCAGATGTTTTTGTATTTTTAGCGTAGTCTTGAACAGTTCTCCTGACTTCATGAAGGACTTTTAAAGTCTCTCATTTTCAGTCCAGTCCCTGAACCTGATCAGTTTCAGAAGAATGTTTTCGCTTTGTTAACCCACAGAGTGAATGACATATAAACCTTTTAAGCAGAAGCCATTTATGGCAACAAAGCCATTTAACTTCAGCCCTGAACAAGTGAAGAGAAACGGATGCAGATTATTCCATATAATTAGGTGATGATGAGTATACTTGTGGTGCTGAATGCTGCATTTTTAGGCACCTAAATTTCTTTCATTTAATCTACTCAGTTTGCCAAAAATAGTACTTTCGCACCAATATGGTGAATTTAAAGCAAAATATAAAGATGTACAGTACTGTCTTTATTGATACTGCCATTGCAACTATTCTCTCTGGTCCATTCTACTCTTCTATGATAATGTGGCTCATTCACATCTGTTGATAAATGTCTGTTTGGTATATTTGTTGGCCATGCCGGGAGACTGACAGTGCAAAGATAGGAGTGAAGATAAATGCTTTATATTTTAAATCTCTTTAAAAGCCGTCTCATTAAAGTTTTTTGCAGATTTATTGGAACTTCAGTGATTCTGAGAGCGTTAGGTGCTTCGGGTGGCTGATGAAACTTTCTCTTCTTATTTTCATCATGCCTGGAATATTGAGTTTAATAATGGCCATGTTTGATTGAGGTGGCTCGGGTGCTATTTAATAGGTCTAATACTTAATTACTCTGCCATCGCTGACTGTAGCAAATTTATTTGCACGTTTTATTTGCAGTCCTCTGTATACCCAGAGCTGCATCTTAGACGCTCCAAATCATTTGAACCAGACAAAAGAATGATCTGTCTAGTGTGTGTGAGCATCAGACTGGTGCAATTATAAAAAAGTGAAATATCATATGCTTTATAACTCTGCACACCGTTTTCTGTTGCTAAGCCATCAGATTTTAAAGCCTTATCAAAGCAACAAGTCGGATAAACCCACCTTACCCCAGCAGAAAAATAGCTTAGGGGTTGTTCAGCCTTATGGTTACACAGCCTAGTATTACAGTCCATTGCTTTTTATAACAGTCATTGCAGTTTCAATCCCCTGAGAGGAATACATACATACAGTGGTGCTAGAAAATTTGTGAACCATTCAGAATTTTTTTTTAAATTTCTGCATAAATGTGACCTGAAATATGACTAGATCTTCATCTAAGACATAATAATAGTTAAAGAGAACTGTATAAAACCAATAACACCAACAATAATTTAGTTGCACAGAGTGATCTAACATGAAATGTCTTTGTTTGCAAAGGTCTGTGAACCTTGCTGTCAGGAAACTGTGTGAACAGCAGTGTCTTTAACCAGACTGTAACTGAAGTGTTCTATAACTGTGGCTCTGTCCTGGAATTTCGTTCATTCTTCTTTAAAGAACTGCTTTAACACAGTAATGTGGGTGGATTTTAGGCAGGAACCGTACCATACAGGAACCATGATGGCATGGAACTTGCAACACATTTTGATTTTCCAGTGTAACTCAGCTCCCAGTGAAATGGATAATTTTTCTTCAGCCCAAATCTATAGCAGTGTTTGTACTTTATCAGCTTCCCAGATGTGAGCAAATTATTTTACATGTATGTTGTCATGACAACGTTGCAACCAACCCAAAAGCAGTCAGCTTGTCTGCGGCCCTCCTTTGGTGCTGCCATCGAGTAGCTGGCATGCGGTCCACATACTTTTACCATTTAATGTGTTATCAATTTGTTAAATACATTAATTAGAACATTTACAGAATTTTTTGTTTTGGGTTATTTGTCTCTTTGTCTGCTGATGTGATTGTTAGGTTAGATTTATGTGGACATTAAGAAAAGCTGAACTTATTTAATTAAACTAGTCTTACCTAACAATAATAAGCATTTTATTTGAAGTTTAATGATTAATCTGGTGTTCTTAATTATCAAAAAGATCCTTTTTACTGTATTATAATTATTGTTCAGCAGATAAACACTGTGGTTTGGTTCCAGACACACATGAGATCTGATTTCTGATTGCCAAAAAATAGACCTTGGAGAACATACTGATGTCCATTGAAATAGACTGAACAAAAACATCTTGTCTCTGCTGTCATGAATTGAAACTTGACTTTTAAATAAACCGTCAAATGCTGGGCAGTTCATGAACCTTTGCTGGCCCGATTAATGCCTGCACATAGCTGATACAACCATCACATCTCTGGAATGACCTTTACCTTGTTAGCCCCAGGGAGGTGGTGTTCCACCAGACCGTATCATTTACCTTATGATTTACATCACTCTATGACATTTACGACCACTTCCTCATCACACACACTCCTGTTGTTTGAACCTTGCTAGTAGGGCATAAAAGCTATAGGACACCCTACATACGTGTTTATACTCTTTGAATGAAAGCCTCATTATTTTGTTAGTTTATTTCCAACGGTTTCTGCTTCTTGTTCAGGAATGCCCATCATCAACCCTCAGGCTCGGAAAAGATGTCATACACTCCCTTTCGCACAGGAAACAAGGAATGTGTTTCTAGAAAAAGCCTGCATGACTAAACTCATCCCCTCAACGCCCTTGTGAAACCGTAGAGGCTTAGAGTGTTATGGCAAGTCATCAGGCACAAGGCAGTGTGGAGAATTAGAATGAGACTTGGGAGTTCAAAATAGCTGTAGTCATAGGTACAACACCAGGACTCAGGCTAACCAAGCTGTGAAGGCCAATGGCATCTGAAATGTAAGCTTGATTACATCAGCTAGCTGTCGTTCCAGAAGAGAAGAAGCTCCTGGGTTATGGTATTTCCTGAAACTGAATATGGAATGTCTTATTATAATTTTTACATTGTCAATGTTGGATGAACATGGAGAGTAACAACAAAGAACCTGTGTTATTTATTAGAAATCTGTCATTTACAGAAAAATGCCAGTTTTATTTTATTACTGTGTTTTAACAACTGCTTGAGGCGACAGGCTCGAAACACCACAAATTGGTGCAGGAAGAGCAAGGTGTGCACATGGAATGTGGGAGATTGTAAAGGCAAGTTGGAAAAGACCAACCTCCTCTAGGACAGCAGTCCATGTAACTGCCTTTATAATTGCAGTGTGTTTCAAAAACATGGTGTCAAGATAGAGTGAAGGTTCTGGTTTGGTCTGTTCAACAATCCGAGCTGCCTATATTCAACAACAATGACATAAATGCAGTTTTTAAATCTATAACC
>JBBMFX010000001.1:22954873-22965696 GCA_037832545.1 Rhabdalestes septentrionalis
AAATGCTCTGTTCTTCGCAGCATCCAAACATCCTTCATATTTGACATTTTTTTATATGGGAGGTCATGGAAATTCTGCACTTTGTTCAGGGGAAGTCATGTAAAAGTCAGGGAATCTGTTTTTGGGTGGGAACCCTGGATGGGAATCTACTAAAAAGATTAAAGTTAGTTAAAGATCAAATAATCTACTCTGCTGGATTACACGAATACTTTGCTAAACAAAAACACCCACAGATAAACAGTACTGTGCAAAAGTCTTGAGCCATATCTCATTTCTCATATATACTGAATACTGAGTTTTTGGAACAATCATGAATTAGCTGAATAAATAATTTGTAAATTGTAGCATTTGATGATGTCCACATTGCAAATGTCATGTTGTGAAAACAGGCAACACTTAATTTACTGAAAAAACCTATCTGAAAATTGAGTCATTTTTGATGGCCATTTTGGGGTACAGATTAAAGCTTACAGATTACAATACCGCACATTAAAGTAGTTTGTGTGGGACAATAGTGGGTTATGCTGAAGGATAAGGCAGCTGACTAAGTCAGGGGGCTGAGGAGAGGAGGCCTTCCTCACATGAGTCTGTGCTGACTTGCCTCCCTGAGGACATTTGCTTGTCAAGGCCACTATTGTTCTCCTGCAGAATCGCTCATACTTACAGATGTGCTGGCCTTGCAATGGAGCCAGAAATTGCCTCCAGATAGCACTCTGTGCTACTTTCTGCTCTCATCTCCTCGCTCTTCTCCTCTCCTTCCCTGCAGTTTCCAGCTGATGTGTTGCAGAGATTTGAAATGAGAATTAGGAATAATTCATTATTTCCATTGCCAATGCCATCTAGTGTTACATTTTTTAAAGCTTGCTGCTGCCATCTAGTGTTGAACATAAACTTGTCCAGTTTCTGGCAAACCATCGCCTACCTGAAAGCACTGTTTGGTAATAATTTGTTTTTGGGCTATGATTATAAAGCTATATTATTTCACAAAAATATTTTTCTTCCTTCCTCTTCCCTAGTCATCGTCTAGAGGTGCGAGCACAGGTGGCCCAGGCGTTCCTCTCCAAGTTTCAGCTGTCCAGTGAAGAAATGGCCACCTTACGTAGTGCTCGTGATGGCCCCATTACTGAGGTAACCCTCCAGTAACAATAAAGAAACTTAAATGTTTTATGAAATGATGAGTTAACAGCACATGTCCAAAATTCCAAAGACGTCACTGGTGGGTTTGTTAAAATACGTCCAATGTTAACGCAGAAATCAGCTTTAGTCAGTTTTAAACCTGACCTTTTGGGCTAACTTAAAACTTGGGTCCATGCACCACCCCTCCCTCTCATAAGATGAACAGGATTGGTGTTTGTGTTCCACTCCTCATAACATTGTTCCAGTTTAAAGTCTTCTAGGAGGCCAATCTTCTTATTTAAGACCTTTGATCTCAAACGAAGCATTACTCAGAACAGGTATCTACAGACCTTTGGACATACAGTGTGGATAGCCTGGGGTGTGACCACAAATTGAACTCAGTTTGAAGGACAATTCAGGGCTCATGGATTGATATGGTCTCAATATATATGTGTCAACAAATTAGGACTGAATAGATGAATGTGTTGCTTTTGATAGGCACAGTATTAATATTTATAAACAATGTAGTTACTTCACAAATAATATTCTTCATCATGCATGTACATGCCTATGATGCACATTGGCATTGCAAATGATCAATATTTTGATGGATTGTTACACCCCTATGAATATCTATTGAATCTTAGTGTTTCAGAAACATCACAGGACAGCTCAATGAACCTGGAGGGGAGCTGTATTTACTCACCACATTATACATTACCTAACACAACCCTGACTGCTTAACATCATCTAAATTCCAACCCCTGACTACACCCCCTTTTCAGTGTTTCATTGATCCTCTGATAAGTCTTTGAGGTTTGGAAGTGCCACTATGAAGGGGTTCGGCAAGCATATTTAATCTGTTTTTAATGTATCAGCCTCAGAAATTAGATATTTTATTTTGAATTATTGTTATTATTGGTAGCACCACATGATATTTTAAAATTAAATTACAGAACAATTACAAACTTTTAATTTTTTTAAAAGTTAGTGAGTACATATATGGCAGAGATACTAGATATAGAAAGTATGTTTTTACGACATCGACCTATACACTAGTTTTGGGAACGAACGTTGTAAACTTAAAACGTTGCATGTCATAGCCAGAAGACCCCCTGTATATTGATGTAGATCTTCAGGAACGGTGTTGGTGATCTAAGCCAAACAAAAGATTATTAGGGTAACTTGTGCTGGCTTGGGTCCCTATAGTGAATGCATGTGTCTGCTCTTCCAACCTGGAATTTTAGCACAACTCAGGAGCCCCAACAATGTAGTTAACGCTGCTTTACATTCTGCCAAACATCTGTGCCATGCAAGGGTGTCTTTTTAGGTTAAGTGTAACTCTTTCTATCTGTGTGGATCTTATGTACCTGCAGGATTTCTATAAAGCCCTGAATCGGGTGAAGACCATCCATGAAGATGTCAAGGTTTTGCTGAGGACCAATCAACAGACTGCAGGGTGAGAAAGAATGAGAGAGAGAAAAGGTCTCACTGACAATTTGCATTTGATTTGACTATCATTTCATTCAAAGATATAAATAAGTAGTAGGATTTAATTAAAAAGGCATTTGAAAGTTCAAGGATGCATAAAAAATTGGAAGTAAAAGGGTACATAAAAGAGCATAATGTGCATGTGCAACGATTTTTATTTTTTTAATTTTTTTATTTTTTGTAGGTTAGAAATCATGGAGCAAATGGCGGTGCTGCAGGAGACGTCGTATGAGCAGCTCTATCGCTGGGCACAAAGTGAGTGTTTACCGACATCAACAGTAAAACTCAGAAACATTGGTAGAGCTAATGAGGAGCAGTGTGATGATTTTTGGACAGATTCTGAAGACCAGATCTTATGCTGAGCAAAAAAGAGCAGAAATCAGTGTTGTGTTTATATTAGTGCTGTAAAGCGATTCATAAAAATTAACTAATGAATCGCAAATCTGGGGAAAAAAAATATCGCAATTAATCGCATTTTTGAGTCAGCCCAATAAATGATATATAATAAACAAAGTCATTAATGGTTTATTTGTTTTGTCCCAACTCTGTCACATTTCTAAAAGCAAACAAAACTTACTTTTGAATAGAAAATGCATAACATCTTCAAACCTGGGAGATTCCCTGTCTTAAGACAAAAACATAGCTTTAAATATCTACCACGCAAGGACCCAGTGGTGGGCTGGTGCTGGAGATAGGATTTGAACCCATGGTCCAGAGGCAAGGATCTTACCCTCTGAACTACCTCCACCCCAGAGTAATTGCTTTAACTTTTGCAAAGCACACATATTACCCTTTTTTATTTAAATCTCCCTTTGGTAGTAACTTAAAGCAAAATCCATTTAACAGCGTGTGTTTATCCTCCATCGCTAGCATGTTGCTGAGATCGGGTCACTTCTCCTTGTGGCATGCCGTTTGCTGGCGTAGCGTAATACTGCCCCCATTGATAATAGTGTGGTACTGCAATGCAGAGGGGCCTATAATTTTCAAATTAATCGCGCGATCTATTTATTTTAAAGCGTTATAGAAAGTATATTAACGCAAATAGTTATCGCGATATTTTTAACAGCACTAGTTTATTTCTAAACTAGATTTCAAGCGACTAGACTGTGTGTTCCACATTTGTCTTGTCTGTTTTGCTTCTCTTTATTGTCATTTCTTTTTTTCTTTCATCTTCATCTTTGTCTTCACCTTTTCCTTCTCTGTCTTCATCTTCTTCCTTCTCTTTTTTTCTTTTTTTTGTCCTATTCTGTTTCCTCTTTTTCTTGATCTTGATCTTTTTCTTTTTTTTTTCTCTCTCATCCTCTTCATTGTTTTCCTGTTTGCCTTATTTTTGTCTGTCATTATTTTTCTCATAACTTTCTTCATTTTTGTCTTCTTTGTCTTCATTTTTTTCTTCCTCCTCCTCCTCCTCCTCCTCATCTGTTTCTCTGTTTCTCTGTGACAGACGAGTGTCGGGGTTTGACTCAGGAGACGTGTGATGTTCCTCCAGTGCTGAGTCAGGCCATGGAGGCTTTGCAGGGCCGTCCTGTCCTTTATAAGTAAGAACACACACACATACACACACACAGGCACACAGGCGCATAAAATACTAAAGCAGCAAAGTTTAAAAGAGTTTTCTTTAGCATAAAACTATTTTGCCTTTTCTTCACTTTTATAAGCAAACACCCCCTTTACAGTTTAATAAGTAGCATAGTCTCCTGGAACTCAAGTGTAGCTCCCAACATGATTCAGAAAGTCAGGAAAGCTGGAGAAATGGAGAAACTGAGTCATAAAATGTATTCCTTTATTCTGTGGGTTGACTCTGACCTGTTCATGTAGAAGATATTTCACAGGTCTTAAGAAAGCAGGCATAATGTGTCTTTTTAAGACAATAGAGTTTATGGAAATCAGTTATTAGAGAAATTCCTCATCTCACAGGTACTGCTCATCAGGACCGCTGGACAAACAGTACCCTTCTCAAAAAACAGTAAAAACGACTACAGAAGAGTGAAGAGATAATGTCTGTTTTTGGACCACAATAAGAATAAATACGTTTTTTTAAGTATGGGTAACAACTATAATGGCAATAGACGGGTGCTTCTAATCTAAGAATATATGAAAAGTTATAAAGAGACCTGTACGTGGGTGTATTTATGTTTGGAAAATATAAACTTTCAGTCCACTTGCTGAGTGGGTGGGCTGTGAAAAGATGGCACTGTATCATGCAGTTTCACTGTAGAGATTTTCTTCCGATGGCTGTTAAGAGTGTTAAAACAATCCATCAAGACCCAATGTTCACTCATCCGATCATAATTACATGTGTAGTTTCTATTATTCACCACAGGGTGTCACAGCAGTTTCATACTGTCCCAGAAAAATATTCTCCTGCTCATGACAGTCTTTTCTTTATCTCATCATAAATAAATCATCATCTTATTATTAGATTTTTGCAGTCTGACTTGTTTCGCCTAAATCCCCATTTTAGAGAAATGAGCAAAAGTTCTTTGGCTTTTCTCTTTGGCTTTTTGACACTTCAATTTGATCATTATACAAATTTTTCATGTTGTACAGGCTTGTTTAGAAGACAACCAAGTTTTCTCTTGGATCTTATGGTTTATCTGGAGATGTGATAATCTGAGACAAATAAAGATCAAAACAATGAGAGAAAAGAAAGTGCATTTTAAGATCTTCAATTGGGAACAGGCTGGTTAGGGAAAGACACTTTCTCAGGAGCTGAATTACAGATGTGTGAGAAAATGTCAAACTAACAAAAAAAACACAAATATTTGAACCTAGAAGGATAGGTAGGTGGGGAAAACCCATCGCATGCTGAGCGAAAGAGCAACAGATGAGGAAGGCGTAGGAGAGCAAACACATTTTAGACTGTTTTATACCACATTTATTTGTTGAAATCAGAGTTTTGGTTTGAAACAGGTTCTGTTTTAATAAGCAGTTAATTTGGGATGTGATAAAAGGATGTGTTAGAAGAAGAGAAATGCTTCGTTGATTTTATGCTTGATTAATTTATCAATATGAAATGGTCATGTAGTTATTGTTTGATTGGTCCTGCTGCTTCACTTTGACTGTTCATGAATTAAGTCAGGGGTTTGGAGGTGTGGGTCTGATTCTTCATTGTGCATATCATGATGATAATTGAAATTGCCAATGCACAGTATGAAACCTCAGTATTGTGAAATTACTGCTACATTCTGCGATTGCGAGACCTTTCAACATATTAAAGAACACATAATAAAAATGTTCTGGGCTTTAAAAGGCTTAAAATCCATAAATATTGTTTCAAATGTACTGCCACTGTCTGCACAGTCCATATATTGAAACTAAGCTGCAAAAGTCTTCAAGTCATAGGTTTTGTGATGTCACAAAACTAACACATTTAAATTGATCTTATTCTGGCCACAGAATAAGATCCCGTGATTGGTCACCTTACCAGAAACTTAGAGGCTCATTTGCATATTACAGGCAATAAGGAGTTCATATTTGTATAAAACTATTCCTATGTATTATACTGTACATGTTATATGTTCCATTCTGATGTGTCGGGTTTTTGGCAGGGCTAGACATTTGGTTTCAGTTTTTCTCAGAAATTGAGAGAAAAAATAAACTGGAAAGTATTTTCTGTGTAGGAGATTTGCTATCTCACTGTTTCCATAGAGAGGATGTAAACCTGGGTTTGTAGTGACTCAGTTCTTGTTGCTATTTCCTTTATGGTCAGGCCCTGAGAAAATCCCTCTCCATTTCTCTGGCTGCAGGAGTGTTTAAACTTTCTGAGCCTCAGTGGAATGTGCAGTTGTTCTCCATTTGTTTGAATAACACAGAGGTGCAGGTTGCTGCCACATTGTATAAGGATTTCACCTGCTGAAAAATATGAATATTGTCTGTGATACTACATGTTGTTCAATACTATGCAAAAGCCTTGAGCCACCCCCCATTTCTCTATATTCTGCTTTGAATCACATTTTTGGTGCAAAAATACGAATCACTAGGCTGATCTGGAATCATCTGCACCTGTTTCTTCACTGGTTCAGGTCTTAAGTTAGATGTGCTTTGCTTGAATGATTCATAAGTGGGTCACCAAAAATAAACTGTTCATTGTCGGGTGCAGGGCCTGGACTGGAAATGAAAGTCTTTGAATGTGCTTCAGGAAGAGGTGTGTTTCTCGAGACTACATAAAAAAATTGATTTAATTTATCATAGTTAATATCGTAGTTAATAGAATGTTGAAGCAATAAAATATGGCTCTTTTTTTAAAGCAAAATATGAAGAAATGAGGGTTTTCTCAAGACATTTGTACAGGATTGTTATTGTAAAGATTTAGTTTAGAAGAGCTTTTGTTATATGTAAAGAATTACATATACAGTACTGTGCAGAAGTCTTTAACCACAACTCATTTCTTCATATTTTGCTTCTAAATAGCCAGACTTTCTTTCTTGTTTCTTAGAAAATACGCAGAAATGAGGGGAGGCTCAAGACTTTTCCACAGGATTGTATATGTAAAGTTTTAGTTTATGAGAGTGATTGTTACATCTGAGGTAAACACTGATTTTATTTGGCTGTTTCTGCCAGCGTTATCGAGACCTCTTGTTACTCTCCCACATTCTGAGCCGTGGCCCCTGATTGAGTAAAAAAGCAGAGTGAGTCCAAGGCCAGAGCAGACGTGTGTTCCTGCCATGTGTGCCAAGCTACTCCACCCCTTTTTTCTGTGGCTGCTGTAGTAGCTACTGTTTAGTCTGCTTCGGCTCATTCTCAGCCCATAGATCAAAACACTGCTGCGCTTCCGTGCTTCGCCGGGGGTGTCCGCTGTTTTCGTTTGACCGAAGCCCTCTCTAACCTCAGACATTTTTCTTTCGTTGAGTCTAGAGCTCTCTGTTAAGGTCTGGGCAGAAGGCTTTGTTTTCATGGGCACCCTTTTCAGGCTTTTCAAAATATATATTTTTTAAATGAGCATGTTTTTTTTTTTTTTTGTTTTGGTGTTAGTTTTGCAGTAACTGAGCTGCTTAAATGTGTTTTTCCCTGTAAAACTGAAGGAACAAAAAAAATAATGCCATACAGTAATCTGTACAATAACCTGCTGCTACTCGCATGTGCAATTATTGAGTTTAAATTAGTATTATTATGTGCATTATCTTATGTGCAGTAGTATTACCATGTCAAATATCACCACTTACCTTAGTATTACTGATCTACTCATATCTGTTAAATGCAAAAACAGACTAGAGAACAACTCCAAACCACTATTTGTGTTACTAGTAAATTACTTAGCAGTTGGATTTCTCCATAGGATTCATACCCAAACATATTGTCTGTATAGCATAGTGGGACACTGCTAATGTTTCTGGTATATTTTCCAACTGGTGTTGATCAAATAGCTAATAGAACATAGAACACTATACATTTATTTTTGTCTGTCTTTGTAATTGCCAGATACACACTGGACGAGTTTGGCACAGCCAGGCGGAATGCGGTGGTCCGAGGATTCATTGATGCGCTTACGCGGGGTGGACCAGGGGGCACCCCCAGACCCATAGAGATACATTCTCATGACCCCATGAGGTAAAGCAAACTGTTGCATATTCATGGTCACCTTCAACCATTTTTACATTTCGCATTTATAAAAAGCCAAAAATCCCAAAAATTGATGGCTTTTTCAGCTCTAAAAATAAAATGGTTATTTTACAGCTAATTTGAGGTCATCTTTGGGGTCTTGCTGTCATTAAGCACTAAAAGCCACTCCATATCTCATTACATCACAAGCAGCACTCATCTCTGTACCAACATGCCCACCTTCCTTTTCCCTTTTCCTTTTTTCTTTCGCTCTCTGCTCTCTCCTGTGTGTCTTAACTGTTTCTCCAGAGTGACAAATCCAATTCTGGCCTTTTAAACACGTTAAACAAACAACCTGCTTCTCTTTCAGAGAATCTTCAGCCCCCCTTCAGGGAATCATTTAACGCAGGGGGTTCAGGGAAAGGCCGGCTATTGAGATCTATGGATTTCTGGATGTTGCAAGGACCCAAGTCCTGTTTCTGTTTTAACGTCTTCAGCCTTTCACTGGAAACCTGGGGAGAGAACATCAGATTCTCTGCAGAATGTCGATAAAAGGCGAGAAGAGCGCTTCTCAGAACCACACATCTTCTCACCTCTTCTGGCACTTTCTAATAAGGAATACAACGCTAATGTAATGACGGCATGCTGTGAGGGCCATGCGATGGCGTAATAAGAACCCTGTTGTTGTGTTGGAGACCAGTTTTACCTTCCTAATATGACCACTGAATATTCTTTTCATGGTTCTTTCAGATTTATGGGCATTGACAGCATTTGACAATACAAATTAACCACAACATTAAAACCTCTGTCAGGTGAAGTGAATAAAAATTACAGGGGCTCATATCATTGGGTGGCAGGTATCAGGGAGTAAGTGAGAAGTTTGGTTTGGATTAAAGTTGATGTGTGGGAAGCAGGAAAAATGTATTTAAGAATCTGAGTGACTCTGCCAGCTTATAACTGACCAGGCGAATGTGTCAGAACATCTCCCAAAACCGCAGGTCTTGTAGGGTTTCCTGCTGTGCAGTGGCCAGCACCTACCAAAAGTAGGCTAAGGGTGGACAACCAGTGAACTTGTAAAATGTCTGCAGTGCACAATGCTCACTTTTGCACAAGGAGCGAAGGAATAGCCTTAGAACAAATTGCTGCACAAAATACATGAGCCTGTTCAAGCTATACTGTGCTAAAAGCTTTCTAAAGGATTCTGTAATCACTGCGTGCAATGTTCCAGGCATGTTACAGATGAAGAAAATACAAGAAGTCATGTACAATCTGCTTAGAAGCCACAGCAGATGCACTGTTGAAAGCAAAATATGGGTTAAAATTGCAGCCAAGTGTGGTGGGAGAAATGTGTTGTCCTCCACAGTAGGGTAAATGGATTTTCAAATTTTGCTTGAATCTGATTAGTCCTTAGGTGATCCGCCGCATGAACTGTGTCCATATTGTAACCTTGTTAGTCAGTATTGTCACCTGGCAAGCTCTGGATATGATGACGTTCTGTACTTGTGTAATGAAAATTCATATGAAATAGGAAGATTCTAATTTGACTGTTGTAAATAACTGAATGGAAAAATCCATTGTTGTACACACAGAAAAAAAACAGATCAGATGTGTATTAGCAGTGTAATCAGAATTAGAAAATAAATCAAATTACTGCTGAATTAGGTTACTAATGAAAGCAGCTTGAAGCTGAATTGTTTGTTTTGTGAATGTGTGAATCATTTTCTCAGGTATGTCGGAGATATGCTGGCATGGCTGCACCAGGCCACAGCCTCAGAGAAGGAGCATCTTGAAGCTCTGCTCAAACAGGTCACAGTGCAAGGTACACAGACCCCTTCTCCGTCTAATGCCATCCAACACCATCTGACTCCAACTAATTGGATCTAACTTCACCAAACTCCAACTAACACCATTTAACTCAAACTAACTCTGCTAAATTGTGGGTGAGGGCATTTGGCTTTCCACAAGGTCTCTCTAAGTCCTTCCCCCAACCCAGTGGGATCAAACAGCACTGTGCAAAAGTATAGCAAGATGATTCAAAGTAAAACAGACATAAATAGAGTATTTCTGTCTGTTTTGCTTTGAATAATATTGTTGGTGCCCAAAATTGTATTCTTGGCGTACTGAACAGATTAAATATTTTACTGCAACAGGCTGCAAAGTGACTAAAGATACAGGGTGTCTAGAAATGTTCAATAAAGGCATTTGTCCATGTGAAGAACCTGTAAAAGGTTCAAGGAACCTTCACATCATGTTATTGACCGAAATAATGGTTCGTACTAGAACCTTCACCTTATGTGTTTTCTTAAAGTCTCATTTGTGTTCAATTATTAAAATTTTACTTGTTTACTTGTTTTTTCTGAATTTTATTTTATTTTTTTTACTTATCTACAATGACTGTAGCGGAACCGAAAGCAAAGTCATGTCCAGATCTTGTTTTGTGTACCAAGAAAAGTCTCTTTCAGATTAACACCAAATACTTTTGTTGGAGTGCCATAAATAGAACAACATGGGCCTGATTTTAATGGTCAGTTGCGCATTGTCTGAAGTCAGAAGTGCAGTCGTCTTTGGGGGAGGGGCCAGCGCGAAGCGTTATATAGCGTGTATAATGCGGTAAAGACACGAAGCAATTGATCTTCGGGGAGTTTTTGATTTCAAAAACACCATATAACAGTGCT
>JBBMFX010000001.1:22995070-23006843 GCA_037832545.1 Rhabdalestes septentrionalis
ATAGATAGATAAATACATAGATGGATAGATAGATAGATATATAGATACATAGATACATAGATAGATAGATAGATAGATAGATAGATAGATAGATAGATAGATAGATAGATAAATAGATAGATACATACATACATACATACATACATACATACATACATACATACATAGTCAGATAGATCGATAAATAGATAGATGAGCATTTGGTAATAATAGTTTAACTCAGCACTGAGTGGAGACTGGTGGATGTGGAGCTAAATGCTTGTCTGAGAGGCCTCTAAGAGGGAGGCAGCCGCCCTGGTTACTTAGTAACTCACCTCTCCCCTAATACCCTTTCGCCCTCCGGCCCACGTGAAGAAGAAATGCTCCCAGCCACCCTGCACGTATACACATACACACACACACACACACACACACACACACATAAGCAGAATGAACTCAGTGAGAAATATGGAGGGCCACTCAGGGGAAGAAAAACACAATGAGCTACATGAGAGTAAGAGTCCTGACAGTATTTTTCATTTAGTGGAAAATCTCCATTAAGAATGACATTGAATTCCTGTCTGGGAATATGTCCAAAGGTTTGTAGACACCTGCTCAAACAAGATTTCTTCTACAATCAAATGCTTTCATGGGGATTTATCGCCTCTTTGCTGTAGTAACAGAGTTACATGAGAGGTTGGAACATTGCTGTGAAGATATGTTATTCAACCATTAGCATTATTGAGGCCAGGTAATGGTATTAGTTCTGAATGTACTCCAACTCATCCCAAAGGTATTGGATGTCTTTAGCCAAACTGTGGCTGGTCATGGTGACCACACTGACATTTCTGGCACGGTTTTTATTTGAAGATTTACCTTAAAGAGACTGAATTCACTAAAAAATCATCATGTCCATCTGACTGAGGATAGCCACATTTATTACTGATTAACTTATATGTTTTCATATTGTTATTTCTTTTGAAATTGCTAAAAAAAGGGCCACCTTTCAAGAAAAGACACCTGAGAAACTGTCAATATGTTTTTAAATGACAAAGAACCAATCATTGCAAAAAATGATATATTTTGTGCACATTATTGCTGTTGAAGAATGAACCCAACCCATTACATGCCCAGATGTGTTTCATTATTTGTTAATTATTTGGTTTATTAATGAATGAGCCATAAGGGAATTCCAGTGAATTTGTTCAGGATGGTTTAAAGTGATTCTGGTTGCTATAGATACACTTTCGGATGAGCATCTAACAATACTGTTTTAACATTTTCCATTTTAAATCAAGTATTTTGCTTGATATTCAGCTGCATCTGTTTCACTGGTTCTGGCTTTAAGTTAGATGTGCTGTGTTATGCGTGAAAGATTCATCAGTAGATCACTGTGAAACTTAACATACAAAAAACAGAGACTGGACTGAAAATAAAAGGCTTTGACAGTCTTTCTAGAAGCTTGAGGAAGAACTGTTCCTCAAGACATATACAAGAATGTGTGGCTATTTGGCAGCAAAATATAAAGAAATGGCTTGAGACTTCGGTACAGTACTATATATATTTTTTTGATCTAACTGAATGCATTGAACTGAAAAGGCCTTGAGCCCATGAAACACTGATAGGGAACCTCAGTCCGCTATGACATACTAATCTTAAGATTTCCAGAACCCTCGGCTGCAGAATGTTTTCTGGAGAGTTTTTGTTATATTTTATGTTGGTCTTGTCTTTGTGTCTCTGTGCAGTTCTGTTTCTGATGTTGAATAAACTTTTTTTGTTCTCATCAAGAAATAACATACTGTATGCACATCACCGAAGTGCCTATTATTAACCAGGGTAGTTAACTACATGTAATTATAATTAACCACCTATAATTAGCCAATCCACCTGATGCACATGTCTGTACTGTTGGATAAAATGGGAGAAACCTCGCATAGAAAGGACCCTCGACCACTCCATCTGGGAATCCAACTCACAGCCTTCTTGCTTCCCAGTGTTAATTTCATCCAGATATAATAAGACATAATCAAATATCTTCAATTATGAAAAACAAAGAGGAGAAAATTCGGAACAAATACCTCTGAAAGAACATTTTTATTTTATTTTATTGTGTAGTTTATACAGGTTATGCTGCTTCTCCTTTCTTTGTTTTTTCTTTTCAGGTGTCTGTTGTACCAATGCAAATTTCCCAACTCTGGAACTACTAAAGGGTGATTTCTTCTTACATAAAACAGCATTTTATGTACAAAGCAGTGTATTTGGTACATTATGATCATTTTCTGAGTATGTTTATTTTGACTTCATTCTATATTTTAAATTGTTCTTGTCTCCATGTTTCTGTGTGTTTGTGCAGTCTTTGCTTAAGCAGTTTCCTGCTTATAACACTGGTGTCCTAGTAGTTAGGGAGTTGCCCTTGCAGTCAGAAGATCGTGGGTTTGGATCCCAGGACTACTAGTGACAACTAGAAGCCTGCTGCTTCACTTAGTGACTGGGTAAAATGCAGAGAAAGAATTTTCCATTGGCTGATTGCAGCCTAGCTGTAGGGTGTTCGCACTGTGGTCAAGAAGTCGAGGGTTTGATTCCCTAGACTGCTAAGCACCACTGAGGTACCCTTGACCATTGTACCGTCCCCAGACACTGCTCCACGGGCACTGTGTTCCTGGCTGCCTGCTGCTTCTCTTGATGAATGGGTTTAAATACAGAGGACAATTTGGTGCTGTGGTGCGTTCACTTATGACAGAATGGACACTTCACAACCTCAGGATCAGTAAAGTTTTCTATTTAAGCTTCTGTGACTTTTAAGCAGTGCTGAACTGGCATACTGACCCAAATGTAACACCCCGGCCGATGGTAAATTTGGTAGATTTGGACAGCCCCCCACCCCCGGAACGACAGCGAGAGGGACCTCTGTGCCAAATCCTGCCAGCAGCACACTCCCCTCGGGGATGACAGCCTGGTGGACTGGGTTAGGCTCAAATGCCCAGGCTGGGTTTTGGTCCCAGTACAGCCCTGCTTTTAAGGGTCAGAAGAGACATTTGTTTAGCGATTCATAATGACAGAGTCTTTTTATCTCTCTACACAAGTAGTTAAGGCTGATCTGTTAAGGAGATCCAGAGTAAACTAGTTGAGAAGCCACTCATCTGCTGATGGTGTGGAAGAATGTCACTGCAACCCTTGACTCAACCACAGGCCTGCTTAGTGGTGTTTTAAAGAGATGACAGTGTGGTGCTTGAATCTTGGAAAAGGTTAACGCACATATGCTCATAAGTGAAGTGGCCACATCAGAATACTCCCTCCCACTAACCCATAGGCCACAACTGGATCATGTAAGGGACCCGAATTTCCTCTAGTACAACTGTTCTCATTCCTCAGTACAACTGAATTGATTGCAGAGCACTGCTATAACTAGCATTTATTTTGAAGTGAATTCTAAACAGACAGCATCAATTATTCACACTCTGTTTACGTCTAGTCTGGTGAAGATGAAAGGTTTACAAGTGTCTTGTTATTTACTAACTTTTTACTTACTTTCTAGAAGGTTTTGTTTGTCAGAATTTCAGGTGAGAGAGTGCATGAAGGATAAACAAACAAGCGCTTGGTGGTGTCGACAAAGGTCGCAGCTCATTATAGCCAATTGAAGGTGAAACATGAACTCACTCACTGGGCTGTTCAGACATTGTCATCTTAAATAAATGACCTGTTCTTGGTTGGTTTTTTGCATTAAATATATAAAAAATAACTAAAAAAAAGACTGCACCAACATGATGCTAAACATGATCTGTTTAAGTTTCTTCTGCAACATATGAAGGTTATTATTGTTGTAGAAGGAGATGGAATATGGAAACATGGAAAGCAGTACTGAAACTGCAAGCAGTGTATACATCAAGGCAAATTATTTCACATGAATTTTTTCAGGGGTTTTTTGATCATTGATATCAAATTCAGCATGATGATCAATACAAGAAATGTCACAATAATGTTGAAGTCACAGGCTATTCCCTTTATCGGAGTTTTATTTTGTGCCAGTCACACTCGTTAGTCATTTCTGGTCAACTCCAGCTTGTTTGACATTAAATATTAGATGTCCCCCCCTATCACAGCTGCCAACCAAAAAGAAGATGAGGTTCTAAAGAATTGTCTTAGTAAGTCATTTTATTTAACACACACATGTCTCCACATGTCTCAGAAATACACATATAATCATTGTCGGACAAACAAGAATGCATCTTTTTAAAAGTTTGCTGATGAAAAATTTGGTCATTGGAAACATGTTCATCAATTGAATGAAATCCCAAAGATTTCACTGCTTCTCCAACAGTATAAATCCAGTAGAGTATCAATGCTATGCTTAATATTTATATTATGCCTTTTCACAGTGATTTGTCAGTCTATAAACTTTAGTCTTGCTCATGTTGATGACCCCCTTTTTGCTTTAATCTTTTCCTAAAAATGCAAAAGGTAGCTGTATCCTGAACCCTGTCATTTAAAAACTGAACAAGGACTGAAGATCCTTCATTTCTGAATTTTGAATATGTTTTCTTTAGTACTTCTGTTCTGTTACACCCCAACCCTGTGTTGAATTTTGAACACCTCTGTAGCCTGTACCAGTCAAATTCATGGGACGTCAGAGGTTAGTGTGGCCCCTTGCTGGCTAAAAACAATAGACTGTTTGAGCAATAAAACTAAATAAAGTCATTTTCCTTTTTTTAACTTAGCTTCCTTATTAGTGCCAGATTAAAATGAGGTGATGTACCCAGTTACAGTCTGGAGAAAAAGAAGCTTCACCTGTGGATGAATTCACTGCTGTTTGCTCCATGATATCACTTTCAAAGCAATTAATGCTAGATGAAGTTATAACATAAGCTAATGATACCTTACCTTTCTATGGCAGAAATGTTGATTGACCAATGGGGAGAACATAATCAAGGCTTATACAAAACCAGGTTGGTTTATTTCTTACAGCAGTGAGAAGCACAGACTATTTTATTTTGAAATCTCTCGGCATAACTTTGCTTGGGCCCCTAGAAACACCAAATCCGGTGGCCTGTAACATTACATAACCATAAAGAATTTCTCCAGCTAGACTTCACCTATACTTATTCCTTCATTGGAAAAACCCTTTTCGCTGCTTGATTGCAGTATCTCTTATAAAACTGTTTTCCCTCAAACTAGTGCTGTTACTGGATATGTGTGTTGCCCTGTAAATAACTGTACTGCTGCTCTTGGTTTTTTGCACTCCCTTTAGTCCTGTCCTGCCCTTGTATCAGTGTTTTTCGGTTTTTGTTCTGGAGGAACGTTTAAATAACAACAAACACTTAAAAAAATTGTGAAAAAATTGTGAAAAAATAACCAATTGAAGTTGTTTAGGGTACTTGAGTGTGGAGTGTTGCTCCAGTGTTGGAATATCACTGCTAATCACAAATGTATGGTCAGATGAAACATGAATGTGTGGTCAGATGTTCTGCAGTGCTCACTTAGACCATCTCACACCAGCGATGACTCTATTTCGCCCTTTCATCTATGTGTCTTAGAACATCCATGCACTGCTAAATGAATGGCCGTTGGTGAATCACATAAGGGAGAACGCTGAGGTCCAAGGCCTGACTCAGAAGATGAATCAGACAGCCTGTCGTGAGTCGAAGTCAGAGAGGCAGCTGTCTCAACACCAAGGTTACATTTCTCCAGAGTTCCAACAGGGGGGCTTGTTTTCACTCCTTCATTTTTTGGACTACTTTTTTTTCCCTTTTTTTTTTTTTGGGTGCGAGACATTTCACTCGGGCACTGATTTAAGCAGCGGCTTTTAAAAAACATGTTCAAAAATAAACACGCAAAGAGCTGGAGCGACTGCGAGGAATAACAAAGGCTTCCACGAGCGTAGAAATGCCTCATATTGTTTTAAGTTACTCTGGCGCCCGGGATAAACTCTTAAGGTCATTTCCCGTCATTCAACTCTGAATGGTATCCACTCTCTCTTTTTTTTGTGAGTCGTTGGCTGCCAACAGCACTCTGGAACGGCACTCTGGAATAAATCTGTGCGAGGAAATAACAATAATAGCACTACTGAGGTGCCCCCGAACTAATGAGGGGAGATCATAATAGGAAATTAGATAATGCTAACGCGTGAAAAAAAAAAGAAACAAAAAAACAAAAAAAAAAACCAAAACAGGCCTCGAATGAAATTAGTAAACAGATCTTTTCCATTTGCCATAATGGGTGATTCATGTCCTCGATAATGCTCCCTCAGCCTTTTGAGTGATTGGGTCTTATGAAACTACTGGACCACCGTCAGATTACAGTTTCTTCCAGAGCTGGCAGATTGCCTTCTAGGGAGCTTTCAGTACAACAAAGCTATTATTGTCGCTGTGGTGCTGGTGGAGAGAATCATCTTTTTCTTAAACCATAACAACCTTTAAATCAAAATGATACACAGCACAGAGATAAGGGGGGTTTGGCTCGCACTCAACTGTTTTCTAAAACTAAAGAGCTAGTTTTTCTAGCAAAATTGTAAATAAACAAAAAACATCTAACGCAACTGGGAAAGTAATTTTTTGGCTCTGTCTGTAATGTTGTCCTTTATAGTGAAGGAAATTGCATTAATGTTTAAAGCTTGATTTTGTTGAATATCTGTAGATGTATCTGAGCAGTCAAAATGTTTGAGGTGTACATTGTTTGGTGATGGACCCAAAATGATTGGAATTAATGCCAGAGAGCGCAATAGAGAAGGTCTTTTGCTGGTCGTTATAGAAACTGTTGATCTGATGGTTAGCCAAACATATGAGTCATCCAATTAGACTTCTGAGATCTCATCTGCTGTCACGATATGTGAGGATATTTAGGACTGGTTGCATAATCATTATCACGACTCATGCCTATGTGAACCGGATAGATAGCTGGACCTGTCATTATTTTTTTAGTTTGCATCTCCTCAGGGAATTAGAAAAAGAATCAAGGATGAGACTCTTGAATTTTTAAGGACAGTAGTATTTTGTTTGGATGGTCTAGAGTGTGCTCAGTTCTGATACGTGATAGATCATCTGGTGAGGTGTGTAGTGAAGATTAATGTTAGGAGTAAAAGTTTGTATTTGGAGTTTTTCCCTTAAAATCAGTGTTTCCTCTCCTACGCACTTGCCATGTACTGCCCTTTCATTCAGCACTCCACCACTAAGCATCTATCCCTCCTCACCCCCCCAACCCTACCCTGAAGGTTCTCCCAGGATTTAAAGATCTTGTGTATTTTCTGTTTGTTTCAAGCATTAAAATGGACAGAATTTGGGTATTTTTGTTCTTTATGATCATTCGCATGTGATGCCATTTTTTAATCCCCAGTAGTGGTCATCATTATTATGTTTTTTAAATTACAATAACTTCTGTTCTGCATGTCATAGAAACACCAAAAAAAAGCTCCACATGACGTCCGACACAAAACATTCATGTAATTGTTTTGCTGAATGATGAACATTTACCATTTGATTTGCTAAAATATAAGATCCGTGCTGTTAGTGTTCTTTGGGTTAAGGAAGTGATTAAAACTTAATTTGCTGTTATATTTTAGGGCAGGAGTGCTCAGCTCTGGTCCTGGGGATCTGTAGCAAACATCTTCCAACAGACAGCTCTCTGCACCTGTTGTAGCACCAAATGCCCACCATTATCAGATCTGCCCCTACTGTAGCTTTAGAAAGCAACATTCTCTTCTGTCTTTTTCTAAATATCTGCCCTTCGATCTCACCTCAATTTTTTTCTTGGTATTCTATGTATTCTTTTTGTTTCCATTTGCATGCTTAATACTTTTATTCAGTTCATGTAAAGCCCATAAAATGACCTTTGAGTATAATAATGGGCTACATAAAGAAACTTGACTTGATACCTGATCTAAACCCAGTTATTTAGGGTCTTCTGAGATATCATACTTAGCGCCTTAGAACCAGGCGTGTTGAAACCTTTCAACACACAACTGTAGATTACCTAGACCTGGCACACTTGCTTTAGCTGCACATCACTAACAATCTACATTGGTCAATCTAAAACGGGAGTAATGAAATAAATTGTGCTATAGCTCTAGTACTCTCAAGAAACCCTCAGAAACCCTCAGCCTGTGAGACATGAAAGCAATGTTCAACCCACTTTGTGTGGGGGTAGTCATTAACAAGGCCTAGATAAAGGAGTTGGTGTGCTTAGAGGATCACGGCTCTTGTTTCTGCTATTGTTTTGTCAGGAACCCTCTTCACCCATTGAGGTTCTGTTCAGAAACACTTGATAATGCATTAGTCACCTAACTGATTCATTAAGGTGCCTATACCCTAAATATAATTAATCATTTTCCCCATAGGTTTAAAAATGGCAATAATACATTTTTACATGGCTATTTTCTCACCTGCTTATGTTCTTAACATAAAACTAAATGTTGTTACTGTACTTTGATTACCAAAAACATATGTTAATGATCTGCATTCGCTGGCATGTATTGTGAACAATCAGTCCAGGTTAAAACATGTAGTTACTCCTCTTTGATAAAGAACAGGTCTAAACTGCTGTAGGCAGATCAGACAGATATGTATAAATGCAAATAATTTTGCGATATCACAAAAGCTTTTCATTTACAATTGGTTGTTTTGCAGCTTACAGATTGGGCCACACAAACTGGTGAGTGACTTTAAAGTAATAAAACTAGTGTCTAGTTTTCCATGATATGTTCACCTTAAATCAAAGACAAAGGTGAAGAAGAAGCCCAGACCTACACAGTGAGTCACCAACCTGTTTCACTAACCTGAACCCAGATGGAGGTCTACCCATAATCCTCTCATTTCCTCTAAATCCCAACTGAAACACTGGATCCTGTTCAGACTTGTCATTGTACAGTCAACTCCCACTGGTACCAGCCAGGCCTGTTTTTATCTAGAACAGCTTCAGCAGGAATCTCAAATGGAGTGATTAGCAGAGCCCGGCTGATTTCAGCTAGTCTATATGGGTAAATTAACATCTGTGTAACACTGGCAGATTAGCTCATTATTGCTCAAGTCAGTCAGAGATTCCGGCTAGTTGTTACAGCTAGTTTCCTGTCGACATGTTCACTTGAGGACTCTGAATCATTGCAGTGAGGAATTAGAGAGTTAATTTGTTGGTGTATTTCAGTATCTTTTTTATGAAAATAATTTTCTTCCATGTTTATACATAATTTGGGGTTTTATTGGACTGTTTATCTGTAATGAAAATGTTGATTCTCTAGAAAGTCTGAAATAGCAATAAAAAAATAAATAAATAGCAATTAAACCAACCAGGGTGGTTCTACTAAAATCCAGCGGAAAATAAACTGATTTACTATATAATATTCTTACTAGTTCCCAAAAACAATAATAACTGGTCTCTGTTTGTCTGAGGAGTAACAGAATCATCAATGCTCAGGTGTTAAAATGGGGTTGTGGAACAATTACCCAAAACAGTGCCACTGATTTTAAAAGCTGTCAGTATATATTTTAATTTTACACCGATTAGGGACTTAGTCATCAGAGTGACGGGTGACCAAAACCACCTCTTTCCCCTTCCACTGTTAGCTCACATCAGAGTGTGTTGCATTTACCGTAGTGCACGTTGCATCAGGATGCACCAATAAATAAGGTCTGTGACTGGTCAAAGTTGAAATAGCTGCAAAAATGGCAAAATTGTTAAATGCAACATTTACAGACAACTAATTGTTGCTTTTTTGATGGCTAATTAGCTGGCTGTAATGCCGATCCATTTTCCATTTATTTCTTTTTTTTAAAGAGCCACACGCATGAAACTCCCTCAGGAGAAACGCATGCTGTTCGTGTCCTGTGTGTAAATCATGTATATTGCGCTTTTTTTTCCATGCGATACCGGAAATAGTAATTTAGATGGTGACATTTTCTGTGTTTGATTTAGAGCGTGAAATCTTTTCTTTATTAATTGTTTCAAAGTTATTTTTACTGTTAATTTTAAGCTACAGTTTACTATATAAAGTGAATTGCAAGTATTATAGATAAGTTAGAACCAATAGTTACCCCGTAACAATATCACAACAAACAAATAGTAATGACCACAGTTACCATAGCAAACATGCAATCAAACTGCATTCTAGTTATTATTATTGCTTAAGGATTGTCAACTATATTTCATCTTGCATAAATGGATATCAAAGTAAACTTTATTATTATTTAATTTTTTTTATTTGTTGGTTGCATTAAAAATGTCATCTATATTTCAGTCTGCCACTCAGATGTGGGAGACTTGAACATATGCTCTGTTTAGCTGTTTACTCTTGTGGGATTTATGAGAGGTATTTTTAAGCCTCTTGAGAGGAAAGTTCTAGGGAACTGACCTGGTCGTGTCATTCTTACTGCAATTTGGACACAGCACGAGAAAGACAGACAGTATTAATTAAAACTGAAGACTACAGAACTCTCCAGGGAGGGAGGGAGGAAGGAAGGAAGGAAAGGAGACAGAGAGAGAGAGTGAGAGAGAGAGAAAGAGAGAGAGGGAGGGAGAGAGTTACAGAGAGAAAGAGAGACAGAGATCTTCAATCATCATTATGAGCTCTGGGCTCTGGGCTGTCACTTTGGGGCTCTGTGATAATAAGTGCAGGATGGTTTTTTGGTATGCTGTTGTGCCTGTAATCAGTAGTGGCATGTTACATAATCTCACACACTTAAGTAACTTATGCCAATGTAATGCTAATGCTAAAATAGTGAACATTATTGATTTGTTTCATTCCAGTATAAGTATTGCAGGCTCCTTTCCTCATGGCTAATGTGATCCAGTGCAGAATCATGTTTTTGTGAGTGCATGTTTGTTTTCATACATTTTCAGTACAGACAAAAGCAGAGGAAAGCACAGTGCCTCAAGTTCCAGCAAGCTTCTCCTGACCACAAAAATAATCGCTCTTTACAAAAAGTGTATCCTTCATTTTCTCAAACTGTTCATCACTCTTTCTTGGATTTGGAGTGATGCCTTTAATATTCTGGTTACATAAAGTTATTTACATTTACTGTAAAACTGTCTAAAAATACAATTAACCCTTAAAGCACCAAAGTCGCAGGATTGCGACAAGACGTATTCATGACTAAAACAAATTGTATTTACAAATCTAATTTGTATTCACTACCACTAGTTAGCAGACATGTAGTACTTTGGTTCAAGACGAAAATTTTGCCATCATCCTATTCAAAGTTTTGAGTAAAAAGTGGTTGAAATTAGCCTTGTGTCAATGACGCGGGAGCAGACTCACAGTCTGTTCTCAGTGCGTGTATGCGTGTTGGATTTTAGATAACTTAGGACAAAAAAAAACACCAAATGACAAATAAAAAGTTGTCCGTTGATTATGCCCTGCGAATGATATTCGCAGATTCTGAATCTGAAGGGGAAGATTTGCCTTTTGTACCGGTAGATGCGCGAGAAAGTAGCTCTCCAATTGGTGGGCATGTGTGAGCTGTGTAGCCGCTCCACAAGCAGCCCCGCGCGGCGTGAGTGAGCTGAGCATCCCGGCCCCTAAAGCAGCCGTGATCAGCGTGTGACAAGGGCTTCTCAGCGCCCTCCGCTTGGAGTACGACTTTCTTGCGTGACTCCCAGTACAAAAGACGAATCTTCCCCTTCAGATTCAGAACTGGCGTATATAATTCGCAGGTTACATCAATGCACAAATGTTCATTAGCCATTTTATTTTCCACAAATCCCACATGCTTGCTGGCACTATTGAGAACAGAAGTGCACTATTTCTCTGCATGAAAATTTCGTCTTGAATCAAAGTACTACATGTCTGCCAACTAGTGGTAGGGAATACAAA
>JBBMFX010000001.1:23031176-23042479 GCA_037832545.1 Rhabdalestes septentrionalis
ACGCGTCATTCGCGTCTGGTGTGAACGCTGCTTTAGGATGTACAAATCTATTCTCATCGAAAAAAATATCTACAATCAAAATATTAGATCCATCTGTGAAAATGAACTGGGTTCTAGCTGCAGCATAATAAACGGCTCTACTGACTGCTCCTAGATTTGCACCTTGTGGCAGAAACAGTGTGCTTCACCACTTCCTGCCCTGCAGTTCCTGTTCCTTCTGGCCGCTGTAAGTCTGCAGGTTAACAGGGTGTCCTGGGACAGAACATTTCTCAGACTGTGAAAGCTAAAATCACACCCTGCATAAAGAACCATTATGTCAGAATTACTCTATGTGATACTGAGATTGTGGAAGGCTGCAATATGCAAATGAGTTCTTGAGACTGTTGACCAATCACATCTCCATTAATGGGTAATCATTAAATCCAACAAAAGTAGAATTATACAGGCTGTTTTGTTACTGTGCCTTTAAGACATATGTAAATGATCTCTTTCTGATTGGCTCCCCTGTACTGTAGCTCATTCAAAAGGCAACACAGGGACGAAACACTCCTTAGAACTTCAGTATAAATGTGCAGGCCTAAGCAGCTGTAGGCTGAATAAGATGTTTGCAAATGTGTGACACCACTGAAACGACAAATTGCAAATCGGCTATTTTTCACCCTAGATTCTGTTTATGGACTGTATGAATGGGGAATGAATGTAAATTCTGAAACAATATTTATATGCTACAAGCCTTATATGCTTTATGTGCAATATGCAGCATCAAAATTGCAATGCTGATATTTCGGAAAAGAAACAAAGTGTATTGAGGGGCATTAGGTCTAATTCTAGATTAGATATGAACCTCAGCACAGACAAACCACACAATTCACCTTCAATACTTCAGCAGATGATGATCACACCATTGTGAAGACCCTGGTGCACCAGTTCCCAGCACAACAGGTCAGATATTCCAGTCAATATGCTGTAAAACAGTAGTCTATTCTTGAAGGTGCAATCCCCTCACGTGTGAATAAAATGCTCTCACGTGTCTGATCAGGTAATGGCAATTCATGTGCAACAATCAAATGGACTTATCAAGGAAGGGTTGCAATGGAAGAAAAGTCTAATAACCATAAAACTGGGAGGCCGACAGGAGACAATGGCTACTCCTCAAAGCGGTGTTGATTTCCTCTGTTTGCACTTTGATAGGTTATCTCGGCTGATGGGGGACAATCACGGTGATGCGCACTGGCCTACTTTTGCAAAGTCAATACAGAGGAGCATGCGAGCGTCTGGCGGAGGGGAGGCGAACGGGCAGCCACGATACCTCTGGCGTCCGCTCATATTTACATGGCCCCTCTTATTATAAACAGCTCCCGCACACGACCGTTGCAGTCTCGAAGTGCCTGGCAACCACCAACATGTTGCCAAGGTATTGTAGCCGAGGAAAAAGCAGGCAGGTCAGAAGGAAATCCCAAAACAGTAAGTGGATTGTAACGAGAAAAATACAGTTGTGAAAACAAAAATATTATTTTCTATTTCATGAAAATTCATTCAACTGTTTTTTTTAAATGACTTTTTACTGTGAGTGATTTAGCGGAGTGGCCCTAAAAGTGTGCAGAGAGAGTCTGTGGCATCACGACTATGTGACAGAATGTGGAGCAACAAAACAGTCTTGTGGAGGTCAACGCACAGCAGACTCGTATACAGACTTCAAGACACTAAAGCTCAGGTCTGTTAGACTTTCAGCCGTCCTTAACCATAAATAGATTGGTCGGAGACAGCATGTTCAGAAACCCTCAGCGTTTTAGGGGTAAATGGAAGTGTGCTAAATGAAAGTGTGCTAAGTGGGCTAAATTAAAGGAGTCAGAAGAGGTGCTGGTTCGATACCCCACTCTGAGCAGTTTATATTACTTTTTTTGGCCATTTTTCCCCCAAACACTGGTTTTATGGCAACCATAGAATCCCACTTCGCATTTGCTTGTGGAAATGCAATGTAGCTCTATCTGATACACCATTCAAAGTCAGGAAGTGCGTGGAAATCAGGGACCTTCCTCTTCCCTTCTCCCACTCTGAAACACACCACTCACACGCACACAGAGCCCAGCTGATCATGCACTCGTGCTGCGGCGGCTGGTGGTCACAAAAGAGTCCTTGAGTCACGCCGTAACGTCAGCGTCGGGTAATTGAATTACGGGTGAGGAGAGGCCTGCTAGACAGAGTGCTCAGTGTGGAGATCCAATCCAATTTGCTCTCTTTGCACTGCCCTGGGCTTCCTGGAAAAAGTGTTTGTCACTTCTCTGACCTCAAAATGCCCAACTTGCTGAGAGTTAGAAGGTAATGGGAAGTTCTTGAGAGAATGGACCCTTTTTACATGCATATTATGTCAGCAAAAGACAAAAAAGAAGAAGAAGAAGAAGAAGAAGAAGAAGAAGAAGAAGAACCTCACTGACTTCCACAGAATTTTAAATTCTTGCGAATTTGCATGCATGCAATTTTTTTGGACAACCATCTTTCCACATAAATATGACTAACATTACTTTTGCAGCTGTGATTGTAATCCTCACTTTCCCTAATTCTAAAACTTTTCCAGTGATTGCTACAGACCTCAGATTGTGGTTGAGTGGTAAACTCCATCTTGGCTCTCAAAGCTACATTCCCATGTTTTTAATGGACTTTTGTCATTGTGTATGTGTGTGTGTTTGCATATATCCACACCTAGTTAACCCCTGCTTATACACGGTTCAGCAGTCAAAGCTGTCGTGCTGTCTTTCGCTGATTTTTTCAGAGAATGGAACAAAGATTTCTTCACAGAAAGCCCCACACATTCACAGAAACTGCAGATATACTCCACATATGCCCAAACATAAACAATTTGCACGAAGACATGGGGGCGTGGCAGACAACGCCTGGTAGTAACAGCTTTTTTCGTTTCAATATAGAATTTTTCATGTATTTTAATTCTAATTATAAAGAAAAAAGTAATTTACTAAAGAAAGCATGTCTTGGGATGGTGAAATGTTTGTCCAGCTTATTCCATGCATGTTGTCTGGACCATAATATTCATATTCCCTTTTAAAAAACACAAACAGGGAGGGCAATGATACTGTCTGTGGGTAAAAGACAGCTTAACAATAATGAGGCTCAATAATGAGAGTGTGTCTGCCTTTTAATGCTAAAGTCATTAGAAATAGTCTGTTTCAAATAAACGAAACAGTTTCACATTAATTATCCTTTTGCAAATGCTAGAAGTCTGAAATGTGCAGACTGCTTTGATCTAAAAATAACAAAACGTGCCTGCGTGTGGCTTGATGCCCTTTGCTGCTTACTGGAGAATAGTTTCCAACACAAATGTTACCGATGAAAAAGTAGAGTGAGGTGGTCCTAGATCAGAAGGAAGGTCTGAGCTGGTATTGGGTGTGTGAGTTGAATGGTTAAGGTTGAAAACATGACTGTGTTTTGCATGTTTAGTCATGGCTGTGTGTGAGTTGCCAAGAAAATAATAATGGTTGATGGTCTAATGTTGTGATGTGTGATCTGCAGTGTAATGCACTCCATTAGGTGTGCAGTTTATGGGCCCTGTGCACCCAGTGACATTTTGAGGGCCCCTCTGTGGCATTCAGAAATGAGTCGGTAGTGGGTGTGGGCTGGGGGGCAAAGAGCAGGAGAGTAAAGCAGAGCAGCAGAGTGTGGAGCTATTAGCAGACTTCCTCCTCCATTGTATCCGCACAGGAAGTGCTGGCTAGCACTGATACCGATCCCGCTAATGTCCCTGCAATGTGTGCAAAAACACTGCAGTCACTGTGCACATCGCTGGGCCGCGCGCTGCAAGACGAGGAGTTCAAGAGCTGACGTTTCCTAATCAAAACGCGCCGCTCTGATAGTGCAAAACAAGAGGAAAAGGAGGAAGCTAGGAAACCTCCAACAGCTTTTCCTCCCTCAGCAGTCGTGACCATTCCTAAAGTCCTCGAATGGGAGGTAAAACTTAAAAAAGGCTCTATGCCAAACAAAGTCACAGCTCAACAAAGTGAAACATCTCTCTTTGATGGAACTGGACTTTAACATTATGTGCTATTGATTTTTTATACACAATAGTGGTTTCATGTGCAACTTCACTACTTATGTCACCACTAATGCATCATTATTATCATGTGCGGTATCAATATTTATGTCACTATTATGTGCAATAATGGATTCAGTATAGATAACAAGCTCCAAACCACTATTTGCAGTCAGTAGTAAACTGCTTCAGCAGTCATTTATTTTTCTATAGCATTTTTATCCACTTCTCTTACTGACCTCAGCAATTTGTGTTCATATTGTAGTAGAATGTATTTAGTACTAAGAATTTACTGTGTATTTTCAAGAGAGTTGATTCTGATACTTATTTCGACCCCTTTTTTAACACTGTTCAGATTTTTGTGTCTCTGTGCAGTTGTAACTTAAGCAATTTCCTCCGGGATCAATAAACATTTTGGATTCTAATTCTGATAATCCCATAACCTGTGCAGATGAAGAGTAAAAAAGAAAGACTTGCAAGCTTCTGCTGGAGATGCGAATGAAGAAAGTTCCCCCCAAGGGACTCGTGCGGGTTTCGCCACATGGTGATGAGCCAAAGAGTGACTAACGAAGCAGTGTGACGTCAGCATGAAAGTAGGTGATGAATCAAACTGAGAGCGCTACTGACGGCTTGGGCGAGCGATTCTGGAGGAAGCAGAGAGAGAGAGTCTCTCATGCATCATTTCTCACAGACTCTGTAGATCCACCATGTTCCTCCAGTGACAGGAAATACCTCAGTAACCTTTATGTGGGCAGACTAGTGCAGTGCTTCAGGTTCTTCAGGCAGCTGTGCAGACAAGCCTATTTGAACAGGCTGAAGAAGAATAAAAACATACTTAAAAACACTGTTAACAACACTGAAAAGGTGTTCGTCACAAAATGAACTGTTAACTTCGTTCCTAAACTGCTAGCCGAGTATGCTTTTTATTATGTAATCCTTTAAGGACGTTCATAAGGATGCTCCTTTCAAGTCTTGGTTAACAGACAACAAATGAGTTCATTATCAACTGAGTCTACATTCTTGTGCCGTTTTCAACTTTATGTTTTAACTGTACACAAACACGCAGGATTTTGTGAAAAGAAAAGTGAGTAATGCTGAAATACATTTGAAACAGAAAATTAAAACACTAGCAAGGAAGTAGGTCAGTCAGACTTTGAGAATCAGTGTATAAGAGGCAGAGTCAGTGAGTCAGTAGGTTGGTTTTGATCACAGTTGTACTTCACATCAGAGAGATTAAACAGCACCAGTAGCTATTGTACTGTCATTTGCTGTAATTTTAATTATAAATCTAATGCGGTTACTCACTGTAATTTTACACTTTTCTGTACTCTACTCTGCTATAAAATACATCTAATACGTGCAGATAGAGGAATCTACCACTAGAATGTGAGAAAATGTGAAGTTGTATTGCACAAACTTGCTCAACTTGAAGTAGAAATGAAGCAGTAAACAAACAGCTGGCGCACACATATTACTTTTTCATACCTAACCTGTGCTTTAGTGTCTTACAGACTGATTATGAGCTGCTGTTTCTTTATTTTGCAAACTATTCAAATTATAAAAAAGAAATATTTTTGAGATGCCGTCACAACAGTCACAAAAATCTTAATGCCACAGCATGACAATAAAACAAACTGAAAATGCACAAATGCTTAGCGTAACTTTATGTGTCTTGATCAGTGAGGCTGAATTAGCCAAAAGTGCAGTAAATGTGTCTCTTTAACCATGTTATTATCCTGCACAGTATTAGAAAACCAAAGTGAAATAAAGAGTTGAACTTCAGCTGGAAAGTATCATTTGATCAATTTGTAGAGTATTTTGAGATGACATTTAGTACTCTAAACATCATTAGATACTTCATTAGAGACACATTTCACAGCTCTATAAAGCCCACTTACTGGAAAGGGTATAAATTGAACCTTTACACTAAATCACACTTGCCATCACACGAGCATCTGTGCTGCTGCTGTCTTCTCGAAATGACCCCATGAATGGACAGAGCTGGGTTTGTGGCGGTCAGGGGTGGTGAAAGTGATATTTTGGAGTGTGTATGCGTATGTGTCTGTGTCCTGGGGGTAAAGTGGCTATGTTGTACTGGCATAAAGAACCAGTGTGAGAGTGACACACTAGCCTATGTCAGTACTGGCGAGGCGGGGCTTCACTGGTGGGTTCGCTTACAGAAAGCGTGTTCGCTGCCGGCAGACTATGGTACAGTGCCTAAGTGTAGCCTTGCAGACTTCTGCCCCTGGGGTGTTGTCACAGCCTGGCCACAGGAGACCGACTTTAAGACCTGTGGACATTAAGTGAGGCAAACTGTCACGCAACCTTCACTGTTAAGGTGTGGGTGGTTAGCCTGCGACATTTCAGCTTGAACAAAATATTAGAGAACTATTTCATGAACAAGGATGCTACAGACTGGCTGTCCTATACTGTGCCTGTAAAGCAGTCTTGTGAACAAGCAGGACTGATTTTACGGCTACACCAAAAAAATGAATACAAACAGGTTGTTTCTGTAGCTTCTATATATGGACAGTGGTAAACATATTTTAAAACCTTTACTTTTTTTCCAGGAGATAAGCCTTTAAGGTTACAGTAACTTTATTTAGCCTAGTTATAATAAGGGATGAGATAACTCGAATATTCGATATACGTTTGAATATTGAATAGTATTTTCAAATACCGTTATGTCACTTAAGGGACTCTGAAAAAAACACGGAACAGCAATGAGGACGCTTCCTCACCAATTCATCATGTAATGCATTAATTCAGCCTGAGGGTGTCGCTAACACTAAAGCTACCCCATAGACTACTCCAGAAGAAGAAAACTGAATTTTACCGTGCCGCATGAATAATGCAGAGACCTATGGCTAGTAAAAGTTCCGTATGGGACTCGTTTACTTTAAATGGCAATGAAGTTCAGTGTAAACTGTGTCATATGAAGCTGGCATACCACAGATCAACCACTACCATGCACAGTCATCAGTCAGCCGTTTCACCGGATTTAGCCTTATTGGCTAGGATTTTCCAAAAAATTTTGAATAGTGTTTTTGCCAAAAAGTCACATCCATAGTTATAATATCTACAGTTACACTCTCAGGTGCTGAAGTACATGGGCCGAGTCTGAGAATACTGCTATAGGTTTTTGTTGAGTCTTTGTTGGACAAAATAGTTAGTCTTTGTTAAACAAAATGCAGCAGCTTAGATGATTTTTAAAACAAAAGCTCTTTTCTAGAGTTTTGGCAAAAATAAAATTTTATTTTATCATCATTCTTCTGACATCTAAATTGAAGTCACCAAAAAACAACCAGTCATAATGAAACATGCCATCAGTGATATATATTTATAGGCAGTATCCATGAAATCACCAGAAAATCATACTGAGACATATGATGCCAGTCAAACGCCACAGGTTTTTACCACTTATTACTGAGCAAGCACACTATTCTTCTTCTTACGTTTTATATTTGTTATCTTTATCTTTCTTCCATTCACCTGTTTTTTGGCCCCCAAATCCTTCCAGGCCTTTCAAGATAGAGACACCGCTCCGAATCTAAAAACGTTGAGCCTGATCATCACGTTTCGTAGCCCTACATCCTTTTTAGATGCAAATGGATTTAAGCAAAGTTCTCGGTGATAAGACATTCAATTCTATAATAATCGAATAAACTCTGAAAGAGCCAGAACACAACAGTCTAACATTACTTACATCCACCACAGAAGTACATCACACCGCTGACGTCTCACTGCAGACAGACACAAGTCAGGCTACAAAACATTCACTGCATTAGCAAAGTCCATGTTGAACAGGTTATGTCTGCTTTGCGTTAATTATATTGTTTCTCTCGAATACAGTGCGTGTTAACTGCGGCCAAAGATCTGACTCAGCTCACGTTCCACACCCAAACCAACATCCAGACATATGTATTAAAGGACATTACGAACTAAGAATGCATTCTGGTTAGTTTAAAGTGAAAACAACAAGTGAGCTTGAATCAGAATACATGGATGACGGCTTAAAGATGAAAAAAGGAGAAAAATGTGAGCCAGAAGCGAACTTCAGTCGCCGGAAATTCCGTCATTTTTCATCTTCTGCTCTCAATTAATTTATATCTCTTTCCCACATGGGACAGTTTCAAATTTATAGTCACTGATGCCCCATATTTTGCCTTTTTTTCAAGGGCTCTGACTAAGATTGCGCAAGAGGAAGAGACGCAAGTAAATGACCACAGCCTTCAGCTAAATAGAGGATCTATGACAGGTCATCTGATTTACAGAAACATAGTCTGTAACAGAGCTGCCCAATATATCATCTGTTATCGTCTGTTCTCGCAAATAAGTCCCTGCAATGCTGTAATATGTAAATGAGCCTCTAACCAATCACAGTGTTTCTGACAGGGTGACCAATCACAGCAACAGGGGAGTTACTATGTGTTCTGATGAATAAGTAACTGTTTTTCTGACGTGTTTTTAAAGGGTCCATATTGTACATTTACCTTCTATTAAGTCCCAGCATGTCTGCGCTGGTTTGTGAATCAAAAATGTAACCTGTAATTCGTTTTTACGTTATGGTACTTATCTCTGTTTATCCCTTACAGTTAAACATGATGTCATTGTTACTGTGCCTTTAAGGCTGATATAAATGATCTTATTTATATATATATCACAATACTGATATCCTGTCCATATCATGCAGCCCTAGTCTGTGCCTCTGGGAAAACGAAATCAATTCAGTTCATGTTGGGGCAAGCAGACCCTTTACACTTTTTGATATGGCTGCAAGAACGTTTAGACATGAAGCCTTAGATAGGGACTTCCACTATGTTTATCTGTAAGCAGTCTTTCCCAAGGCCTCTTACAGATACTGCATTCATGTATCTATTATTATTTATGAGCCTAAAAAACACAGGGGCTGAGCATTTGAATTTTTCAAACCAGAAGAATTTCTGGCTCAGGGCATGTTGTAAAGAAGGCTGCTTATCGGAAGTTGTCTGCATTCCCTCTTGGCTTCCAGTCAACCAAAAAATACCATCAAGCAAAATCCACAGCGGCCACAGTAACATTCCAGTCGAGCTTTGTGGCGGAGAGGGACGGACTGAGAGAGAAGAGGATGAGGGCTGGAAGGATGAAAGGTACAGGAGAGAGAGGAAGTAGAACAGGAAGGGGCCACTCGACTGGCGTCAGAGTCAGAATCTCCGCCCCGTTGCTGACGTCACCAACGCACGGTTGGTGCCTTCTTTAAAGGATCTACTTCCTTTCAGCAGTGAGGTCAATTTGAATCCACTGGACTTTCGTGAGAGAGGGAGATAAAGGTGTGTGATGTGATTGGACATTATACAACCTTGTGCTGCTGTGACCAAGATATAAAATACCGCTTTGGAAATCTGAGGTCCTTTTTCATTCCATAATATCTGTCTAATCTGGGCTGATTATAGTGACAACATTGCTTAGAACTGGCATTTATAAAGAGACAACATTTCTGATGAATACTTTTGATGTAGACTTGAGGAGCAGTTCTCCAGGCTTCCTGAAGGACTTTTAAAGACTCTCATTTTCAGTACAGTCCCAGAATGTGACCAGTTCAGAGGAATGTTTTTTGTTTGCTAAGCCACACAGTGACTTACGTATGAATCATTCAAGCTTAACAAAGTTGATCTAACCTGAGCCAGTGAAGAAACTTGTGCAGATGATTCCAGATGATCAGGTGGTGATCAGTATACTGGTGGTGCTGAATTTATCAAGATACCTTTGGACCTATCAAACAGGTGTTGCCATTTCTTCAATTTACTATGCCAAAGTATGCCAAAGATATGACAATTTGGTAGTTTGCATAAAATAAAATTTTTGCACCATCAAATATACAAATAAATGAGAGGTGGATCAAGACTTTCTAAAGTAATGCACATATGAAATGAATGGGAAAAAAGTCTGAAAAGCACAAACGGTCAATACAGAATGTAAATTAAATATAAGCATGTACTTCACCATATAAATGCCATTATGCAGCAAAAGTGGAACAAATAAATAAAAACTCAACAATTGTAAGCATTTAATGTTACCGGAAAGCACAAAACGTGAATTTAAGTCTTATAATGCAAGGCCAAGGGGGAAGAAAAACAAGTATTCTGAAAGTTTTGGACTTCAAAGGGATTGTTTACACACTTAGTAAAATCAATCTGCCTGAACTGTGACTGTGACTTGCGAGAGGTCACAAACCCGCAGCACTAAGGTAAAATATAGATGTGCAGGAGCTTCGGGTTCGAGCAAATATTTACCACTTTAAACGGCAGCACCGCTTTGTACAGTACTAGTGTTTTTGCACTTAAAAGGGACATGTTAGGGCCCATATTTGTTTTCAGGGTAAGTGATGATAGTGGGAAGCGTCTCTGTACGTGGAATCCAAACTGGGGCAGGAGTTTATGTTCAGTGGAACCTTTGTGGGATTAGTGAACCAAGGAAGAAGAAAACATGAAGCAGAAGCCACAGCTAGGAATCCAGCCTTCTTTCATTACCGAAGACTGTTAGGTGAATTATGAGCGACAGGGAAACGATGTCACATACAAATCCCATTTCATAAAAGCGTCAGCAGCGCAAACAGGTCAGAACCAGGGCCTGTTTAGTTTCCTCTGTGCATGCTGGAGGACCAAACACAACATCAATGATTCATTGAGACAAAAATGAGTGCACATGTGGGCACACGGTTAATCTGCCTGACTGGCTCGGAGTCAGTTCAGGAATTTACCATCCTAAAAACACCCCCCCACACCACATACACACACACACACACACACACACACACACACACACACACACACACGCCGCAGTTGGTACAAACAGGTTCCATTCAATTCACTTTTATTACTGTTGCCCTTGTGTTATTCCAATCAGGCCAAAAATAGGATCAAGCAAGCGGCAGAAAAAGATTTCGACAGTTTTGTTTGTTTTTCCTGGACCTTTATAGCTGTAAATTGAGTTGTCACAAATCTACTTTGCTGTGTTTTGACAATACAGTGCCTGATAAAGTCAGTTTTCAGTAGAAAGACTTAAATAGAAAGGAAGAGAAAGAGACGTGAGGGTGTGAGGGTGAGAGAGAGAGAGAAAGCAAGTAGAGAAAACAGATGCCGGAGTAGACAGATACGTAAAATGATGTGAAAGGAATTCCCACAGCGTGTGCCAGATAAGCCCAGAGGAGGAGCATGTTCATGCACTCAGGACAGCAGAGCAGTTTTTGGGCCCTGCTGCTCAATCAGCAAGCATTTTCAGT
>JBBMFX010000001.1:23141865-23170395 GCA_037832545.1 Rhabdalestes septentrionalis
TAATAATAATAATAATAATAATAATAATAATAATCCTCTCAGTAATATAACTGGGCTAACTTTTGAAAACTTCCAGCTTTTTTTTTTTAAAGATAAAATGCCTTACAAAAACATTTAACTACCTTAAATGTCACTGGACTTCACTGGATTACAAAGGATGCTTAGAGAGCTTTCCAGTGTGTCAGAACTCATTATTGGTCAACAGGTCTTAAAAAAAAAGAAATATTGAAAACAGAAAATTGCTGCTTGCATTAGTAACTTAAAGGGGACACATTCTGCAAAACTCACTTTTGTATTTCCATCTGGGTCTATACTGCCCCTATAAACCTATAAACTTCAAGTGCTAAAAAAGAAAAAAGAAAAAGATCCCCCATTGTTGTTAGCACACAAAAGAATCTGAGCACTACGGCTACAGGCAAAGCCAAGTCTCAAACGAAGTGTTGTGTTCAACTCGCTCTGGGTCCGACTCGGGGTCGAACATAAATGGCTAGATAGCGCCTCTGTTTTCTGCCATTTTCACATGTGGTAAACACATGGCATAAGAATGGGATGGGTGGGGCGTGGCCAGCAATGGCTTATTTGAATAAAAGTGACAGACACCTGAAATGGCTTATTCTGAATGGGACTGAACCGTCATGAATAAAGCTGGTGAGATCTCTTTATGTGATTTTGGCCAAAGAACTTCATGAAAATGTTTTGTAGCCCATAGATCTGTTCTACCTTGTTTAAAAAGAGGTATAATTTGTCACCTTTAAGACCTTCAGATTATTACTTGGTAGAACTACCTTGACTTTGCTAGAACAGCTTGACATGTTGGAAGGCCATTTTCTTGTGAATTTCAAGACAGTTTGACAGAGATTTTCATCAATTCCTCCAGAAAAATATTGCTTTAGGTTGTTCAGGTTGGTTGAATGATGGCTGTAGTCAAAAGTTTTTTTAAACAGTGCCTTGACCGGATTGAGATCTGGCCTTTGTCGAACATTCACCTTTATTTTCTTCAACCACTCCTGCATAGCTTTGGCCTTCATTTTGAGATCACTCTCCAGGTGAGGTGCTTTTCCGTTGCATCTCCCTCTATTTTGAGGAGTGGGTCAGGTTTACGCCTCACACAGCGTTTACAATTTTGGCCAAAAAGCTCAGTTTTTGTCTCGTCTGACCACAAAACCTTATCCCGCATTTTACTTGGATCACTCTGGTGCTTTCTAGCAAACTCCAGACATGCTTTGATGTTGTTTTTCATTCAGTAATGGTTTATTTCTTGCCTTCCTCCCAGACAGGCCAGCTGTATGCAGAGGTCCTGATATCCTCGATTGGTGCACATTCACTCCAGGCTCAGGCACTGAACTCTGTAGCTCCTTCAAAGTGTTTGTTGGCCTCTCTGTGACATCCCTCAAAATCCCCCTTATTGGCCTGACGCTGTGTTCTGAAAGACAGCTTGGTTTAGGCAGAGCCTGGGAGGTGTGATGCAGCTTCCATTTTCTCACTATTGATCCAGCAGCGCTCACCGGCATATCCAAACACTGAGATACTATTTTAAAGCCTATTCCTCTCTTCTGCATGTCTAAAACTTTCTCTCAGTTCCCTTTAGAATGCTTTTCACAGCTTTTCCTTCAGTCTGCTCTCGGTGGTAGTTTGAAATGATTTGAAACTGAAATGTAAAAAAAGCGTGATTTATAATGTAAACATACCCGAACATTTCCAAAGGGGTTGAACATCATGCACATCATGAGAAGATATTTCTTGTCTCTTCTCGTGTTTTTATTCTAAAAATTATGTTTTCAGGTACCTTTGTTCTGCATGCACATCAAAGGGGTTGAATAGTTAGCAAACTCTATTTTCAGTTAATTATATCTGTATTTTCATAATATATTTATATATTGTGACAGCAAGCAGGAATCCATACTACATGGCAATAGTTACATTTTTCATTTTACTGTGAAATTACAATTCTTATGATTTATAGGTACCTTTGGTCTGTGAAAACTCACAGCACAGGGGTTGAACACTTTTGAAAACTGCATTCTGAGTTATATTTGTCACGGAATATTTTGTTACATTAAAAACTAAAATCAATACAATACTTTGTGGTCAGTATTTTAAAACAGAAAATACACAAAAAAGCATTATTTGTCATACACTCAAAGGGTTAAACAGCATGTACATGATGAAAAAGGGTTTTGTTGTCCTTTTGTCACCTTTGAGACAGTGAGTGGGCATGCTTACAACAGACATGGCAAGGGTTCACTTTTTTCAATTTGGCCAGAGTGGCTCTTAAGTCATTAAAGCCCACCTCTGCTATTGTGATGCAGTCCTCATACAATGTGTGGAGAATATGGTTGGAGAGCATTAGGTAGATCACTGAGTCCTCGTCAACATGGAGCCCAAAGTACTCAGAATAGTCCCCTGAAAATCCGGAACCTAAACAAAGGCATTTACAGATGGGATTTAACATAGAGTGCATTTACAGGCAACACACTGCAAGAACATTTAAAAAATACAGTCAGCTCAGCAGTTACTGCCAAAATAAGCTAAAAGCAATCTCTACAAATATCAGCACATGCAACTTGCTATATTTCAACCTTAAATAAATGGGCAAGTTCGTATATTTTTGTTATGTACACCATAAATGTTTTCTTTAGTGACACATTTTGGACCACTCCTCTATTTCAGGTTTATTTGTATTTTTAGATCTTGAGGATAACATTCTAAAACAATGTATTTATATGTATTATTTTTAGATTTTCTCCAAAAAAATGTAATCAAGTGTGGTCAATAGTGTATAACCCACCAGTGATATGCACATTTTACACAGACACACTCTATACATTTATATATACACAGTAACACAGTGTAAACTGTACAGTGCAAATACGTGTTACCTTTACATTTTCTTTAAGGTAAGTTAAATTGTATAGACACATACAAACAAACAAATATTTACACACACACACACATTTATTTTGTTATCCTTCCACATATTCGAACGGATATCTTACTGTTTTTTTTTTTTAATGTGTGCAATCTCATTTGTACCCTCAAAGATGCAACTGGTAAATGGTAGTGTGCCAATATTTGAGGTTGGCTATACAAGAAGCCTTTTCTATGACTTTCTGAACATACTGTAGCATATTTTCGCTACTGTAGTGCATGGCCTTTTGATCCTTTTGATTACAGATCTATGGGCAGTTAAAATAAAATTTAAAAAGCAGTGGGAAAAATTCCAAATAGCCTGTGCTGAACAAGCTCTTTAATTAATTTCTTGCTTGAAAGCACTCTGGGTTGAGATGTTTTTTTCCTCTTTTTAGCCTCTTATATGAATTTCATATAACATTTTTATGTGACTAGCATATATAAATTGTAAAAGCAGCACATTTTAATTAATATTATATTTTATTCATTAAAGTGTGCAGACTGAAGAGTTTTGTGGGGTTTTTTTGTCTGATAGAATCCAATGCTGCCTCTTTGACTTACCAATGCCATGATGGTGGTACAGCATTGATGTGACCCCATCAAACCTGAAGCCATCAAAACAGTACTCCTCCATCCACCAGCGCAGGTTTGACAGGAGAAAACGCAGCACTTCCCAGCTACGAGAGGACACATGCATGCAAACACACTTGGTCACTCAGTTTATAGGCTTCAAAAGAATAGACTTTTAACAGTGGACTTACATTCATTACAGTGGTAATGAATCTGTATGAGCAGCTGCTGAAATGGCTCTCAAAGTGATTGGCAGTGCAAGTCACATAATATTTCCCACTTGAGACTTGCTGAAAAGGGTAGATTAACACAGCCAGAGCCCACTTTTTTGGGGTGGAGACAACTGACACTGTAGTTCCAGATTTCCCGGCACCATGGCAGCATAATCAATAGCCCTGACGTCAGCAACCGCTAGCTTCGTGTATTATGTGTCGGGGAGTGTGGTCACTGAGGATGATCTTGCTTACAAGGACTGATGACGCTGTTTTCAAAGGGAAACTAATCTCCACACATTCTAGAACGTTTAGCATTAGGAGAACGCCCCACAAGTCAAGTGAAGTGTATTTAAGTAGACCATTATCATATACAGAGGTCATTTAATGTAATACAGGAATATAAAAAAAAAGTGAACAGAATTGGTTGGACAGCATTGTCGATGAACGCAATTTCACTACCTTTAGTTTCAGCTCTTTTTACCACTAGCTGAGCAGCTCCTGCAGATCTAAGCGACCTACAAGGATCTTACACATCAAACATATCAGATATGGGCCCAAACTATTGAGTGTTTTGTACATGATGAGCAACGCTTTAAAAGTAATGCTGTACTGGACTGAGGGCCAGTGTAAGAACCTGAAGATTGGAGTGATGTGATGTTTTGGTTTTGGTTAGAAGCAGCATGTTGAATGAGCTGGAAGTATCTAATGGACCTTTTGCAATCCCAGCAACAAAGTAATGGGGGGTAATACAACAAAGTGAATGATAAAGGAAACATTTATTTTTGTATTCGACCATGATACACTAATTACGCATCCACAACAAGAAAGTACTTGAGAAGGGGCGAGTCATACTATAAAACCTATATCAATATAAAAAATATAATATCAATTAACAGCATCAAAACATAATGAACTAAACTGCATTCAGTTATTTTTGTCTCTATGGTTTATGGGTTTGCTGTACAATGTTGTTTAAATGCCATGAAATTGGTCCTAATTGTAGTTCTTCAGTGTTTCAGAAGTGCTTTAATGAGAACAATGTACTCAGGTAATATACACACACACAGAGAAAAAAAGGTACTAAACTGCTCCAGGGTGGGTTTATCTTCAATTCCATTAATTAGGTAACATAATTCCACCAAATTCCATTGTAGTTATGTATTTTTTAAATTACATTGACTCCGCACACCATGTTCTGACTCAAAGGCGTCGAAGAACCTGTTGTTACAGTGGAACGAAGAGTAAAACAACACGATAGCGTATGATCCTGCTCTCCACCACTACAGCAAAGTAAGTAATTTAACGGCATCAAATGCTTTTGGATATTTAGTATACAACTTTCTCAGCGTGGTTATAAGCCCTCAGCGGAAGAATTCAAGACAGCTGCACCGGCGCCTGCGACTGCCTCCGTTCAAATGCAGAAATGAATACTAATGCACGTTAGCTTAGGCTGACTTTCATCAAGCGCCTCAATCAGCTCCCCAGGACACGAGTCTATAAGCATAAATTAAGCACTGAGGTTGGGAAAAAAAAGAGAACCCCTCATCCCTAAAGTAGCGACATATCCTGGGGTGTTTGGATGGTATCTGCAAGCACTTGTGACGAGCCACTTTGAGATGAGAATCCTCCACACCTTCGCTCTTCAGGAGTAATGGCCATGTTGCCATAGAAACTTAGTTAAAATGCAAGGGACGGGGTCCTTTAGCATTATGCACAATGCACAAAAACAAGGTAAAGTATTTCAGCCATACAAGGATGGCAAATTAACGCGCCCTTTATGCTCCAGCAGGCTTAATGTATTGCACTTGTAAACGGTGACTGTTTTTGTCTCAAAACACTCCCCACCACGCTTTATGCCAAAGTCTGACAGTTATGGTCTCAGTTCTGCACGCATGTCTTGGTTTAGCACTAAAAATACCACTAATCCTGCTTCTCCAAAAGTGTATGAGTGCATGGATGAATCCTCCCTGACCCCTCCCCGTCCTAAAAATTCTACAACAATGACAAGAGGGCCAGCAAGCGGCAAATGAGAAAATATGGAAATTAACAGTCTTTTCAATGATCTGACACTTACACCAGGATTTGAGGCCATTCGGCATAACTCACGAAGCCCCGTTCCGTGCGTGGCGCCGCAGAGCTGTTGGCAGATGTCTGATAACATTAATACAAAATCAGGTGCCACAACCTTCATTTCGAGGCACGTGATGCATCAGCCCAACACATTCAGATTCCTGCTGAGGTCGGCAGCTACATTCATGTATGCTAAATCGAATATACGGATACAAGTCTCCACTGGGAAGGCACAAATCCCAGCCCCTGCCTTCCCATTCCGCTCTGCACTGTTGTGCTTTTCACAATTGGTTCTGCTCTGGGAGTAGGACGGTGCTGGGGCAGATTGTGGTGTTCTCAGCCGTGGTGAAAGCGCTGATGTAGATATCCCTGGTGCACTCTTTATAAACGAAGGTGTGAACGGCGGGTTTAGCGCTCCCAGGGCGGACGGCCTGAAGTGGCCCGATAAGCGTGCGGCTCAAGCGGTCACCGGCCCGTGTGTGATGAATAGATTAGCCTCCGCCTGACGCAGCGCACGAGTGCCTACAAAGTTCCCCAGGGATGGAGGCAACGGCCACCCCGAGCAGCAGAGTCACCACAAAGCCGTACCGGTGCATTACAGTCTAAAGAACAGCTATTAATCAATACAGCCAATTACTGCCCAGAGCCGGCAGCCACTTACTGACCCAGACACACCAGCGTGTGTAAGGCCTTAAGTGTTGGATTCAGAGGCGAGCGAAGAGTGAGCCGGGGTGATGGCTTGTGAAGTTTATTTCTGTAGCCCATTATAATCTCTTAAGGTCATTCCGTGGGTTTTACAGGAACAGAATAAAAATAGTTAGAATAAAACTGGAAGTAAAAAAATACATAGAAAGAAAAGATGATGTGTCATGGAAGGTCAGATATTTAAAAGAAGGTGAAGGAGAGTAGTGTGGTGTAGATCAGATACTGATGGTGAGTTGGTTGTGGATAAATGTCGTTTTACCATGTTTCGTTTCAGCTCTTTATCACGAGCTGAGCAGCTCCTGCAGATCTAAGAGACCTACCAGGACCATACACATCAAACATATCAGAGACGGATTCAGGGCTCAAACCACTGAGTGGCTTGTGCATTACGAGTAAGGCTTTGAAAATCCGTAGTAACTGACACTGAATGGGTGATCAGGTCCAGGTTCTGAAGTTCTGGGAAATGTGGAAGGACCATAAATTCCTGCATTAAATCATTTACATATATTTTTGTTCACTCCTCTATCATGATCTTTCCAAAACACAGTGTGTCCAAAGCTCTGAGATTCATAAAGCCCATGCTGCTTTAGGTCAAAATAACTAAAAAAAAACAAAACAGTTTTAAGTATTTTAAGTTATTTGTGACCAGTTTCATTTGTTGAAAAAGCATAATTCCATAAAAGAACCATATTATTTCTCAAACCATCTTTGGTAAATGAGATGTAAGTGTGCAGAACATTTTAAAGGTATAAAGAACCTTCACATAATGTAGATGTTCTTTATCAAAGTAAGGGTTATTCATAGTATTTTATTAAGTATGTATTTTACTATGTGGATATTCTTTAAACATCAAAGATGTTCTTCGCAATGTTCCTTAAAAAAAGACTATTTGAAAATGCCCCCACTTTTATTATTACAAACAAGAAATATTTTATTTATTGATGGCTTTTTATAAACATGATTTTATTTTGTTCTTTATGCAAAAAAATATTTTTCTCTTTGGGTAAAACGAATACGTTTGTTGTAGCAATTTTGTTTGATCGAAATTTAGCATATATTGATCATATATTGATCATTTAAAGCTAAATGTCTACATTTATTTTCAATACAGGAAGCAAAACTGAAATTTGGTCAATAGAATCTTTCAGGTAGCAAACTGACAAATATTTTCTTCCATAGTCAAAGAACACAGAAATACTATTCAGGACAGTCTGACAGCTGTAGAGAAGGATATAGAGAAATTTTGGCAAAATCAGAATCAGACAATTGCTTTAGGTGATACCTGAAGTTAGACAGACACGTCGTTACAAAATGTGAGCAGTATTAACAGGTGGGGGCTCTGAAGAAGGAACACGAAAACTGATATCCAGAGAAAAACTTTTGAGCTTGACAGTTTGTTTGACACAAACCGCACATATGATCTTAATAAGACAGACAGTTTCTTCCTGCTCATAGCTAACCAGGACGATGTGTTTGTTTGGGATCTATGGACAAGACTCCTACCATGAAAGAAGCCAGAACAATGAAAGGAAAACAGATGCCAGTCTGATTGACTGAATAATTTAATGAGAATGTTTTATGTCCATTTATTAGTTTTTTAACACACTTTTAACACAATAGGTTAAAGTTAAATATTTAAGGTAAGCAAAGCTAAAAGTAAATTCAGAGAACAATATGGACTGTACATTTCTGTCTTGTATAATCTGTAATTTTATGATTTTTCCAGATTTTATCTTGTTGAGCAGCCCCTACAAAGCAATAGAATAGTGAAAGTCTTTCTAGGAATACTTTCCAGGAACACTTTCTAACTATGCATCATAAGATAAACAAATATATTCAAATATATTCAAATGTAACTCATAATTAAGATAACCTAAATATAAAATACATGTTACCAACATTTACATTAGCTACTTTGCTGACAAATAAATAATTAGTCCAAACCAAACTGATGAAAAGGCTCTCGGCTGATTGCTGTGACACACAATGACTGAAAACCGATGACTGTGCAAAATGATTACAGCCTGCCTGAGTAAAGGTGGTATTCTCAAAATAATAGTGATCTGGCAACGACTGAAAAGCTGAGCTTCCTAGTTATTTCCTAGTAATTCACAGATAAATAACTTCTAGAGTTAGGTCCTTAAAAACCAAGGTCATGAACTTTATTCCTACAGAGAATCTATGATCGGATAACCTGTGAGAACTGGGAGTTCTTATGGACCTGGGAAAATCTGCTTTAAACTTTAGAAGCTCCACCTGGACTTGTGTGAGGCTCTAAAGCTCAGCTTACTGGTTTCTATCGACCACTTTAAACTCTTTATTTCTAACCAACCCCACACACTCACACCGTTTTATCTAGTTTTATTATAAACTATTCTACTTTTTATTTAAACTGCCATTACTTCATTAAATCATTGCATTTTAGCTTTTCTTCTGGGCTTCATTTTTGGATTCAGGGTTATGTTTTAAGTTGCTTAAATTCCAATGTAATACTTTCAGTCCTTTGTGAAAATACAAACTAATTGATTAATATACCAATTAAAAAAAACAACACTGCACTTAAAAATCACTTTGGTTAAACGGTCAATTAATAAGTATGATTATAACTCAATAATAATGGTTCTACTATGTTTAAGGGATTATTAAGGATTTTCATTTAATCTGAGAGTTCTGGTTCTACACTCTTTAGAGTTCTTATATTGCAACAAGCATCTTGGGTAGTATCCTGACCTGTAATAAACTGACATTCACAGTACATATTAAGGTAACTACATTCTTTTCCTTTTAGATCTGCTGTTCTGCACACACTGTATACATGCTAAGGAGCTTCAGTTGCACTCTTGCCTCATAGAAACTCTTCAAACTTCAAAACTGTTTTGAGAAATTAACATATAACCCCTGATTGTGACTCAAAACATACTTGAAGCACTGAATAACAGGCAAGAGCTGAGAGTGGGCCTGAAAGTGAAAGAGCTTGGTGATGGAATAAGAGGCTACCCAACAAAAAGAAAAAGGCATCTAAAGGGTTCTTTGGAATGAAGAACTCTTTTCAGGTTCCTGTGTTTTTAAGTGTGTGCCATTTTGCCTCACCCATTCACACAAGTCTCATTCAGTGAGAAATCAGTTTTTCAGTACTACTTGCAGGAGAGCAGAAGTGATTCAATAAAATTTGGAGAAATAGAAATCATAGCTGTGTCACTTCGCACACCACAGGTATATGGCAAGAACATCCTAAACCCAACCACAACAGGTGCACCTTCACCAAGGCTCCCTCATTAACAGAGCAGCAGGCACTCATTTGCATCCCCCGTCCCTCAAGTGGCGACTCCGACCATGGCTAACCCGGCGGAGACCGAGCGGGAAATGATTGAAATCCCCGAATCCTCGCCATTACAGTCAACCTGCAGATAAGTACAAATAAATTTACCACCTTGACAGGTCATTTCACGAGGAGCGTAACGGCGAAACGACGGCACCTGACAGGCTGAGGGATGGCTGGCGACCGGGCCTTGTGGGAAACGATGACTGAGGCACCTCATTTCACGCGTCTCTCGCACTGGCTCCTGTAGCACTGGCAAGAAGGGCTTCCTCGTTCATTCAATAAGAGACAGGCGTGGCAGATTAATGTTTATTGGTTAAGAGATGAATCACACTCCGATGAAACGATGTGACATGTGCCATCCTGATGTCGTTTCTGTGTCATAAAGGGCTTCCGGGATGCAGTGCAAAACTGCCAGAATTAGGATCCTCCATTGACGCCCAGCTGTGTCTCCTGCTGATTTCAGACATCCGTCTCAATAGAAAGTTTATTAAGTCGCACTGAGAGGCATTGGGGGAATAGGCGACGCATGTTAAGATAATGAATGTGCGCAGAAAAAGGGGCATTTCGTCAAATGGAAAGGCCCGCTCGGGCACATCGCCGTACCAGAAGACGCTACGTGGAAATTACCCGCCCACACATAGCACTGGGAATCAGTCAGTGTGTCTCCACATAATCTAATATTACTTGCCAGGCATATCAAGCGTGTCCTGTGTGAACATTACAACAGCACCTTCTTCTCATATGAAGAAAAATAATACCTGCAGAATTAGCTGATCCACTCATCCTTTCCGGTCACCACCCAAAATCGGGCATCGCAGGGACACTTGGGGAATGGACACTGGACTCGTTTGGGAGTTTTAGACTGGTCCTATTCCCATTCAAGGTCGATTGCTGCTTAAAGCCCAGTCAAGGGACCCATTGATTGGCCATCTGGGATGCAGAGATGACCTGGAGCTTTAATTGTGGTCGACCAGGCTTGTTGGATTGGCAACTTTTTTCCTAACTTCAGGTTTCAAGGCACTTGGGCAAGGGTCCCCAGGGATCGTTCCACCTAGCTAGAGGGAAAAATAGAGGGAACTCCCTATCCTTGATGGGCAATCACTGGGATCCCTTAGCAGAATGTCCAGAACTGATTCAGCCACTTCAACCCCCCCTATCTAAGGTTAATTGTTGATCAATAACCCGTAAAAGACTGTTATTCCTGTTACTCAGGACTCAAACTACTCCTCACACTGACTCCTATACAAACAAAAACAAAAGCACCACACTGACTCTTACTGTTCTTCTTCACACAGACCTCAACACAAACACCCACAAACTGTTCCTCCTCACACTGACTTCAAGAGAAACTACTGACTCTCACTGCTCCTCCACACACAGACGTCAACAGAAATGACCTCTACTGACTTGTCCCACTGACTTGAACACTTAACTACAGACTGGCAAAAGTTTGGCCATGAATAAGTCAGTGCACAATGGCCTCTTATTGCTATTGTCTCCTTATGAACATCTCCTACTCTCCCTCACTCTCTGCGTTGACCAGAGGAGGATGGGATCACCCTTTTGAGTCTTGGTTCCTCCCAAGGTCTTCTTTGTTGAAATTTTCCATGCCTCTATCTTTGAATCACTAGGGGCTCAGACCCGCGTTCTGAAAAGCTGCGTTGGAACAACACTGGTTGTAAAAAGCACAACATAAACAAAAACTGAAACCAAACTGTAATCTAATGCACTATTCAAACAAACCTCTGTACATCGAACCAGCCTGGATCAAGGTCCTCTTTAAACCATGATTGATAAAGAATAGATGGAAATGAACCAATACAGCATGGTAGTGTGAGGGAGAGATGAGTGGTGGGGAAGTACTGTGAAGTTGTGTATCTGAAGCGCTCTGCGTTTGGCAGAAGTGCGGGACATCGCCGGGGCCAAGAGAGCCTGCGCCTGCCCTTCAGAAGCCACGAGGAGCCTGCTGGACTCATTTATTCGCCTTCACAAGGTGTCCTTGCGCCGTTTTGAAAAAAAAAAAAAAAAGCCTATTAGAGGCAGGCCCAGGAAGTCACGTAACGATTGAGCGGACGCCCCTGGGCTAGTTAGCTCACTACTACAAGGACAGAATGCTCAAGTGCTCATCCGTACACATTTCCATACAAATGTCAGAGAAGGGAACAGCTGGTGAAGGACTTCGCTGGCCTTCTTTCTAATGCTGTTTTCAATAGCTCATCTTTGCTCTCTTATAGAAACCTTTTCAGAAATCTTTACATTGTGTGAAAATTTCATTATGATAGGACCAATAGAAAATACTTATTACATTAAAATCTATTTACTCACATGTATATTAAAGGAAAAGCTTCCTGGTAAAAAACATATCTCCACTTATCAGCCAAGACACACAACTCGCCAAAACGTTTGCATAAAAATTAGGGCTGGGCATGTTAACACGTTACTATCCCGTTAACGCATTATTTACTCAACACCAACAATAACTTACATGAGTTCTTAAAAAATCATTTTATTTTGAAGGCTTGTTGCTTTTTTGTGCTTCGCATTCAGAAACAGACGCTCATGTGGAGTCAGTCCCCCTTTAAAACTGCTCTAATGCTCTGAATTCTGAAGGGAACTTGTTTTGCTACAACAAACTAGAAAAATCATAAACAGCCTGGCAGGGGCAAATAGATTTGGCTTTATATTTGTTTTTAGTATGTTTAAGTATTTTTTATTTAAAACATTTACAGAAATTTCTGAATTGTAGCTGTCTGTGTTAAAGTAAAAACTGCTGTTAAGAAGCACACTTATTGTGTTTGCAAAGCAAATGCTATTAAAATGTTTAATTTAGAAGTACTTTAAAAACAAAAGTGCGCAATACACTATATTTGAATTCATTTAGTTTTGCAAAAAACAATCAAGATTAAAATTTTTGGCCAACATGAATAAAAAACTCCAAAACTTCTCTCAACCAAAAACCTCTCTCAACCAAACCTAGATCTTCATTAAGGTCCCGCAGACATGAGGACTCTGTGAGTACCCGATCTGTGGCAAGTTCTGAAAGGGTGGAGAAGTTTTATTCTATTTTATTGTTGAAGGGCAGTCACACAGGGTCTTAATTCACATGCACTTGTCTCTGGTACCTTAACGAAGAACTGAATATGGTCTGAGGGGGTAGAGAAGTTTTGATGATATGTTTTAGGAAGAGAATATAAATCTGTGTAATCATATATAAAGTATAAGTATTTTTCAGCAACATAATTTGACACAAAAGGTATAGTAATGCAGAATGAGAACAGCTGGAGTATTTACTTTTTCGTTCACTTCTAAAGTCACAGTAAGAGGTTTTGCTATGACACTGACAATAATGCAAAATATGAGGAATGTAGGGTGTTTCTTCACACCTGTCTCGGAATATATTGGCTTTACAAAAATCTCCTGAAATCCATTTCCAAAACGCATCAAAGCTCCATTGCAAAGTCATTGATAAGGCAGTTAAAAGAACCATCAGAACACAGCGAGGCATCAGCTCACCTACTGTGTTTGTGCGTTTGTTATTCAGCGGAGAGTTGCCGACTCTGAGGGCTTTGTTTGTTTATGTGGAATTGGTGGAGGCAACACGGAGCTTTTAAAAGGCTGAATGAGTTTTCAGTCTGTGGGGACACGCCGGCTTTTCCAGCTTTTCACACAAGTCTAACTTTGACCTATTTGAATATAAATATGGTATGGATGTTGCTAAACGACTGTATGGAGCACAGTAAGAGATTTCATCCCACATACACCTTCAAAACAAAACAAAACAAATCACGCTTCTAATGACCAAGGAACAGCACCAGTCTGAAGTCTGGGTGTACCTACTCCTGAAGGAGCTGTCTTATTTGAACTACTTTTCATTTTACACCCCCACACCAGAAATGGTTGGGAAGACTTTGACTTTAATTTCATTCATTGGGTTCACAGATATTTCATTTTTTGTTTTCATTACATTATCGTATTTCATTTGTTAATTTGGATCCATTCTTGCATTTCATTCTTTCATTCAACACATTCCAAAAAAAGCTGGGATGTCATGGGAAATGCAAACAATGCAGTTATTCTTAAATGTACTTTGACTTTTGTTCCATTTCAGACAGTATGAACCCAATCTAGTTTATGTTTTGGCTGGTCAAACTTATTTTATTTATTAATATAAACCCATTCCTGCATTTCAGGCGTGCAACAAATTCCAAAACAGGTGAGACAGTAAAGCATTTACCACAGTGCAATGTTATTTCCCTCATAGTTTTGGCACTGTGGACACCAAGTGATGAACGATTTCAGGTGTTTGTCCCAGGCTTCCTGCAACAGCACATGGTCACGCTCGCATTTTTGGTTTCAAAATTCCATCACATATCCTCTAATAGGGGAAGGTCAAGACTGTGGATAGGACAGTCTAGGGACAGTTTGTATTGTCTTGTTGAAGAAACGTTATTGGAGAAAAGGTGTTGTCTTGAAGTCAACAGATGTTGCTTTAAAATCTCAGTTAACATTTTTGCTTTAATGTTGCATCACAGAAATACAAACTTATGCATGGCAGACCTCTTTACATTTTTGCACAGGAAAGTTGATGCCGTCTGAGCGATCAGAGTTTCTAAGGACAGTATCATCTGCACACCCTAGTGTGTTTGCAGTGGTTATGTGTATTGTGCTGCTGTTGTGTTTGGCATCACATCATTCAAATGGACGAGACCGGACAAGATATGTCAAGGAATGACAATAAAGAGCACTTGGCTTGATTCGAAACCCCCTTCTCCTTGACAGTAATGTACTCGACTGTCCTCCAAAGAGATTCTCCCTCCAATCACTACTTTGTTTAGGCCTTTCATTAAATCAAGTTGCCTGTTTGAAGTCTAGCGCTGCGTCTGCTGTCAGATGTGGAGCAGGTAATTTCCTCCGAGCTCCTCCATTGATGTTGGCATAGTCGGTTTGCCGTGGTGTGTATCCACCTCGCTCTGTTCGGGCTAAATTGCAGATCGGTAATTGCGGTGACTCACTGTGGTGCTTTGACCCCTTCTCCCCACGCCCACATCCACACTTCTCTCACGACTTCATTTAAACAGCGTCAGGAAATTTATGAAGAAGCAAAGCAGGCTCACGAGTAGGCCAACAAAAGCTCTGCTGCTGAAACCCCCCTCCCCCTGACACCCGACACCAAAACCTGGCACCCTCCCTCGCTAATAGCGGCCACCGTCAGCTCCTTCTGATCATCAATATCAAAGTGGCCTGATTAAGCGACGCCGCACCAAAGCTTCAGGCTCTTCCGAAAGCTTCCAGCCTGCTTTTCTCAATTAATCTCCCTGGAAAACGGGCGGAGTGGGACCTCAAGATGCATCCATCCCCCACGAACAAACAAAATAAAATAAAATAAATAAAAACCTGACATAAACCAAGAATGACACCAGGGCCATCTTTAGGGTTTTTTGCCCACAAATGACTCTTCAGATGGCTGGCGGTTGTGGCATATGTCTACAACCCATCTAATGAGTCCCTCTGAAAACAGCACAGACTCCATAAGTAATGAAACCCTCTCTCTCTAGCCAATCCCCGCACCACCTGACACTAAACGCTGGATAATGTTATGGCAGCTGCAGCTGTTGACACACTCTTATTAAACCCGGGGTTCAAAAAGCCATCCGATTCGCTCTGTGGGCGCCTTGTTGATGTCTAGGCTTCAGCTATGGAGGAAAAAAAATGAGAGAGACACTTAATTATCAGGAGCCGCAACAGCGCCAATCAGCGGGATTTTCGGTCCGGTGCGAGGGCCGCTGGAGTCGCTGCTACGGCCGTAATGATGTCAAGAACGAAACTCAGACAGGTTTCCATGGAGTGGTATATGCTGTTTGCATTATTAGGTGGGTCAGAGCTTTTCGGAGTTAAACTGGACACAACAGAGCGTTCTGGAAGGGAGGGGTCCAGGTCCCCTCAACACTCAGGCTCCAATATTAGGCTCTTATGTCTGTTCCTGTGATTAATATTTTTAGGTCCTGTCCCCACTGAGTCACTGAGTAATGAATCAGAACAATGAAATAATTATTATATATTTTGCAGTGTCGGGCTTCTTTGTGCGGGGTCTCCTCGGCCGCATCCTCCGAGTGTCAAAGACGCCGTGTAAGAGAGTGAGGATCCACGCAGTAAGAGAAAGTGACCTGCAGAATTGGCCCTCATTATTTCAGAGTTGTGCTCGAACTCTTGATCAAGACTCCAATCACTGCGACTGTTCAGAGTTTGGTCCAGAAGCCATTAGCAGCCAGTGAAGAACATCTAAGTGATCAAAACAGCAGCAGCCGAACCTTTGAACAGTAACCGATATGTTCCCTCAATCTATCAAGATACACAGCAATTCTGTCTAATGGGTCCACAGTGCTGCTTCAGGTGGAACCCAGGGAAAGTAATGGCTGATAATTCCAACACAACTTTGTACAGGCTCACTCAGACCTCTTGTTAGGTATCAGTGTCAGGCAGAAATCGACTAAACATGCCAGATGATGGATAAAAAGACTACATCTCATCAAATCTCCTTGTTAGCTGTATCTTTCCTAATTTACAGTGCTTAAAAAATAAATAATAATAATAATTAGCCTGAAAGAATACAAACTCACATTATTGTCACATTTTGTTAGCTGTGTGTCTTCTAATGCAGCATAGTCAAGCGTTTGAGCAGTTGTAGTTTTACTGTCAGGTCATTTCAAGTCTAAGTTTAATTAAAACCCAATACTAATAATTAGATGGCATGCAACCACTTTTCCTTTTCCAATTTTCTATTTTGTTCTTTTGCCACTATTATTTTTCAGTACAAACCAATCACAGTAAAATTCATTTAGAAGTTCCTAATTGACAAACACATCCAAAGCAGCTCTTACGATGAACTGCCCAACCAGCTGAAATGAGATCAAACTGTGACCATAACACAAAAACTAACATTAAATTAAATTAGAAAGACTCCTCAGCAGCCAATTAAAGAATTTCTCACACGCATACATGCTCAGCACCAACACTATGAGGATGTAGTTAGATTTTCAAAACACATCTTCATTAAATGTAGGATCCGAGTTGACAGCAAAACACCCTCACACGTTTGCCCAATTTGTAAAACTGTGGATTTGAATACAAAAGCCCTGATCACACCTGTCCTCTGAGAGGGAGCCGAAAATGAATGTGACAACAGCAAACAAACAAACAAACAAACAAGTAAATTGCTGGTAGGCTGAATGCAATAGACACACCCATTCCCATCTAGAATAATAAACTGCAATCTAAATACTATAAACAAAGGAATATCCTCAGGATCATTCAACAGAGTCACCATTCACTTAAGACAAAAATGTTTTTTATGGTTATTTATGCTTTAAATAATTTAAAGTTGCCTACAATAAATTAACATCTAATTTTATTAAATGGGATTGTTTTTATAGGCCACATGGACTTAAATCAGGCAAAATTACATGGAAAATTCAGCCAAAAAGATTTCATTCTGAAGTCATTTTTGAGTACAAAAATAAAATAAACCAAATTTTTAGGAGTAGAAATCCTAAATATAGGAACCATTTTCAATATTCCTGAATTTCATAAAGTTTTAATAATATCCCGTTTTTTGTACAACAAATATTGCAACATGTCTGATGAGTACGAACGAAACTACATCTGATTAGTCAGGTGAATGCTCCCTTTAGTTGTAGACTGGAGTTGGTGCAACAGGAGTTGATGAATCTTGCAAGGATGGCAGAACATGAGGACACAGAGTTGCCATATCCTACCTGTCATTCATGCTCGTCAGTCGACTTATCTAGCCTTAATTTCAAGATGGCTGACACTGGAAAATTCCCTGAAGGTACTGTCTGTATAAACTTTTTAATGAACCACTTTCAAATTCTCAGTGTTGTGTTTTAAATGCCAGGGCCCTCAGAATTCTATAAATGAAGTGTGGAGCTATTTTGAGCCTTGTTAATGGTGTCAAAATAGTGATTTATCTGCACTGGTTACCTGATGCCCCAAGCACTAGCATTATAAGCCCAGCAGAGCCTTGAGGTTAGCATCGGCTAAAAGCTGTTTCGGAATGCGGGGGGGCGAATGAAGGTGAGTGCCAAAAGTTCACACTCGTTATCATCTTTCAGTACACGCCAGGTCCATTTCACACCATACTTCTCCTTTAAATCCATGCTACCCATGTCTGTGTATTAACCTCTGACTTGCATACGACAGGGTTTATTGCTAAATGCCATAATTGTTAATGTAAATATTCTCATAGCGATCTGAGAATTTTAAAATGCTGCATACATTTATGATTATTTCACATAGCAGCCAATCGTTTCTGAGCACTGAAACATCTGACTGGGATCCTACAGCACATCCACAGAGTCTACCGAGGCTTCGTCCACTTGGCACTGAGCCAAGCCATGGTAAAGCCTTTTACACCAGTGAGACCAGTCTTAGCAGCAGCTCCACCGCTAGTGATAGGCTTTAGAGCCACTTCCCTACTGAGCTTTTGTCCTGAAAACAAAGGCCTCTCAGAAAAAGAAAACGCCTTTGTTACAATTATTAATAAACAAATCTTTACAAAATGCCTAAAGCAAATTATATGAATATTCCTCCACTTTGGATAAGCACAAATAAATGCTTGATCATGAGCAAACAAAAGTGCTGATGAGGAGAACTAATTATGCAAGTATAATTCTATGCCACATTATTAATTACAGAGACATGACCTGAGAGCACAGTTCGCTCACACACTGAGAGGAGGGCTTTAGGACTTTAGAAGCCAACTTAAATGCTGCATTCCTAATTATGCTCTGAATTTCAGGAGACAATACAAGTGGAAACAAAGCTACATCAGCTTTTTTAAAACAAGAAAACCCTTAACATTTGATCCTGAAGCACATCCTGATACCATGGATCAGAACAGTACTGGTAAAAGTTTGGAATTAAGTGGCATACTAAAAATAGTCTATTCAATAATCTCTTGTGGGTTATCAGCTAGACAGCAAAATATTTTTAAGAAACCAAACATATGGATACTAAACATGGTGCATGTATGTATTCTTTTATTTCTTTTATGATGTAATTAGTGTTTTGGGCTATAGAAACAAACTTGGTATCAAATTATTAATTCTTTATGTGTAAATTCAAAAGAAGAATGCCATAGTCTCAAAAAAAAAATCTAAACATTTCTGTAAATGAGAGTTTCAGCGTTTCTTGAAGTTTAAAGAACGTCCCCATAACGTAAAGTTCCTTCAATCAGTTTAGAACATTTGGAGGTTCTTTAAACGTCAAAGGTCTCATTTACAGAAAGGTTCTCTAAAGAGTCATGCACTGAAATGTTTTGAGATTGCTAAGATTTTAAAACTTCCATTTGTTAGTAAATTCTAGGAAAACCCCTTCATATGATAAAAAAAAAAACAAACACTTGAAATCACATGAAGTTATTTCAAACCTTCAGAAAAGTACTTCACAGTCACAATTTCAAAAATGGCTCTTTAGGACCTCAAAGTGATTCGTTTATGGCAGTTCTCACACAACCTTCTGCAGCACCCAAGGTTATCAACGAAAATAACTGCTCAAACCTAGAGGCATTTTGTGTCACCATATAAGGAACCATCTATAGCTCTCTTCAACCTTCCTTACATGTTCCCACCTCCCACAGATTATATGAGACTTGTGAAGTTTCATTATCAGAATAAACACATGCATTTTCAAAAACTGGCCTTTTGTCTTACTGAAAAAGACTGAAAGTGTGTGTGATCTGACGAGTCTCAGATGATGGACTAACTTCTCTGGTACAATTTTTTTCTAGCAGCATCTCATTGTAAGTCTAATTTGACTAGTGTAAGGGATATGTTTTCTTGTGGACTTTAAAGCACAGATGTAAGTCGCTATAGATAAGAGCGTCTGACAAATGCTGTGAATGTAACTATAAACTCTAAACTTAAACGGTAGTGTTTTTTTCCATAGGGATCCGGGAACCAGGCTATACCTAAACTGCACGGCGACGGCACAGACGTGTATCCAGTGTATCTCGACCAGGTAAGGATGTTTCTGACTCTTTTCTCTCCCCACAGTTTCTGACCAGTCTTCATCCCAGAACCACGTCCATGGAGTCGAACTGGCAGAAAGATCTTCTGTCAGAGTTTTTCTTTGGTATTGTGCTCTTTCCTAATTTACAGTCTTGTTTTGAGTCTGTCTTTATTTTTTTCCCTCACCCTCCTTTATCCGTATGATGAAAATCTAACCCAGCTAGCTTGTTAGTGGTGCCCTGGAACCCATTTACATTTCACACAGCGATAAAGATCAATTCATTAGTGTCATAGAAATCTCCTGCTGAAATTAATCTTCAGCCCAAACAAACAGTACCACTTATACTAATTTTTTTTTTGTTGCATGGACATTAAAAAACAATGGGCTCTTCTGATGACAACATTTCGACCAATCAGAAGCCACTTTTGGCCCTTCTTCGTGTTCGGCTCACTTTATTCATAAACATGTTCTTGGTACGGCATGGTTCCTTGTGCCAGTGAAAAAATATGCCATATCAGTACGAAGCACAGACCTGGAGTAGTTGAAGAGTCTGCTGTCCCAGAGCGAGTGCACCCCACGCTGCCCGCCATGGAAGAAGCAGGAGTCGGAGCCATCGAAGTGGTTCAGGCCATCCTCCGTGTTTTTGGAGGCGTGGCTGTGGACCACGTCCAGGAGCACGACAATGCCCATAGAGTGAGCCACATCAATCAGCTCCTTCAGCTCATCTGGAGTTCCATATCGACTGGCAGAGAAGAGCAAAAGTTCTCATCAGTAAACCTGCAATGAGTCATTACTCTAAAAAAGAACATTCAATAAGAAGATCTACACTGCAGTTACACTTGTTTACACTTGTAATATTTATTTGAATAGGTTTTTTCCTACATTTGTTTTTATTACTTCATTTTATTTCCATTACTTCTAATTTATTGCAACTGTATTACACAGTCTAAGGGCTCATTCCACTGCATGTTCAAAAGCTCTGAACCTTCATTTTCAATAACATAAAATGTAAATATGCAAATAAAGTGATTGACATCATGCTAATGCATGGATTCAAATAAAATGTCAACAACTATAAATTCCATCATGTTTCATTTATTCATTTCATGCCGTGTTCAAAACACCTGATATATGGAATAACACAGTTAATATGACTTGATCTGGCTATAATGAATACAGTAACTAAATCATAATATCTGATGATATAATAAAAAATAATAACAATAAACTAGGTTATAATTACATATTGAAAGAAATAATATTAATCTACACCACAAAAAAGTATTAATTAATAAATAACTGATCAAAGGTAGTGTAAATAAAAATGTATTTAAAAAATCCATAAATATTTGTCCTCCAATATAGGAACTATAACACTGTAGAGGTTGTGTGTGTGTGTTCCATGTTCAATAAACGGTACACGTCTTCACACGATTCACGCATAGCACACTACATTATTATTCACTTTGCATTTCAAAAAGCTCATCTAAAAACACCGGCAATAAAAATCAAATCAACGTTGGGACTGTTTACAATGACACCGTATGGAGGTCACATTTTATATGCGGCTCCGTACCCAGAAGGTGGAAGCTCTTCGTGGAACAAAGGGCAAGAGGGAGTGTGTTTTCATCAACACTTCCTTATGTATCCCACTCGTGTAATCGCTCCATGAAGGCTTAACCGTCTTTGGGCTATCATCACATCGCCCCCTCCACCTCCCCCCACCTCCACTGCCAGCAGAGCACAGCACGGTGACAACACTGCCCTCGCTTACCAGCATCCAGGCACTGCACTTTTAAACGGCCATGAGAGATCAATCATGGGTGAAATTACTCTGTATATATTACACTCGGGTTACGGGCTTTTTCCAGCAGGCGGCCGGCGAGGACGACCGGTGGAATCAAGAGTATAAATGAAGCGTCCCTGCCTGGTCTTCCTTTATCTGAGACCTGCGCCGCTCGCCAGGATTAACGCCAAATGTGTTTACAGGGAGATTATCGGGTCCCGTCAGAGTCCCCTCACTTCCATTCAGAGCTGCGGCCCAGGTCACACTCCACAGGAATTATACACAGGACTATTGATTTACACATGAAGGGAATATAAAGGAACAAGTGTTATGGGTAAATATGGAAATGCTGGCTCCACTGATGTATCACAAGGTGTAGCATTAGAAAAGTAGTTTTACACAAAATTCCTTTCCTCTATTGCTTTTGTGGTCCTGATAAATATGCACAAAGCATACAGTGTCTTAGAGAAAGTTTTCACCCAATGTTACATCTAGGACACATGTGCATATACAGTACTGTGCACAAGTCTCAATCCCCTTATTTCTTTCAATTTTGCTGTGAATCACCTCAATGGTGCAAAAACGCTATTCGATGCCTCCAAGACTTTTACAAGACAATGATATGATGTGAAGTGATGGATCTTTCAATAAAATTATTCAACAATTCTTACCTTGATGCTGCAAAGAAACTTGTTACTTGGTAACCAAAGCTGGCATAGTAGGCGTGCTCCATGATGGCCATCAGCTGGATGCAGTTGTAGCCTGATGTGAATAGAAAACAAAAGAGGGATAAAATACATTTAGTAGACTTTGGCATGCACCAGATGGCCAATTTATTAGCTACAGCATATCTGTAGCTAGATTCACAGGCCCCTTTATCCGAAACACCAGCTACTAAGGTGCATTTTGTTACAATCCCTGACTCTAGCTTTTCTTTTGCTTATCACTGGGGAATAACAGTAGTTATGGTTATTGTGAATAACTACACAACCATCTACTTTTTCTGATCATACTGGGGATATTGTCAGTACTTACAGGACACTCAGCCACTGTATAATTTAATACATAGAGAATAATTAGGTTTGGTTTATTGGGATTTAGTGCTGTACAAAAATGTATTCATTGTTTTTCACAGTACCACTGGTTCTCTAATTTGTGACATGAATTTATGTATTAGATATTGCTTCATCACCCACCCTCAGCTCCTGGACACATAAGAGTGATCCTGACGAGGTAGTGACATAATTTGCATTGCGCTGGTATATCAAGCTCAGCAGTGTTGAGGCGTTTTAACAACTCAAGGTCACAGCTGGACAGGGAATAGCCTGCCAACCAAAAATATCGCACCAGGCAGTGGTCCTGTGGTCCGAAACTAATAACCAACATAACGTTCAAAGATGAGCACTACTTTCTCATTGCATTTCTACAAGGTGAACCAATACAGTAGATGTGTGGGAAGGTGGATGTCATTCATTTTGAATGAGAGGCAGCAACACAGCAACTGTTGCCAATCTGAGTAGCAAAATAATGTTCAGCTCTGCTCAGATATATGCAAATAAACTAAAAATTAAAAAAATGCAAACTAAGGTAAATGTAATGAATTTGTCTTTGAAGCACAAACAATGGCATTCCAAACAAAAGGGACATTTAAAATATTTTTGCTTTCAATTGTTGGTGGTGTATAGAATAATAATCAATATATACTTTATACATATTTTGGATATATTAGTGGTAGACGTCATTGTTGGTGGTGGTGTTTATTACCTGATTAAAAATATTTAGCTTGTGAATATGGTAACACACAACATGCTGAATGAATAGGAGCTGGTTCAATACCACGCTCTGAGAAAAAGTACAATCCTTTCTTTTTGGCCAGAAAAACCAATATTTGGGTGTCTCCAAACACTCATTTTATAAAAACCACACACTTTTATCATTACTTTTTCCTTCCTACTATTTTTGTGCTTATTATTTTTATCAAATCTCTGTAAATCACACTGAATGACCTTTGTGTATGATACATAAATTTGACTTCACAAGAATCCAACAGCCACATTATCCACCCAAATGCCTTTCCATGCCTGACAGGTGAGCTTTCAGACAAAAAGGAGGCCAGTGGTCTTTCGCTGCTGCCACGAGCCCCTGAAACCTGCAGACAGGCTGGGGCCGCTGGGACGGCCTCGCCAATGACTTACCGGGTCAGAAACGCGCACTGACAGGCCTTTGAAAGAGCGCGGGAAGCAGAGGCACTCCAAGGGAGCGCGATCCGCCTCGTATTGTTTTTCAGTGAAGACAGCAGCTTTTTTTTTTTTTTTTTTAGCAAACTTCACTGCTTTTGAACAAGTTTGGAGGGTTTTTTCCTTCCCTTTCCTTTTTCTTGATGAGCCGTGACAGTTTTACCCTCTCTTTCTCTCTCTCTCCCCCACACACACACAGTGGAGAGAAAGATATATGGCAAGAAGAGTAAGCACTAGAAATATACAGTAGAGCTTATCATACAGTAACCACTAGAGATATACTGTATAGTGCAAAAGCCATACCTCATTTCTTTACATCTGGCTTGGAACCAACTGTTTGTCCACGTGATGCCCGACTTACCTTTGGAATATTGAGTAGATTAAATTAAAGAAATGATAACGCATGTTTTAGTGTGACAGGCTGCAAAGTGCTTAAAGATACAAGACGCCTTGATACTCAGCATTGAGCACCACCAGTATACTGATCACCACCTGATCATCTGGAACCTATTTCTTCACTGGTTCAGGCCGTAGATGTGCTTTGTTATCCTTGAATGTTTCATACGTAGGTCACTGTGTGGCCTAACAAATAAAAAGCATTCCTCTAACACTGGTCAGGTACTTGCCTGAAAATGAGACAAATGACTGAACTGCTGTACACTGACTGATCTACAGCAAAAAAGATATAGGAGTGGCATTTTATTACTGTAGACTGGAATGTCTGATCAGCGTATGCTCATATCAAAAACAGGAACTTTCCGTTCCTCACATTTTTCCAGCTCAGAAATTCATTAGCATGATTTGAACAAAGGAAAAAAAAAAAAACTATTCCACTCAGGACCAGGATATATACTGGCCGACACAAAAAAAATGTCAAGTTTGAACATAGCTCAGGAACTTTGGATTGGCCTACACTATTAAATGATTTATTATGCAAGATTTTAATTGATTATTATGACTTAAAATCAATTCTCATATTCCAAAATCAATGTGGTTCAATGGTGGCGTTTAGGTGGCGTTTAGGTGGCGTTTAAATCGTAAAACATCAGTATGTTTCTAAAGACAACATCAGATTCAAGTTTGTTAATCAGAAAAACTATCAAGCATCAACAAAAGCATGATTTAGAGATTTTACAGTCATATTTCCATATTAGAGTCTTCGAGCGCTGGGCTCTTGTTTAGGAAGCAGCGTGATGGAACACTAACTTTAATTTGACAGTTTCTTACAAGGCAAGAGTCTCAAAGGTGCTCTTTCACGCAGGCTTGGACTGAAGTGGAAATAAACACTTTCTAAAATCAGCAGCCTCACTGGAGACATGGCACAAACAATTAAGACATAAAAAAGGCCCAAAATTCAAATCATCGTTTCCCCTCTGAAATCATTTCAAAGGATGAATCGGACTCAAACAGCTCCTACTTTTGCTCAGTTATTGTACTTTTCACAAAGAAGGGAAACTATGTTTCTCCAGAGTTCACTACACTAACTAGGGGTGGACAAACACACCACTACTGAGGCACTGCAGACTTTACGACATATTTATTTAAACCTCAGAATGTGTGGAAAGCATCTTTGGACTGTAGTGTAAAAAACTGTCACATCAAAGTTCACATCCCATCCTACTGGTAAACAACTACCCAAAAACCCAAGACACGAAAACAGCAATGTGAAAATAAAATGACCAGATTTTGTGTTACAATACTATGCCTAACCCTGTGATGCATACAATCAGAGTAAGAGTGAGTGCAACATATATCTGCATTAAAACATGCTTTATATTGATTGGTGTTATTTTAAAAACAACAAAAAACAATCCTGTTCTGGCTGCATAATGACTGGAACAAAATACACCTCACCTATATACTGTACTGGGCAAGAGGCTTAAGCAACCCCTCATTTCTTTAAAGCTTGCTTCCAAAGGTCTAGACTTTCATGTATTTTTATTGTAGTCTTGAGTAACAGTTCTTCAGGCTTCCTGAAGGACTTTCAAAGGCTCTTATTTTCAGTCGAGTCCCAGAACCTGAGCAGTTCGGAGAAATGTTTACTTACACATGAGCCATTGAATCAGAATAATGCACATCTAACTTTAGGCCTGAACCAGTGTAGGCCTGAACCAGTGTAGAAACAGGTGCAGATGTTTCCAGACGATCAGTCAGTGATCAGCATACTGGTGGTGCTGAATGCTGAGTGAACTCAGCATTTTTAGGCACTTCGCAGTCTGTCACAGTTAAATATTTGTTCCAATTTCTTTCATTTAATCTCCTCAATATGCCACAGATAGGATTAAATAGTATGTTTGCATTTAAGAAGGTGATTCAAAGCAAATCTGAAAAGTGCCCAGTGCTGTAGATGTAAAATGTAATTATGTAAGTATAGCTTAGAAGGTGCATCTGATGCATAACAGGGCTTTCAATGCACTGATATGCTGCATTATTCTGATGGTGCATCAATTTGAAAAGTTATACTATTGAACATAAGCACCTCTTTCAAACATTATATTCACCAGTTATTTTCAAACATACACAAAAGCTTGAAATATTGGCTTTGCTGTCTATATTCCTTTGTTCTGTATTTTTTAGAATACAATTTATGCTTGCTTTTGTTTTATTTTATTTAGTTATTCACGTTTTAGCTACGTGTCTGTTACTACAAATGGGCTGCCCTTTTAGGTATCTACCATGTTATGGTATTAACCTGCGGGTGGTCCTGATACATGAGTGTTTTTAACTACATTGTCAAGTCCCTACTGTTCAACTTGGACAGAGAAAATAAAACCACAAACAAAAGGAAACCCATTTTAAAACTTGTATTTAGAACTGTTCCCAGGTTCCTGTGTAGTGATCATTCACTACAACTTGAGCATGAACATTAGTTTAGTGAAAAGCAGGAACAATTAAAGAGAACAAAAAAGCAGTTGATGCTTACGGAGTGATGTTTGGAGGAATGAAAGTAGATGGATCTTAACTGAAATAAGACAATGGTAGAGTGGGATTATTCACGCTTGAAGCAAGTTAGCAACATCTTCAACACCAATATTCTGAAGGATGACAGGACCATCAATAATGAACAATGCCAACTTCTCATGGCTCTGAAACCATTCAAAGATGAAGTTATCCAACGGGGGCCTGCCATGGATTATAAATACCAGGGTTTATAAGCATGACTGAAGGATGTGGGCATGCTGGGGAGGCTGCAGCATCCTGTTAGGGCTGGATATTTTTGAGAAAAATCAATATGATATAAAAGTTTTAAAAAGTGGCTACAGTGACAAAAACTTAACTCCTTAAATCTAGAATCAAATCTTGATGTTTATGGTTTTCTGCTCTGCCAAGGGATGGGAATCGAAAACGTATACCCACTGAGGACTTGTTCCAAATGGTCCCATCAATTTTACTTCTGTGAAGCTGGCATGTTTTTTGACATTTATACATAAAAGTAAAGCATTATGCTGTCAAACTAGTTGTACACTCTGCTGGAAACTTTAAACATGGAGAAAAGTGGTCCAAAGTGTGCCTTTGTTTCACAAATAAATGACACGTTGCTTCTGAAATGGTCTGTAAATTCCCCACTTTAGGTGAGTGTGGAAACACCAGCAAAATATCTTGTATTGCAGCTGTGGCTAAAATTCCAGAAATGACATGGATTTCACATTCAAGTGAAATACCAAGCAGCATGTCCTTTTGAGAGGGAAAAATATACTATTCTCTAACAACATTAGTGCCTTGAAGGCAGGAGTAGCAGATTTCTATATTAGCTAAACAAATCTGAATAAACAAGAAGATTCCCTCATTTCATCCTTCTGAGATGAAGACAGACAGCTCTGAAAATACAGCAGCTGCCCGACTCACCGTCAGCTCAGAACGGTTTATTTTAAGAGTTTCATTTTTTAAAATTTATTTTATGGTTTTTGTTATGAGTATTATACTCGATGACTATATTTGATGAGTTTGTTAGTTCTCCAAATTACATACTTCTGTGACTTGGAAACAAAAGAAAGTGTAATTTGTTTTAACATGCTAAGATAAAATTGGACAGTCATTGAATACTGTGTTTAGATTATGAGATAATAAAACAGAGGGGAAACTGTTCAGATATTGTAAAGGGCATAGTTGAAAAAATGAATCAATTTGTAATAAAATCTTACAAAATGTTGTCTCTAACTTACCAAAATGGTAGGAAACGTTGTGGCTGATTGGTGTATTTTATGATATTAAGCTTCCTCATCAGAACATTGGAGACTGTATTGTTTCCAATTGCTTTTAGTGGATGAGACACATTTTGCATGTTGTTTTGTGATAAAAGATGCCCTCAGTGGCCGCTTTATGTATTTACATGCTGAAAAATTTGAACTGGAAGCAGTTCAGGAATATACAGTACTGTCGACCCTGTAATTCGTGGAGGTTATGTGAAAAATGTTAATTATGTGGTAAAAATGCTTAGAAAACCCTATTTTTACCCCCAATTATGTTCTCAAAATATTAAATTTTAAACTCCGCTTATTACACTATGCTTTCAAAAAATATGAAGGTTACCTTGAGATAGCCACACCTAGAAATGGTTCACAGGGCAGCAGCCAATCAGCAGCAAAGATAAATAAATAACACTCTCGCATTGGTGTACAGCAGTATTTCACCTACGATTTCTTTGTTTTCTCTCGACAAAACCAAAAAATATATAGTTGTATTTTATAT